>OW203770.1:26882405-27335954 GCA_934045905.1 Leuctra nigra
TGGATGGGGTAATTAATTGTTAATTAATTGATATAATAAAAGAAAATTACTTATCTATAATAATGAAAATGATTTGATGAGATATTTGCATAATCTTAGACTACAGATTACCGAAACATTGCCCGCTTCATAATTTTTAGCATAAAGGATTGTTTTGTACATTAATACAAGATTGTCTTGAATGGTGGTGTTGATGAGTTTATAAACAGTTAAAACCTGCCACATGAACCCCTCTTGTCACAACAATTAAAACTGTCCTTTGCACACATTACACAATGGACTCTACACAATAAAAATTGCCTTCATATTTTTGCCCTCTCCAAAAATATAAAAATGTAAGTTGAATCGTTTAACAGGTAGGAGTCTTGAAATGACCATGTCACCGAGAAATATTGAGAAATTACTTATTGGATGGGTCATAATAAATAAATTGCATCAATCAAACAAAATGATGATTTACCTAGACTCATAATATTGCATGCAAAGTGCAATTTTAGCCCTTCCCGGTTGACAATTTAAATCATAGCGTTAAAACCAAAAGCGTGCCCACTCCAAAAATTTCAGGGATTGTGTATTATAGAATGACAATGACTACATAATTTTTTGAAAATTAAAAAAAATGCATTTTTGAGGGGCGCACTTTTAAAGTCAAAATTTTGATTTTTCTCCCCTTAGTTGAACAAACCTAAAATTACCCATAAATTATTTATAAAGGTCAAAATCCAAGCTTCAAATCGTAAAAAATTTGAAGCATTTATGTTAAACGGTACAGAAGTTACAGTAGTTAAAGTGAAGGGCTACTGCCCAAAACATTGATTTTTTGAAGGGCTGTCACTCAAAAAGTACTTAATATTTGGACAAAACAAAAAATATGTATGTGTTTCTTTTGTCTTGGAAACACTCCTGCCAAGTTTTATCAAAATCGGAGGGGGGTCACTTCAATTCCTTGGGGAGTTGGTTCGGAATTACCCGTCTGTGTTAGTTAAAGTCGCTTCATATTAGTAGGTAACCTGTAGCTAATTGTGTTTCAGGTCTGAAGTTCTGAATTCAGCGAGCTGCATGAACCGGATGGCTGCGGGAAGAGGGAGGCAGCTGAGGCAGCTGAGGCCGAGATTGAGTCGCCGGTGCAAAGTGCTTCGAGGGGGAGATAAAGGACCTGGTGGAGGTGGCGCGTATCACGGTAGGCGTCTTCACATACCTACCTTGGCTGTACATTTTCAAGACCAGAGAGTATTTCAATTGATTGTTATAATTTTATTTTACGATATTTTAGGCTAAACTTCTACGATTGAGGTTCGCTTGTATGTGTATTTAACTTACATTATTTACAATTCAAATTAAGTCGCTAAAATTTATGATTTGATGCAATATAAATTTCGGTGAATTGATCTTGTGAAAATTAATCGAATTCCAAATATTGAAAAAATCATCTATATTTTCAGAATTTTCGCCAAAACAGTCTTCATGAAATTGCTATAACACTAAGTATGGCTGATCGAGGACGCCGAAAATATACCAACGTATTATTACATTTCGAAAAACACCATTAGTCCAGAGTCTAAACACTGTGACCCATCAGTAATTGCAACAGAAGGATTTTTGATGTTAATCGATTCATTAAAATGCCCTATATAACATATCAAAAGTTCTCCGAAATTTGATTAGGGTCGGTGGACCAAAATGCCAAATTTGTCAAAAAGTCATTGTTGTAATTTTCAAATAATCAAATTATATCAACCTCCTACTCGAGTAGCATATCAAATGAAAGCATATGGGTAAATCCAGGCCAAAACACGGAAGGATTTGCGTGACCCCTTTAAATTTTGACCAAACTTGGTAAGATTGTTCCACATACAAAATAAGTAGACACGTATTTTTTATTTAGGGCCTAACTAACACGGGGTCGGCTCTACAGCCCCTTAAATAAATAAAATTTTGGCTGAGGGTGGTTTATATAAACAGCCATAACTTTGTGACCCCATGTCGCAGGTTGTTGATCTTTTTAAGAACTGTATGTAATAACACCCCCTTTCAGAAAATATATACTTTAAATATTTATAAATTATCTTCAGGGGTGACCAAACCCAATTTTGACTTTAGAGGGCCCTTGCCCCAAATGGGCCACTTTTCAAATTCTGAAAAAATATATGTTTTGTGTGGTTCCAATGTTCAAATTCCCTGAAAGTTTGAAGATGGGACGACTTTTAGTTTAGGCGCTAGAGACAAAAGCGTTTAGTCAGGTTGCTAAATTGCATACTCTTTATGCCATGGTTTTGTCCGAGACATCATAGCATAGACAAACATGTAAAGTAGTGCGAACACTTTGTCTTTTTGCATATACTTGTAACCAACAATAAAGCAAGTTAAACACTTTCAAGACGATACACAAGACCCCCCCCCCCCCCCCCCCCCACTGCACTCCACCGCCTACATTATATAACTACAAAATATAACTACAAAAATGTATAACTACAAAAATAGCTGCTATAACGAGAGATTTGACAGTCATAATCATTTTATTGAATTATCTTAACTGAAACATCATAGAAAGATAGAGGATTTTGACGGCAAACTATTTAGTCATTCAAGTAGACTTGGTACAAAATGTTTCTTTCAAAATGGCGGCATCAAGCAAACTGATATATATTAAAAACAATATTAAGGGGTGACCAATTTTGTATATTCCGGTCCCTTAGATGGAATATATTCAAATAAGTTTCTAAATTCTCAAAAAAAATACATGTTATTTGTCACTGCTATGTATCAATTCTCAGCGAGTATATCATGGGTTGTTGCTTCTATTATGAGCTACACGTTATAAAGAGTAGTCACGTTTCAGTAAAGCTTACTGCAATCGCGCGCCATTCTTGTTACACTGTTCTACAAATAGGCTAATAGCAATTAATGAATGATTATTATTTATTAGTAAGTTTACATCATTATGAGAAAGGGGGAAGGATAGATCGTGGGAAGGAAATGGTCGTTGTCTATTATTTAGGAACCTTCCCAGCATTTGCCTCTCAACGAGACAAACCAACAAGTCTTCTATCAAGAAGGTTTGTCTCAGTTGAGAGCAAGGGCGTATCCAGGATAAAATTTAAGGGGTGGGGGGTGAACATTACTAATATTTTTAAATGTCACATTGTTAAACCGGGGGATCGGGGGGAAAATTTTGGATCAAGGTCATTCATTTAGGTTCAATTTTGAATCCCAGTGTAATATAGCTATTTTGGGGAATAATAAATTACAAAATGTCCAAAAATTGGTCTAATAGGTTTAAGAAGAGGGTGGATATTGAACTAATCAGAATATGCAAGTCCGGGGCGCATAGCCCCGGAAGCGTATTTCCGTAGGCTAACTGAATTCGAGACACAGGTCTTGAATTCGCATAGACTTCGTAGTCGCATTTTGCAAATCCGTAGCCTAACTGATTTCGAGACCTATTCAAGTCTCGAATTCGTATAGACTTCCGAGTGAGATTTTCCAACTCCGCAGCCTAACTGATTTCAAGACTTGCACATGTCTTCAATTCGCACGCCTGATATGAAATATGGGATACCTACTTCAAATTTAAATGTCGAATTCACGCGTAATTTTCTTTCTATCAACTAATAGCATCACATAGTTCATTAATATGCTATTATATCTATGTAAGCAAATTAGCAAAATTATTATTATTAAAATACCTAGAGAAAAATATCGTTCTACGTTAGTGACCAAGAGCAAAAAGGGATAGGTAATACCATTTCCCTATCCAATAATAATCACCTGATAATTACATAATTGCATAATATCTATCCATTTTAAATACAAATATAATAATGACACGAATAATATTTTTAGATGATATAAAATAATATTGAAATCATTTTTCAGAAGGGAAATTCTCAATAAGAAGGTAGGTTAGAATATTTGAATTTCAATGTGTTTATTTTTTATGTTTAAAAAATACAAGGTATTAAAAAAAATTAATTCCGTCCACGTAATATTCTCATTTCTTCAACATTTTCTAAGGAATGAAAGGAATCATTGCGCCACATTTAAGTACAATTCCCTAAAATTACAAAATACTTCATTAAAAATAGTAGGTAACAGAATATGTTTGCTCAATTAAAAAAAACGAATTGTCACTTTCACTCAACATTCAACATTATTAACGAGTTTTGAGTGAGTTTTAATAATATCTTTGCCTATACCTTTTTGCTCTTGGTCACGAGCGCAGAACAATATTTTTCTCTAGGTATTTTAATAATAATTGCTAATTTGGTAACATAGATAAAATAGCATATTAATGAACTATGTGTTGCTTTAAGTTGATAGAAAGAAAATAATTAGTAATACGCTTAAATTCGACATTTAAATTTGAAGTATCCCATATTGCGAATTGAAGACATGTGCAAGTCTCGAAATCAGTTAGGCTGCGGAGTTGGAAAATCTCACTCGGAAGTCTATACGAATTCGAGACTTGGATAGGTCTCGAAATCAGGAGTTGCAAAATGCAACTACGAAGTCTATACGAATTGAAGACCTCTGTCTCGAATTCAGTTAGCCTACGTAAATACGCGCCCCGGAAATATTTTGGAATTTTAACTCAATTCTAACCATTCTGGAACGTTTTTGACATTGATCTGTCTATTTTTATGTGTTTTTATCACATATTATTTTAAATGTGCTTATTTTCTTAGATGAAATCCTGATTTCGGGGATTTCCCCCTTGAATACGCCTTGGTTGAGAGGCAAATGCTGAAAAGGTATGGTCAAATCTATTTTTTTGAGGTGTTCCAGGACAAATTTGATAATTCCATTCCTAATAAAGATAATAACATACTTTTTTTAATAATCCAACCCAAATAAATCTGTGAATAACATATCAAAAGTTCTCAAACATTCTGTCAATCTGTCCAATTCTGTCAATTCTGTCCAATGAATCTGTCAAATAGTTTAAAAGGTCGATTTTTATCTTTGAGTGCAAAGTCTAACATTAAGGGCCATGTCTTTCAATAATCTGCTAACTTTTATACGATTCATTAGGACTGTATTGTCATGGCAACAACCAATTGAATGGCAGAGTTTTGTACTAACTAACTGTTAACAGCTAATTAAGACTTTAGCAGAGTATTGAAAGACCGGCTCTAAACAAATTTTCAAAATCACCACTATTTATAACAAAATATTTTTTGATGTGAAACGATACAGAACAATGCCCTCGAAAATATATCAAAAGTTCTCCACATTTTAATTAGGGTGGTTTGGCCAAATTTATAATTTTGCAAAAACTCATTGTTGTCATTATCACGTTATCAAATTATATCAACCTAGTTGAGTAGCATATCAAATGAAAGCTTATGATTAATACAATAAATTAAAACAGATATGACTATTTAAAAGGTCATACAAAGGTCATGAGAGGCCAAAATGTGGTAACATTTCCCATTATTAAGCGTCTAAGGACAATTGCCATAATGTCATCGGTAATTGAGCGAGCGAAGCCAGCGTCTCCTTTTGGTTCTTTTGGCACAGACCTCTGTTTTTTTTGTTTTTTTTCTGTTACCTGACTTTATACAGGTCAGAGTTTTTCTTCGATCGAGCTGAAATTTTGCACACATGTGGAGACAACCTTTTTTGTTTGCTTACCCCAATTTTTTTTGAAATCCACTCATTGGCTAAAATTTAAAGAAACATCTCCTGATGGTAAGTTGAAAAATGAAACTGGTCTTCGATAAATCTGATCAAACTCATATTTTGGCTATACAAGTCAGAGTTTTCTTTGATCGTGCTGAAATTTTGCACACATGTAAAATCAACCTTCTCTGTTTACATACCATAATTTTTTTTAAATCCAGTTATTGGTTAAAATTTAAATAAATATCCCAATCAGTTAAGAACGTATGAACGTATTGACATTTTTAATATCTGTCAGTTATGAAGTATCGAAATGAATGTTTTCCAGTGCCATTTGAATTGATTCTGATTTGCTATGAACCAGGTGCTTAAATGCTATTTTAAAGTTTCGATGAAAAGCATATACTTTTAAGTTGATATCATAATCAATTCAATATGGATGTATATGTTTTCTGTGCGTTGTGTACGCATTTCCAGTTCGTGAATTCGCACGTACCCGTGCTCGCTCATCAACGCGTTACACTGAGCGTTTTCCTAGTAAAAGTAAATTATATACTTTTTGACAACAATCTATCTATAATTAAATAGTTGATAGCATAGACAAAATTCACCAAATTTCATTAACCGTGGGGGAGCCAATTCATTTTTAATTCAATTTCAAAGTTGTGATATTTTGGCGAAGTAAAAATCGAACGTATGGTATCAAATGATGGATTATCGTTCTGAATATACTTATTTTTACATTAAAATATAAAAAAATACAATAAGACAAAAACTACACTATTTCATGTAATCCATCATTATCCAAATGGATATCCAAATGTTTATCCATCATTTGATACTATAGGTATACCCTCGATTTTTCCTTCACCAAAATATCACAATTTTGAAATTGAATTTTAAATAATTAATTGGCTCACCCACGATTAATAAAAATTGGCGAATTTTTTATAGGTTATAAGCTATTTAATTTAGGATCGATTGGTGTCAAAAGCATATTATTTACTTTTATTAACGATGTCATAATAGTACAGAAGCAAATGTAATTCCGCTCGATTGGAGTGCCGAAATTGATTTGTTCCTAATTATCGATTGTTTACATCATTCTTAATATTTATTACCTGACGTGCCTTCAATTTTTTTTGGTGGCCATCTTGGAAAATATGGCGGAAAACGAGCGGAAAACGCAAATTTTACAAATTATTTAATTGTTGGTAGAGGAAAGATTGAAAAATTATAAAATAATTCACCAAAACTAACTCAAATATGGGGACTTTAAAAAACGCCGTGCATAATTTTTATTTAATTTTTTTTAAACGCGTATTGTTCACAATAAAATTGTCTACAAATTTTAATTCTACATATTTTAGTCGTAGTCCACTCGTTTCGTAATAAATTGAGAGCAAAAAAACACAGAAACGTGATTGGTCAATTCCAACAATGAAGAAATTAAATTCGTTTACGGCGTATTTTTTTTTCAAGTCCCCATATTTGAGTTAGTTGAATTATTTCATAATTTTTCAACCTTTCTCCTACCAACAATTAAATAATTTATAAAATATACTTTTTTTTCCATATTTTCCAAGATGGCCACCAACAAAAAATGAATGCACGTCAGGTTATATTAAGAATAATGTAAACAATCGATAATTTTGAAAAAAATCAATTTCGGCACTCCAATCGAGCGGAAAGCATTTTTTCTACACTTGAACCTACACTATATGTTTTTTAAAGTTTTAATGTTTTAATGTTTTTTCAATATGTATGCTGATGATGTAGTGATATCAGTAAATGGAAAGTCTTTGAAAACTATTAAAGGTAAAGTTAAACTTGAATTGGGCAAGATTGAAAAGTGGTGTAAATTGAATAAATGAAAGATTAATAGTAAAACAACTAAAACAATGATAATTAGCTAAATATAATAGGATAAGGGAAAAATGGGATGATGTAAAAATTGAAATAGAAGGAGAAGCAATTGAAAAAGTAAATGAATTTAAATATTTATGAGTATTATTAGATGATAAATTAGATTTTAAAAGTCATTTAAATTATGTAATATAAAAGGTTGCTAAAAAGTAGGATATTTAAGAAGGCTTGCTAAAAGTTTGACATGTTGGACGCGATTAGTAGTTTATAATAATATTATAAGGCCACATTTTGATTTCAAATGAAATACAAAAATTGCAAGTACTACAAAATAAAGCTATGCGTACAATAACTGGCAGACCAAAAATATCTTCAGGAAACGAAATGCTTCACGCGTTTGGATAATGTTTCTTAAATTATGTTTGCTCATATTAGCACTTAGATAATGGCCTATTTTGTGGTTTGAATCTCTGTATTTTTTATTTATAATAATTCCATAATACCTACGTACCTAAATACTGAAATAAATACACATGAGTGTGTATCATGTTGCAATGACTTGCAATAACTTGCAATGAGAAGCAAATTCAGCTATTTTTTATATAATTTAGTGGATCGCGCTTCTAGATTTCAGTTGTTTTAGGTATATTATTACCGGCTTTTAAGGAATTATGGTTCGAGGTTTTGCACGTATCCGTGCTCGCTTATCAACGCGTTACACAGAGCGTTTTCCTAGTTATAGTATTTTCAAAGTAGCATGTATTAGTTAATGTAATTATAAAAGAACAGAGATTGTATATAGAATGAGTTATTATAAATGTTTCATGTAGTATTATAGTAGCAAATTGCTAAATAAATATCTATTTTAATTGAATTGAATAATGGCAATTGTCCTTGGACGGTTAATAATGGGAAATTTTACCACTTTTTGGCTTCTCAGGACCTTTGTATGACCTTTTTAATGGTTATATCTGTTTTAATTTGTTGTACTAATCATAAGCTTTCATTTGATATGCTATTCGACCAGGTTGATATAATTCGATAATTTGATAATGACAACAATTAGTTTTTGTTAAGTCTTGAAATTTGGCCCAAACACCCTAATCAAAATTTGGAGAACTTTTGATATGTTTTAGAGGGCATTGTTCTGTATCGTTTCAAAACAAAAACCTTGTGTTATAAATAGTGATGATTTAGGAAATTGGTTTAATGTAAGACTTTGCACTCAAAGATAAAAATCGATCTTTTAAACTATATGACAGATTCATTAGCCCATTCATGTTTTAAGAATTTTTGAGAACATTTGATATGTTATAAACATATTTGTTTTGGATTAATTAATATAAAAATGTATGTTATTATCATTATAAGGAATAGAGATATTGCATTTTTTCTGGAACACCTAAAAAATGAGACTTTGACAACTTTTTGCCTCCTTTTGACCTCTGTATCAATTTTATAATGGTGATATATATTTTTATTAATTTTACTAATCATAAGCTTTCATTTGATATGCTACTCGACTAGGTTAATATAATTTGATTATTTGATAATGACAACAATGACTTTTTAGCAAATTTGGCGTTTTGGCCCACCAACTCTAATCAAATTTCGGAGAACTTTTGATATGTTATAGAGGGCATTTTTTTAAAATCAATTAACATCATAAAACCTTCTGTTGCAGTTTGTGGTGGGTTAGGCCCTTTTTTTCAACTTAGACTCTGGACTACATGTATAACACATGTAAATGTGAACTACAAAATTTCAACTGTGTAAAATACACAATGACAAGACTTATAAATAATTACAACTTTTGTATTGTATTGAGGCGGATTCATTTTTACAATAAAACACAAAAATCCGGGTAACTCGCGGTTGCTCTACGCCAGCCAAGTCGTACAGCGCGTACACTCTCATATAATAAAGGCTGGAGCAAACCCATTTTTACTGTAAGAATCAAAGTGGCATTTTCGGCTAACTGGATCTTAAAATTGGGAAATCTCACATTGTTGCAAAATATATCATAATTTGAGCTATGGCTCACCCTACAACATAAACCAAATTAAGTAACAAAAGATTATGCCGCTTACGAGCTAGAGGGCCATGAAAATCGTGTTTTAGGGCGGTTTTCATCATCAGTAATCAGTAATCTTAAGGCCCATGCACAATTGACATAACCCGCAGCCGCAACCGCAGCCGCAACACGCAACCCGTATCACTATCAGTGCACAATTGACATAACCAAGACGTTACGGACCAAAGAAACCAAAGCACATAGAGTTAAAAAATATGACGCACACATCTCGGTATCATTGATCGCAAGGCACGGCTTCCTCTTCGTTTGACATAAATAAACAAGAAAATAACGAAAAATCTAAGATTGATAATGACAACACAGTTTTGGTAGCTGGGTTAGGTTATGCTGTTGTATGTAAAGTTTGATATTTGACTTTTTGCGTTTCCGGTTTTGTTATCTCATTATGATTGGCTGCCCGTCAGAATGTGGGCGTGGCCTAACGTAGCTTACGTAAAATTGTTGAAACTTGTCAAGTCTTGCGGGCTACGGGCTACGGCTACGGGCTACGGCTGCGGGTTGCGGGTTGCGGGTTGCGGGTTGCGGGTTGCGGGTTGCGGGAATGTTAATTGTGCGCGGGTGCATTGGTATGCATGGTTTCAACTTTTTACACAGTTGCGCTTACGGGTTGCGGCTGCGGGTTATGTCAATTGTGCATGGGCCTTTAGGCTTGGACCTAAAGTCCCGTTAACAGGCCACAGCCTACTGAACCTGTTGTTCTAAAAATTTTACCACGTATGCACTTTTGGCGTCTGATACTAACTCACCTTTATGACTTTTTTGTGCAGCCATTTGGAAACCGGAAGTGACATCATATCTCAAAAACGGCTAAACAGATTAAAGTAAAATTAGCGCTAAACGATTAAAACGGTAATTTTTATGCAAATCATCAGCAATATTTGAAGTTTCCCATACCGAAACCGGAAATGACGTCACACATTTTTTAACTCACAAATTTACATTTTGACAAAATAAATTCTATTTGAGACAGCTTATAATGTATTGTAATCATATTTAAATTATAATTCATATGCATAGGATTTCAGCCGCCATTTTAAAACCGGAAGTCACGTCGTAACTCGAATACGGCTAGACCGATCGATACAAAACCAGCGACAAACGATTCGGAAGGCCAACCCTTTAGAATTTAGTCAAACTAGAATGTTCCTTTTTATGAAACTCAATGACGTCATTGAAATTTTAAAATTTTAATAATTCCCTCACCATACAAAAAATACATTAAATTCAGAAATCTCTAATGACACAGAAATATAATTTATCTGTAACAGTGCGGAAAGTTCAGCAACCATTTTGAAACCCGAAGTGTTGCCATAATCTAGGAACTGGGTTGACCGATTGTAATGAAACCTTCGCTATTCTTCATGGGAGATCATTTAAAGCATACATCATAGTATGCACCATTCGCAGCTTTTCTATAGGTGTAACCAAATTGTAAATGGTGATTTTTTTTTACAGAATTCAGTAATTGTTTATTTGATATGTGTCACACATCAGTTGTAAGAATAAACTAAAAAAAGTAGTAATGCCCCATAAAAAACACTCCGTGTAAAAATACCAGCCAAGTCTCTTCAACTAAAAAAAATTAATGAAATCTAAAAATTCTGCACTGAAAAGTAGTGATATCGAAAAATGAGCCAATGCAAAACTCATTTGAAAATCAAAATAAATACTTGGCGAATCGCTTTTTAGGGCATTATATTTATATTATATGTTTATATGTATATTTCATATCTTACCTATACTTCTTTACTATTTATATACACGATGCGCCAAGTATTTTTGACTTTCAAATATAATTTTGACTTGACTCATTTTTGATATCACTACTTTTCAGTGCAGAATTTTTAGATTCCATAATTTTTTTGTAGTTGAAGGGACTTGGCTGGTATTTTTACACGGAGTGTTTTTTATGGGGATATTGTATTTATTGATTGCAGTGAATGTCCTTCATAATTCGTCGTGGAATACTCAAGGAGAACGATGTAAGGAGTGTTCTCATAGGTAACTATTTTTTTTTTTGGATCGGATTAGAGTACTTCTTCTATTCAGGCCTCTTAAAATAGGTAAAACTTACATGTCATTATTGAGCGAGCGTAGCGAGCGTCACCACGGTACTCTTATGGCACTTTCTCTGTGTGTTTTTTTTTTGTTTTTTTGTTGTTTTTTTTTGCCTGCACTGCCCAGGTCAAACCGCACAACCAATCGATCTGAAATGTTGTACACATACTAACGTAATCTATGCGATCCCTGGGATCTTTTCTGAACGAGATCCTGTGATTGGTTCAAATTTTATAAAAATTATCTTTCGATTGGTTGGTTCGATCAATTTGAAATTTAGCAAAGTCATTGCAACCAACATTGTACCCAATCAAAAAAAAATTCAGCCAAATCCTCTAATTGGTTCAAATTTGAAACCATTTTTCCTGTGATTTTTGAAATTTAAACTGGAACCGATTGACCGACCAACTAAAAACTTCGCATGGTCATTGGTACCAACATTTAAGGTATTTTTGCCAATTTTCACTCTAATCTGTCGTTATTTTCAAAAGTTTTTGTAATTTTAGGGACATTTTGCGTGTTGGCTGTCAAATTCACGGCGACTTCGAATCTACAGTTCAAGGCAAGGTAGTTAGAGCAGAAAGTTTTAAACGATATGAAACTAATAATGACCGTTTAACAGATTGATCTGATATTGTGTACACACACTACATATCATATCATATGGGTGGTCAAAGGTATATTTTTTTAACGAGATCCTGTGATTTTCGAAAATTAACAAGGAACCGTTCAATCATAAAGGTTTAATCGATCAACTTAAAACTTAGCAAGGATTGGCACCAATATTTTTGGAGATTTTGGAGATTTTTATACAAGTCTGTGACGAAACTAAAGAATTGTTGGCTTTTAATGACATTCGATAGACATAATTTCGGTTCGAGGTGTTGCGTGTATCCGTGCTCGCTCATCAACGCTTTACACAGAGCGTTTTCCTAGTAATATACTTGAGGCGGTAGATTATTATACAAAATGTTAAGCTGGTTTCACACTACACCACCGACTCGGATCTGTACCCAGGGTTTGAACTGGGTAAAAAAAATATATGTGTATACACCAAGTTTCATAGATCATAGCTTAGTTCTCACTAGTAAGACACGGTTCGTTCACTTGACCAATGAAAGTGAAGCCTTTCCAGGTACCCAGCAATTTTCGTCACTCGGATGGATTAGCGCTTATCTCAGCTACTGGTGGTAAAAATGTGAACTTACACTGCATATGCATATACACTGCAAGTAGTTCACTATGGAGATAATAGATGGAGCTGCTCCATCTGAGAAACGAATTTAGTAGATAATCAGGTTTGTTTAGGCTTCACTTGTATTTGTATTTTTTATTTGTAACCTTTGACCCTCTTCCGAGGAAATTGGTCTATCCATGTTATTGAGCGAGCGAAGCGAGCGTCTTCTTTTGGCTCTTTTGGCACGGACCTCTGTTTTTTTTTTTTTTTTTTTTTTTTTTTTGGCTGCTACCTGGAGCAATGGAAGTCGCACCGTTTCACCGATCGATCTGAAATTTTTCACACATGTAGAGACAACCTTTTCTGTTTGCTGACCCTATTTTTTTTTTGAAATCCATTTATTGGTTGAAATTTAAATAAACATCTCCTGATAGGCTGAAAAATAAAAAGGATTTCGACAAGTGTGATCGACCATATATTTTGCATGGTCATTAACACCAACATTGTCTCTTATTTTACACATTTTCAGCCAAATCCTCCCATTGGTTAAAATTTAAAAAAATATTTCGTGTGCTTTTTGAAATTTAAACCAGAACCGTTTAACCGATCAACTTGAAAATTTGCATGGTCATCGGGTCCAACATTATCTGTATTTTTGACAATTTTCAGACTAAACTGTGTTTAAATTCAAAATTTATTGACAGTTTACGGATATTTTGCGTGTTGGCTATCATATTTCTCGAATTTCATATTTCACGGCATCTTCGAATCTTCACTTCAAGGTTGTTAGAGCAGAAACTTTCAAACGTATATTATGAAACTGTAATGACCGTAAAAAAAAAATTGAACGAAATCCTGTGATTTTTGGAAATTAACAAGGAATCGTTCAATCATAAAGGTTCAATCGATCTACTTAAAACTTTGCGTGGTTATTGGGACCAATATTTTAGGAATTGTTGGATATTTTCATACAAGTCTGTGACGAAATTCAAGAATTATTGGCTTTTAAGGACATTTCGATAAACAGAATTTCGGTTCGAGGTGTTGCGCGTTATCCGTGCTCGCTCATCAACGCGTTACTCAGAGCGTTTTCCTAGTATATTCTATATATATGACACTCTTATTTTACTAATAATTTAATTCTAATGAATTATAACATACATTCAAACTTAGATTTGGTATTTAATATTCAATAGAATACTGAATATGACAGAGTTAATGGCAGTCGCCATAGGGTTAAAATAAAATATATTACAGAAACATTTACAGTTGAAAATAAATTACAGAATATTATACAATAATGATACATGTGATTACACTTGGTTTATTCAAAGCTACAACTGATAAGGAGACATATTTAGGTGAAACCTTTTTCGGCGAATTCGTCAATCGAATAAAAACTATTGTTCAGGAGGTATCTTTTAATTGCAAATTTGAATTGAGTTAATGGTAGATCTCTAATGTGGTTTGGGAGTATATTAAACAGTTTGGCTCCGCTGTAGAGCAGTCCCTTCTCAAACAGTGTTGTTTTATGTTTATCAACGTCAATGAGACACTTGTGTCTGGTATTGTATTCATGAGAGGTTGAAACATATGTTTGGGGGTTACATTTGACAAACATGAGTACTTTATATATGTATGTAGATGGCATGGTTAGAATTTGAAGGTCCTGAAATGTTTCCTTGCAACTGGGCATTATCATGACGTTGGAATTTAGATTTGATTTAATTGATACAGAACGCCAGTTTGATTTTATTATAATTCGTATAGCCGTTTTCTGAATTTTAAAAATTAGGTTGTTATTTTTTTAGTTTCCCCAGTATTCTATTCCATAACTTATAATTGAATGGAAATATGAGTGGTAATATTTTTGCAAGCTTTTGTATAATATGATCCTCCCATTTAATTTTACAGTCAATATGAACTCCTAGAAATTTTGCACTATCTGAGAAAGCTAATGGACTGGATATAGAATTTATATTTAAAATATCTCCTCCATTATTATTGAAATGAACTAAATTCGTCTTGTTTTCATTTAGTAGAAGTTTGTTTGCTGTGAACCAGTTGTTAAGAAGATTGACGATATGATTGGCTGCGAGTTCCAAATCCGTGTTGTTTTTTGCTGTTACAATGGCACTGGTGTCATCCGCAAAAAGAATGATTTGAGCTTCGGTTACATTTACATTTAATGGGAGGTCATTTATGTACACAAGAAAGAGAAGGGGTCCTAAGATACTTCCTTGTGGGACCCCGCAAGTAATTAGTTGACTGTCTGAATAGTGTGATTCTAATTTTCCTGTGTTTTGGTTTTGGTATTTGATTTCCACTAGTTGTTGCCGTTCTTCTAAATATAATTGAAACAATTTATGTGCTACTCCTCTAACCCCATAATGTTCTAATTTATCTAATATGAGTTTGTGGTCAACTAGGTCAAATGCCTTTGACAGATCACAAAATATGGCTATTACTTTTTCATTTTTGTCTATTGATTTGAGGATCGTATTAGTTAATTCGTATATTGCAGATGTTGTATTCCTATTTTGCCTGAAACCATGTTGTTCGTCACATAGTTGTTGATGTTGGGAAAAAATTCTAGTAGTCTATTTATTGTACATTATACGTTCAAATATTTTGGAGAATACAGGGAGCATCGAAATTGGCCTTTAGTTTTCTAATGTTGTCTTAATCCCACTTTTATAAATGGGAATTATTTTTGCATTTTTTAGTTTATTGGGAAAGACACCTGTTTCGAAAGATTTGTTTACTAGATATGCTAGTGGTACACTGATATACTTTGAGCTGAGTTTTTCAATTTTGCAAGGGATGGTTTCAATATCAGTAGATGTTTTGATTTTCAAGTGGCTAAGGATTCTGTGTACTTCTACATCTGCTGTTGGGTGAAGATACATTGAGTTAGATGTTTTAGGTGTCGACTCGACTAAAATTTGCTGAGCGGTGTCTTTCGTTGAGGGGCGTGAAATTTTATTCAAATTGTTAGAAATGTTAATGAAATGAGAATTGAACTTATTGGCTAATATATCGGGGTCAACTGTTACTGCACTGTTTTCAATAATTTTAATATTGTCGTCAAGTTTTCTGTCCTTACCACACTCACTTTTTATTATGTTCCAGGTTGTTTTTATTTTATTATCTGATCTGATTTCTTTGTCTATTTGCATCTTTTTTGCCGATGTCAACACTCTTTTATATATTTTCTTGTACTTTTTATAAAAGTTTCTTGTATTTTGACTATCATCATTATTATATTTACATAGTAGATGCAGAAATTTAATGTAACACAAAAAATGCTAATACCTGGAGTTATCCAATTTGTCCATGGTTTCTTAGGAACGGTTAATTTTAACGGAAATGCATCATTGAAGTATGACAGAAATTTGTCATGAAATATTTCATAGCTCTCATTGACCGTCAGATCACTGTGGTATACATCTTCCCAATTCTCCTGTTTTAGTGTTTCTTTAAATCTAAGTATGTTTTTTTTTTTATATTTACGAGTTGGTTTTTTCAAAGATATTTTGTTATTATGCCACTGAATGGATATGATTTGAGTGTCGTGATCAGAAATGCTCGAGCGGATGACTTCAGAGTCCCAATGTCTGTCTTCTAAATTGGTTATAATGTAATCAATTGCGGTTGCTGATGTTTTGGTGATTCTAGTTGGTTCATCTGTAGTTACAGTCATATTGAAAGTGTTGAGCAGTGCGTCTAGCTGATTATTCAGGCTACTGTCAGAAGTGTAATCGATATTGAAGTCACCGCAGATGATTAGATATTGTGTTGTGTTATTTTTCAGAACTAGGCGTAGTAATGTTTCCAGCTTTGAAAGAAATATTGCTGGGTCGCCATCCGGGGCCCTATAAATACTTGTTATGACTACTTTATTTACATTATATTTATCTATCAGTTCAATTGCTGCACATTCAAAATGTTTATCTACACTAAAAGATTGCAGCTTTTTTACTCCTTTAGCTACAAGTGTATTCTTTACATATATACAAGAGCCACCATGAGTCAGTGTATTTCTATAATATGCTGATACATTTATATAGTTACTAAAGGGATATGCATTACTTTCTTCTTTGGATTTAAACCAGTGTTCTGTGAGACAAAGTATGTGAAGTTCAGGCTGTGTATTTTCGAGAAACACTTCTATTGATTGAATTTTATTCTTGAGAGACTGGGTGTTTTGGTTCATGATTGTTAATGTTTGTGGCTTGTTGTCTGCTGATCTCATGGCTGCTCGGGTCGGTCACCAGCGGGGATGCACTTGACGGCTACGTGGGGGAGTCGGAAGAGGTGGGTAACCTCTTGAGGCTATTGGCAGTGTATTGTCAAGTTGGCTGATGGCCATTGCAAAGTTCGAGGGCGATAATACTTCCTTTGCGATTTTAAAACACAGATTGATTTTCCCGACAGGATTTAAATGCAGTCCGTGATTCGTATAATTAGTTCGAGGTATGTCTGTTGTATTGACTATCCCCATAAAAAACACTCCGTGTAAAAATGCCAGCCAAGTCTCTTCAACTATAAAAAAATATAAGAAATTTAAAAATTCAGCACTGAAAAGAAGTGATATCGAAAAATGGGCCAAGTCAAAACTTAGTTTTAAAAACCAAAATATACTTGGCGCATCGTGTATATATAAATAGTAAGAAGCACATGTCAAAAATTAAATATACTTAAACATTATAATATACCTAAAATGTCCTTAAAAACGATGCGCCAAGTATATTTTGGTTTTTAAAACTAAGTTTTGACTTGGTTTTTTTTTCGATATCACTTCTTTTCAGTGCTGAATTTTTTGATTTCTTATATTTTTTATAGTTGAAGAGACTTGGATTTTATTTTTACACGGAGTGTTTTTTTATGGGGACATAACTATTTTTTTTAGTTTATTTACACAACTTGTAACACATATCGAAGCAAGAATGACTCATTCCTTTTAAAAAATGCGCCATTTCCGAATTGGTTACTAAGAAAAATTGTGTTTGATGCTTAACATAAATTTAAAGTGATATACCATGAAGAATTGCGAAAGCATCATTCCAATCGGTCCAGCCGTTTTCGAGTTATGGCGTCACTTCCTCTTTACAAAATGGCGGCTGAAATTACTGCCATCTAGAATGTATTTCTATAAATTTTTTGTATCATTATAACACTTCTGAATAATGTAGTTATTGTAGTAAGAGGTAATTAAAGTCTAATTCTTTATTTTAATGACGTAATTTCCGGATTCAGTGAAAGTATATTTCTACTTTAACTTTTGATATTCCATATAGATGACCGTCTGAATCATTTAGCGCTCGTTTCATTCCGATAGGTCAAACCGTTTTTGAGATATGACGTCACTTCCGGTTTCAAAATGACGGCTTCCGGTTGGTTTTATAAAAAGGCACCTCAGACGCCAAAAGTGCACATGTGGTAAAAATTTCAGATCGATCGGTTCAGCCGTTTAGGCTGTGGCGGTGATAGCGGTGTTTCCTGATATCTGAATCATCATCATCATCATCATCATCGTCATCATCATCAGAAAGCTTTTAAAAGGGGTGTAATTTCACTGTTTTCACGGCCCTCTAGCTCGCAAATGGCATAACCTATTGTCCCCAAATTTGGTATATGGGGTGGGGTGGGCCATAGCTCGAAATTAAGATATTTCGCAACAATGTGACATTTTTCATTTTTAAGATCCAGAAGGCCGAAAATGCCATGTTGTTGCTTACAGTAAAAGTGGTTGGTCTGCTCCACAGTTTATATAGGCATTTACGGTATGTTGAGTGACTGTGAGTGTACGGTACGACTTGGCTGGGTGGAGCGACCGCTCCACTAGATTGTAATATCTGGGAAATCTTTCTTTATATTGTTTATGGACTTATTTACATTGAATATTTTATTGTTTAAATGGGGAGAATCGTGCCTGTATGGTATGTTCACTACAATCACTCGAACTTGATGTTTCTGAAATGTTGAAATTGATTGCCGGAATAACTGAATGAGGCTTTTTTCTTCTGGTTCTTTAAAAGTCTCATTTATGTCATTCGTGCCACATGACAGCACTACAGTGTCTGGAGCCTTCCAGATAGTTGACTGCAGAACACTGTCAATGTTCGCCAAGATGTCTTTGGCCGTGGCACTTGGTAGCATTGAGCTTCGTATTGTCGAGTGTGGAAGTTTGTTTTCTAAGAGCTCTCGACAATCTCGGATTTGGCTGTCTCCAAGTAGCAGAATGTTCTCCTAATGGTATAGGAGTAAACGAACCTTGCCTTACTAGTATGCATGTTGTAATGATGTCCATGAATCTGGTTTATACTACATGACACTACGATTGCTACGATGAATTTACAGCGTCATTGAACAAAACCAATCATGAAGGCAGTGGATACCGTAAGATTTCTTTGTTTTTTCTTTTTCAACAACGTCAAATGCCTCTGTCAAAATCAATATGTAGCACAGTTCGGTGATGCTTTGGTGGATAATAAAGGTATAGGTAATAATTTATTAAGAAGATAATGCAGTATCATGCAAAAATGTCAATTATTTTTTGTTTCAAGTAATGTGATAAGATTACAGAACTCATATGGATGAAAAGGTAACTAGTTTCGCCTCGAGTCAAACTCACGCCCGGTGCGTGGTCCATACCCTAATCGAGCCCAACTCATTGATTTGAATATTTGCATTTTACGCGCATTTAACGCCGAATCCATTCTGTATAACCAAACATTCTAACACTCCCATTCATAATGAAGCAGCTAAGTGAGGTGTCTCCGCAATATTGAAGGTTTTTCTCGCATAATTGTTGACAGTTTGAAAGTAAAGAACATTGTTCGGAAAGAAGATTTAAGTACTTTAAAGGAGATACAAATTGCAGGATAACAAAATTCGGACACGAGACAAAAGTTGAATACAAGCAAGGCGAAAAAAAATGAGCAGAAGAGGTTGGGTTTGATCAATATTTATAATAATCATGAAAATTAAATTATGACCAATATTTCAGGTCAACGCAAAAGTACCATCTAAAGTACCGCAAAAGTACGCAAAAGGTACGCAAAAGTACCGCAAAAGTACCATCACTACGCAAAAGTACCATCTACTTTTGGACTTCGCATTAATACCAACGAATATTTTGATCAGAATAGATTATCTAATATTTTCAGCTAGGTTTATTGTAGGTCCAATATACCAATTTAAGAAGGTTGTTATTAAGTGTTTTTGTGTGACAAAACAGGTACCAGGGGTTTAGGTGCTTAGGTATCTATACCTAAGGCACTAAGATTTACAGTCGGAAGTCACTTAAAGGAAGACATAAAATAATTTGAATTGCTAGAAAATATTTTGTTCAGTTCATTAGTATCTAAACAGTTGTATTGAGTTGGGCTCGATTAGGGTATGGAAAGACGCGCCCTGCGTTGAAACCCTTGCATGGAAGAGCGTAATCATGGTACACTCGGCACATTTAAATATGATCGTCGATTTTTCTTCAGAGTCCCACGTTGTATACCCCTAATACCTACGGACCGGTTAGATCACGTGACTTCCTTATCAGTTCTCTCGCGGAACAAAACAAGGGGAAGGGGCAACGTCTATACAATACTCTCTTATAAAGGTTGATCCGAACGAGGGATTTCAGTGTTCGGAAGTATTCGGCTTTTCCCACTTCGTGACGTCAACACAGCCGGCAACTGCTTGATAGTCTGTATGCGCTGGCATGTGATTTAGATAGAAATGTCCTACTCCATGACGTCACAGAGTAGGACAAAGCCGAATACTTCCGAGTACTGAAATCCCTCGATCGGTTCAACCTTTAGAAGAGAGTATTGTATAGACGTTGGGGAAGGGGTAGTTCGTCGTCAATTGGAAACAAGTAATATTTTGTTCCATATCTGATCGACATTGCATTACGAGGCCTTCATTCGAATCCCACTTCATTGTGTCAGATCGTGGTTTCACGTGATTTTGACGCAAAGTTGCCCATTAACTCCCCAGTTCTGGGGACATTATTCGATAAGTTTATTTAATGCCATATGCCAGATGAATGATTAGAAAAGTCTACATTACATTTCAATGTCATACTTTTTTTTTATTAGAAAGCTTTGCTTTTCTAATAAGCTTTGCTTTTTTTTGCTTTTTTCTCATGATCACCAAGGTAACCCCCAATATTCAACCTTTTCTATTTCTAAAGTCCAGTCAGTGATCCTCCCCTATTCGCGTAAATGACAGAAGAGCTCTGACCTTGTAGAAAACAACTTGGGGTTGCTTAGTAGGAGGGGCAGTGACCACTCATTATCACGTGAAAATAAAGTTGACATAATGTCTTTTACAGTCGCAATACACAAACAAACAGCAGGAAACAGCTTTTAATAATTTTATTTTTGAATTTGCATAGTGAAAAACCAAGGTGGACAGTCACATGCTGCACTGGGCTTACTAGTGTTTAAATTTTTGAGTAATATAATTGACCCTCCCTCTTCATTTAGATCGCGAGAAAAATGTATACCTACAACATTGCTCTGGCATTTGAATAAAAGAGTAAATGGTGACAATATTATGAAAGTCCTAGCACTTGTAGGCACACTGTTTCATTTTTATTATTATTCAATGGAAATTCTGATACTCATAATCTGAAGTTTATCTATATTAAAAAAACATAAAACGCGAAATTGACAGTTCTTAAAACCCCAAAACGCGAAATTTCCAATTCCAAAAACGAAATTGTCAAGTTTTTAAAACCACATAATCGGATCTCTAGAATGTAAATTTATTTATTTTCTGGATAGCGTTAGCACCTCTAAATTAATTGAGTAAAAGTTTAAAACAAATTTTTCATCTGGCATATGACATTGAGTAACCTTATCGAGAAATATCCACAGAACTAGGAAGTTAATGGGCAACTTTGCGTCAAAATCACGTGAAACCACGATCCGACACACTGAAGTGGGATTCGAATGAAGACCTCGTAATGCAATGTCGATCAGATTCAGACATTGAAAGAAAATATTACTTGTTTCCTATTGACGACGAACTACCCCTTCCCCTTGTTTTGTTCCGCAAAAGAACTGATAAGGAAGTCACGTGATCTAACCGGTCGGTAGGTATTAGGGGTATACAACGTGGGACTCTGAAGAAAAATCGACGATCATATTTAAATGTGCCGAGTGTACATGGATGGTAGAGTGTTCATTTCGGCGTAATGCTATCTCAATGGCAGTGAAATGTAGGCGGCCGCGACGAGATCAAAAAAGGATGTAAAATAGGCCCCCTGGGCCCTCATTCACGTACGTTGTCCTCATCCTTGCCTACCCCGGGGAGCGAGAATACAATTGCAAGTCGGTAGTTTAAATGCTGGCTTTACTTGTTGGTGTACGTGATGTCTATTGTTCTGTCTCTGACTCACTAATGGTACACGGCTGATAATTACTTCGCCCTCCACAACATTACATGATATTGACCTGCCTCAACATTCATCAACCCTTTGGTTACTCCAGTTTACAGTTGTTTCATGAGTTTCTTTACATTTATTGATTGTTTGCCAATCTTCTAAATTTTAGGCTGTTACAATTTCTTGACTGTACAATGGTTATTGCGTTGTTTTTTCTTACTGTTTCACACATTTTCTTACATTCAATAAGCAAATGATAGATAGACAGATAGATAGATAAATATAGCATTCTAGCAGGCTAACTGGAGTTTACGGTTCTAATCCGCAGCATGGCAGTAACACATTGATTATTGCTAAATACTTTGTAGGTATTTGTGAATGTAATAGGACCTACCATCAGAAGAATTTATTCATTTTTGCTGAACTCCATCGCAGGTGCGAAATATTATATAGTTAAAAAGTATTAATAGCGACATGCAATTTCGCGACTTTGCGAATGGGCTACGAACTGAACTAACCTGCCTTTTAAAATTGGCGCGAAGTGTATACATTCCATTTCTTCAATGAGCATGACGTCACTTATGGATTACGTCATACATGGCTCGATTCATATTGGCTAATTTTTGACCCCATTTAAACAACCGACTTGCAATTGTATTCTCGCCCCCGGCGAAATGCAGGTAGGCTATTAAATGGAGTTATTTTTCAGCCAAGGAGTAAGGGTGGTAAAACGTCACTCACAATCATGACGTCGATCTAGCTCATCAGCTGATCAGCTGTTATGAAATGTCATTGTCTTTGCTCAGCTGTTTAATTTGATTAATGAAATATAATTGCCTTCCCTGACAATTTTCTTTCAGTTGAAAGAAAATAATATGAAGATAATGTATATTTAAATAATTGGAATGGAGTTAAGCAAAAGCGAAATAAGTGACCTAGAGGTGTGGAAGCATTTTACATTTAATTAAGTATGATAGCGGTCGACTGTACTCGTTTCTCATTGGTTAATTTTTAACCCCATTGACGAACCTACCTGCAATTCAATCCTCACCACCGGCAAAGCCTACCACTTGCTTACCACCTCGGGGTTGCGAATTACACATTCGTATTCACGAAGCAGTGGTATCTTGGTGGTAAGTCACTGCATACTTGAAATTTGTATAGTGTTAATTGAGCGAGCGAAGCGAGCGTCTCCTTTTGGCTCTTTGCACGGACCTCTGTTTTTTTTTGTTTTTTTTCTGTTATTGACGATATACAGGTCAGAGTTTTTCTTCGATCGAGCTGAAATTTTGCACACGTGTTCGGACATTCTCTGGGCGTTGCAGACCCAAATTTTTTTTAAATCCATCAATTCAATAAAATTTAAATACACATCTCCTGATAGGTTAAAAAATGAAAATGGTATTCGATAAATCTGATGAAACACATATTTTGGCAATACAGGTCAGAGTTTTTCTTTGATCGAGCTGAAATTTTGCACACATGTAAAACCAACCTTATCTGTTTGCATACCATAATTTTTTGAAACCCATTAGTTGGTTAAAATTTAAATAAATATCTCCTGATAGGCTGAAAAATGAAAACTGTCTTCGATAATTCTGATCAAACTCATATTTTGCATGATCATTAAGACCAATATTGTCTCTTATTTTACAAAATTTCATCCCAATCAGTTAAGAACGTAAGAACGTATTGACATTTTTAATATCTGTCAGTAATGAAGTATCGAAATGAATGTTTTCCAGTGCCAATTGAATTGATTCTCATTTGCTTTATGAACCAGGTGCTTAGATTCTATTTTAAAGTTTCGATGAAAAGCATACACTTTTTTAAGTTGATATCATAATCAATTCAATATGGATGTATTATGTTTTCTGTGCGTTGTGTACGCATTTCCGGTTCGAGAATTTGCAAGTACCCGTGCTCGCTCATCAACGCGTTACACTGAGCGTTTTCTTAGTAGAACGTAAATTTTAAGTAGACCGTGCTTTTTTTCACCAATCAGAATCGAATATAATTTTCCGCGCGCGTACATTTGTCTTTATTAAAAATAGAGACAGTTCAATTACAAACGATAAACTATACAAATACGGAACAAAATGTGTTAGTTCAATAAAATATGGTGCAACAAAAGTTTTCTGTGGTGAATTGAGTGCTAACTTAACTCTCCAACATAAAAAACATTAAGTTTATTACTTATATCTAGTGTTTAAGAAAATGTTTTGGAGGTTATTTAGTCCATGGATTGACTTACTAGAACCAATAATACTATCTGATATTGTGTGGAATGATTAAATAAACTGGAACTAACATAAAAACATAAGTAAAAGACAAATTAGATAAAATAAACACATAACACAGCTGATCAGATGACGACGCGCAGGAATTACTTCAAACAGTTGTTTTGACAGTCATGTCAAGTTCAAAAGTGACAGCCAATAAGTTATCACGGCTTACCCCTGCCTCGAGGTAGGGGTAGACTCTACCCCAGGGTAAGACATGATAACTTCTTCGTGAATACCGATATCACCACCTAGCCGGTCTACCACGCCTTACCACCAGCTATCATGGCTCACCCCATGTACGTGAATGAGGGCCCAGGGGTTTTGGTTTCCGCGGGCTGGACCCGGGGAGATCAGGTGTAAACACGCTTTATTTCTTGACTCGGGTCGGACTGAGGTTTCGGCCCGGGGAAATAGTGTAGTGTGAAAGCAGCTTAAGATATTAGGTTTATTTCTCATCTATTCGCCATTCGTTCACTTCTGATATTGAAAAACAATGAAATTAACAGCCATTCAAGTAAACAAGTGTATACCGCCCAGCAATGTTTATCAAACCTGATACCAAATCTGTTAAAAATCACAATAACTAATTATTGCTTTGTTTCTCTTCCATCTAATACAAAATACGTATTGATATTATTATCGTCATGTCATGAAATTTGAAGCAATTCAAAGATGGCTGCGCTGGAGTCGAACACACGACATCGAGAGAATAGAAACAGTTGGCAGGAAGCAACTGCTGTCTAAACCTTTAATGTTCTAGATAATATATATGGGACATCAATGTGTATAAGATAACTCTATAATTACAGATTCCAATAATTGCAATTTTCAGACCATGAATATAACTTTTCGCATGAAATTTGCTAAAATGTAGCAAATACTATAGGATTGAAAAAAAAGGAGCGATTAAGAATACTATTAAGTAGTTTTGCTGTAGCAGAGGAGAGGAATATTTCACCCAGTAAGATAATTTTCCGCTCAATAGTTTCCTCAAAACACCTTCACCTTCAAAAGACACCTTCAAAGTACTTCAAAACCGTGAAATCCAGAACTAAGTATTTGTTGTTTCAGAGAGTTGTCATCGCCGGAAGGATTCTCAGGCGAGACGGACAGAGGAACTTCTCGAGCAGCCAACTCGCTCCTTGCTGACGTCAACACGAACGATAACGTTGTCATCGGTGACGTCAGAGAACAGCAGGTTACTTCATTCACTTGTTGCTTTAACATGATTCTAAAATATCCGCCTCTTCTTCTTCTTCTTCTTCTTCTTCTTCTTCTTCTTCTTCTTCTTCTTCTTCTTCTTCTTCTTCTTCTTCTTCTTCTTATTCTTCTTCTTCTTCTTCTTCTTCTTCTTCTTCTTCTTCTTCATCATCTTCCACAGTCATTCCTCGGACGGTGTTTTTTTTTTTATCGGATATGTATTATTATTATAAAACAGCTTGTGAACCTTTTCAGACAATTAGACAAATTTATGTATTCGAAGATGTATCAGTACATTTGAAAAATGTGATTAGAACACATCTCATAAACAGTAACACTTCCCAGGTAGCACAAAACAAAATGTAAAATCGGCTAGATGTCTGGCCGACTTAACAAATAGCGGGTACGCCGGACGATATTGTAACCTACAGCCGACGTCTTCCCGATGTTTAATTGCATACGTCTGCCCGACGTCGTGTAGAAGACGTCTTCCTGATGTCATATTACATACGTATGCCCGACGTCGTGAATCAGACGTCTTCCCGATGTTTAATTACATACGTCTGCCCGACGTCGTGAATCAGACGTCTTCCCGATGTTTAATTACATACGTCTGCCCGACGTCGTGAATCAGACGTCTTCCCGATGTTTAATTACATACGTCTGCCCGACGTCGTGAATCAGACGTCTTCCCGATGTTTAATTACATACGTCTGCCCGACGTCGTGAATCAGACGTCTTCCCGATGTTTAATTACATACGTCTGCCCGACGTCGTGAATCAGACGTCTTCCCGATGTCATATTACAAACGTCTGCCCGACGTCGTGAATCAGACGTCTTCTTGATGTCTTTTTACATACGAGGTCAAAAGAAAATGCATCTAAGTGACATTTAAAAAAATTGAGATAAGTGCTTTTCCATTGCTGAAAGTCGATTCTATTTAGAGGAAAAATAATATAAGTAATTTTTCAAGCATGTGACGCTATCTGTGCGTTTTAAGATTAACCTACTTTCTACAATATAGCTTTCAGTCAGTGGAAATGTCGTAAAAGTGACAATTACGTGACATTGCAGCTTACTATTATGTTATGTTATGTTATGTTATTACTAGGAAAACGCTCTGTGTAACGCGTTGATGAGCGGGCACGGATACGCGCAACACCTCGAACCGAAATTATGTCTATCGAAAATATCAATAAAAGCCAATAATTCTTGAAATTCGTCAGACTTGTAGGTATAAAAATCTCCAAATTTGGATTAACTTAAAACTTTGCATGGTTATTGGGACTAATACTTTAGGAATTCCTAAAGTATTAGTCCCAATAACCATGCAAAGTTTTAAGTTAATCGACAGAACCTTTATGATTAAAATGTTCCTTGTTAATATTCAAAAATCATAGGATCTGTTTAAAAAAATATACCTTGGACCACTCATATGATATAAGTGTGTGTACTTACACAATATTAGACGATCTGTTGAACGGTCATATCAGTTTCATACGTTTGAAAGTTTCTGCTCTAACTACCTTGGAACTATAAAGAGTCGAAGTAGCCGTGATCAACATTTTCGAGAAATTTGACAGCCAAAAGCCCTATCACACTGAGTTGCAACCCGTGTATGGAACCGGCGGTTGGAAAATATTGTTGGCCGCGCATGTGCAGAGACTGAATTTGGTCAACCCACGGGTTGGGTTGAAAAATAGAGAAGTCTCTATTTTTCCGGTTCCAACAATTTGTTGTGGTACCACGTGACGTGAACTTACCAATAGGATGCTGTAAATATTAGCTATAAATCATATTTATCAGATGAATATTTAACTTGAACATGTGTATGGATAAATAAGGCGTATTATTATTAATTTGTACGTACTTAAATATCTTTCTTTCACAAGTAATCACTCTAAATATGAGATTTGGATTGCCGCTGTCAGATTTTGTTATTCCCTATACTTTTATTTTGGTTACTATGGCAACTGCTTTCTGCGCAACTCATGAGTGTCAATTGTGAACCAACCAACATCAAAGCAAACAGTTGCGTGTGATAGGCGGTTGCCTCCTTTTGCAACAAAAGTTTCCATACGAGAGTTCCAATTACGGGTTGCAACTCAGTGTGATACCCACTCAACACGCAAAATGAGGTCCGTGAACTTGCCCCCCCCCCCCCCCCCCCCCCCCCCATGAACGCACTAATTCTGAAATTCTCAATATATTTAGTGTATGGCACTGGGATTTAGTGTACAAAGTTTCAGAATTAGTGCGTCACTACTTTTGGAGAAAATCGAAAAACCAAAAAATTGAAATGGGGGGGGGGGGGGGCAAGTTCACGCAGCCCCCCCCCCCCCCATGCGAGCAAAATGTCTGAAACTCTCAATATAATTAGTGTATGGCACTGGGATTTAGTGTACAAAGTTTCAGAATTAGTGCGTCACTACTTTCGGAGTTAATCGAAAAACAACGGCTGATTTGGGGGGGGGGGGGGGGGAAGGCAAGTTCACGCAGCCCCCCCCCCCCCCCATGCGAGCAAAATTTCTGAAATTCTCAATATAATTAGTGTATGGCACTGGGATTTAGTGTACCAAGTTTCAGAATTAGTGCGTCACTACTTTTTGAGGAAATCGAAAAACTAAAAGTGAAAAATGGGCGGGACCAAATTCACGAAGCCCCGCCCATGCGAGCTAAAATTCTGACACTCTCCAGAAGGTAATCCGGCACCTCCACATTTCCTGGAGCTTGATCCGGCACCTCCACATGTCCTGGAGCTTGATCCGGCACCTCCACATGTCCTGGAGGTTGATCCGGCACCTCCACATCTCCTGGAGCTTGATCCGGCACCTCCACATCTCCTGGAGCTTGATCCGGCACCTCCACATCTCCTGGATAGTTAGTGAACACTGGGATTAAGTGTATTAAGTTGCAGAATTAGTGCGTCACTCTACTCATGAAGAAAATTGAAAAACAACAATGTTTTTTGTGTTGGGGGGGGGGGGGGAGCTGATTCACGCAGTTCCCATCCCCCCTTGCCCTCTGCGGTATAAAATGCAATAATAAGAAACGTTTGGTATACACACACCTACACAGGTCAAGTAGTTGGTACAAAACTACGCTGGTCTAGCAGCTTATTAAGGTGATACTAGCGCTCGGCCATTTTAGAAAATTGAGAGAGAAAAATTGTTTCATAAGTGAGTGTAACTTTTACAGTATGTTCACATGATCAGTCTGATTGTTTATTAGTAGCCGTTTTTAATTTTTTCTTATTGCATCGTTAATTAGGCGCCGGTTATTCAACAAAACTGCGTAAAACGATGAAATTTGCGATACGATTGGAGACCAAACCCGTGAACCAATTAATCTCAAATTTTAATCATGATTAGATGAAAGACAAACTTAGGGTTATCCCTTGGCACATTTTTGAAATTTTGTTTTATACGGCGCCCAGGGAGACGAGAAAATAGCTAATTTTTCACCAAAAATACACTAATTATTACTAATTAACGAAATAAAAAATTTAAAATGTACCAAGGGATAACCCTAAGTTTGTCTTTTATCTAATAACGATTCAAATTTCAAATGATTTGGTCTACACATTTCGTCTCCAATCGTATCGCAAAAAGTGTCTACAAAAAGCAGCAAAATCGCTCGCGCTTGCAGCACCTTAAGAGGCTAGTGGAATTTAACTCCACTGGTCAAGTAGTTGATTCATAGGTCAGTGGTACACAACAACACTGGTCAAGTAGTTGATTCAGAAGTCAGTGACACACAACTACACTGGTCAAATAGTTTGACCAGTGTGGTTGAGTACCACTTGCCTCCAACAACTTGACCAGTGTTTGTGTGACACACGCATTTGAATCAACTACTTGACAGTGTAGTTGTAAACTACTTGACCAGTGTGTAGTTGTGTACCACTGACCTATGAATCAACTACTTGACCAGTGGAGTTAAATTCCACTAGCCTCTTAATAAGCTGCTAGACCAGCGTAGTTTTGTACCAACTACTTGACCTGTGTAGGTGTGTGTATACCAAACGTTTCTTATTATTGCATTTTATACCGCAGAGGGCGAGGGGGGATGGGAACTGCGTGTATCAGCCCCCCCCCCCCCCAACACAAAAAACATTGTTGTTTTTCAATTTTCTTCATGAGTAGTGTGACGCACTAATTCTGCAACTTAATACACTTAATCCCAGTGTTCACTAACTATCCAGGAGATGTGGAGGTGCCGGATCAAGCTCCAGGAGATGTGGAGGTGCCGGATCAAGCTCCAGGAGATGTGGAGGTGCCGGATCAAGCTCCAGGACATGTGGAGGTGCCGGATCAACCTTCTGGAGAGTGTCAGAATTTTAGCTCGCATGGAACATCATGGAAACATCACGGAGGCCGTGATAGAAGTTTGCAGCTAAGAAAGTGATCAGGATAAATTATAATTGATTATAAAGGTTTAAACTACGGATTGGATACATGAGTTAGGTGCATTGAAAACGGTAAGAAACTTGATTAATTAAGACATACAATTAGAAAATTGGAGAAGAATTGAGCAAGATAAGTACATTGCACTGTGTAGCTGGCAAGAAGAAAGAACTCGATCAAAAACAAGTGACAACTAGCAATATTGAAATGGAAAAAGCTGATGGGAAAACGGATGGCATTTGCATAAATTGTGACATAGTAGTCAGAAAAGGTGTTGTATGTACTAATTGTTCATGTAAGAGCCACTTTAAATGTGTTGGACCGTGCTAGGCAATGAAAAATAAGTATTTGAATGGACAAGTGTCTTGGACATGCAGGGGTGTAGTCCTAAAAATAATAGTACCAGGGCTGTCTATGCCAAGTTTGAAACTTGACATCGTCTCACAAGAAAAAATGGCGCGCAGCGAATTTTTTGAAGTCAGCACTCAAAGAATAGCTTAAAATGATTTTGGAGCATAATTATTGAAGGAAAACATAAATGTGAGTAGTTTAATTTCGTCACAAACCTTTTACATAAAAATGTTAGCAGCAAAATATAGCCCTGAAGAAAGGTTTAAAATGTTTTTGATGCATAATGAAGAACAACAAAAAAGTGAAACATTTGAATTTTGTCAGAATTTTACCTTGAAAAATGCCACACAGCGAAATATTTAATTTTCAACTTCCCACCGCATGATTAACCTTGATTAATATTTTATTGGAGGGACACTGAAGATTTAATCATTATATTTTGTCAGAAGTAATTACCTGAAAAATGCCGCGCAGCATATTTTTAAAATTTTCTTCTTTCGGATTAATATTAATATTTATTTATTGATTAATATTTATTTTATTTATTTATTTATTTAATATTTATTTAAGTTTATCATCGAATTAGGTCAAAATTTTACCTGGATAATGCCGCACAGCGATTTTTCTTATTATGATTAAAATGACTCTGATTAATATTTATTGAAGGGATGCAGAATAGTTATTAATAGTTAAATTTTTTAAGAATTGTTGTACCTGGATATGCCGCGCAGAGAATTTTTTCTCTATATTAAATCAGTATAGTGTAAATCATCACTTTTTTCAAAAGCGCAGCACAACGGCATTATTGAAAAGAAAATTCAGAAAGTAATTAAAAAAAAAATATTTCTAGAAATTGCACATCAATTTCTGTAGCGCAATTTTCTGACGAAATTAAATGATGCACTCCTCGCATTAGATTAATATTAAATCTTCATGAGAGTGTTTTTATCACTCTGAAAATCTTCATAAGAGCATCATTTTATTTCGTCAGAAAATTGCGCCACAGAAATTGATGTGCAATTTCTATATCAAACTGATTTTGAATATTTATTGACTTTATTATATTGATTTTGATTATGCAAAAAAGTTGCTTCGCCCTGGCTTATAGTAAACTGAGTACCGAACTCAGTAAACCCGAACTCTGAGTAAACTGAGTGAGTCAAAAAGTAGTACCGGGGCGTCGCCCTGGTGCGCCCTGGCCCGACTACACCCCTGTGGACATGTAAGAAATGTATTGCTAGCCGGGATGGTAAGAAAGTACCTAGGGTGGATGTGCAAAGTCCTAGATGTAGTATGGTAATGTCTGGTGAAGGGTACAGAGAGGAACAGGAAGCAGTGATGGATAAGATCTACCAAGATTTGAAAGAAGTGGTCAATGCGAAAACTGCAGAAGTCATTTCAATCCAGATAGATATAGAGGCTGAAAATAGGCAGATGAAAGAATACATACAGAATCTGTGGGCAGTTGTACGAGCAGTGGAAGAACAGGTTGAGGTGTTGAGAGAAGAGATAAAATTAAACAAGAACTTTGTAAAAAATAAGCTAGAGTTCTTTATGGATACATGTGAGAACCGAATGTCGGAAAGATGTTTGAGAAATCAAGTTTAAGCTACCAAATGCATGGATCAGAGTGTGATAAGGGAAACTCACGAGAAAAATGATAGTCAAAAGCAGAGATCAAAGAAAACCAAGTGGAACTTGATGCAAAGCAGTAAGAAGAGCTTGGAGATTGATAGAACACATACATCATGCTATGTACCATGTGCAAAGTCCACACCACCAGGTGGTTTAGTACCAGAGTCAAACAGGGCTGAGGTACTAAATGATCAAAATGTGGGAAACATAAATAAATTGACAGCGAGTGTTGAAGAAGTGAAAGAAGGGGAGCCAACTAGGGGTGTGCGAATCCATAATATTTCGAATCGAATCCGAATCCAAATTTGGATTCGGATTCGATTCGTCAGACGAATCCAGATTCTGAAATATCAAACCCATTCAAATCCTATCAAACCTAGATGTCAATCCTTGATTTTCCCGCGAAATTTGAATTTCAAAGTTCTTCAATGCTACCAACATTCCATAGCGGAACTCACTAAGAGGTAATACAGCGCTACCAACTACTGAAGCTGAAAATAACCAGCCCAACCCATCAATTGCCGCCATTTTCGTGATCATCAATTCGTAAATATTCGTCAGTAACATGGTAAATAATCATCTCAGTTTTGTTTTTAAATTGATTCAAACTAAGCTTCCACCATAAATATAATCTCCACATTTTATGTGACTGGTATAATAGAAATTGGAAGCATTTTGATGTATGGGAGTCAACCATTTCACCTGAATGACCTACCTAACCATACTTTCATATTTCGATTTTTCCTTTCAGAGAAATTTGATTAAATAAAATAAGATTCGGATTTGGGTTCGGATTCGCGAACCTTTCAAGATTCGATTCGAGATTCGGATTCGAATGAAAAAACCTGGATTCGCACATCCCTAGAGCCAACTGTTCTTATTGTGGATTCGGATGGTGAGAATGAGGAAAGTATATCGCTAGAGGATACTGACGAAGAAAATGAGGAAAATGATATAGAAATATTAACTCAAGGAGATACGGAATATGACGGAATAAGTTATGAAAACCTCTTTATAACCGAAGGTGATGAAGATGACACTGGAAATGAAGAAAATATAAATGTGGCACAAATAAATAATGAAGATAAGGTTAGTGATTTAGTCGAAGGTAGTATAATTGAGGAAAAAAGAAGTACTGAAAGAAAACTGACTTTGTTGTTGGGGGATGTGGGAGGTAGAGAAGCAGCAGAATTTTGTTGAGGCAATAACAATATTGTCAAACGAGAGCCCGGAATTTGGGTAGAAGAGCTTTCCAAAAGAATGGAACAAAAGTATTACGAAGGTATTACAAATAAAGTGAAGAAAATTGTGTTGAAAGTAGGAAATCGGGAAATTCAAATGAGAAGAAACAAAGACGATATCATCAAGGAGCTAGTTAAGTTAGTAGATATGACAATACTAGCTGTTGGAGCAAAAGTAAATGTCATATTACTTGGATTTCAAAGTATTGCCGGAAGCTTTGTCAATGGAGATTTGAAGAACAGTCTGGGAGATCGAGAGGGTTCATTGAGCTGCCGTATGTACCAGGATACAGGCAGAACAGAAGAGAATGGGAGGTGCTAAATGGGGAAGAAATTAGATTAAGAACAGAAGAAACACAGAAGAAAGAATCGGAGACGGAGACATACCTAAAGAGAAGAGAAAGATATTCTAAGGAATTTGTCAGTGTTGAATATCAACGGCGGGGTTTTTTTCGGACGTGTTGGTTCTGGAGAACCAAGGCGTGACAAGAGATAAGGGAAAAGAAGGTTCAGGGAAAGAAAGGAGAAATGGTACTAGTAGAAATGCTAGAAAGAAGACAAGTATTATAAAGATTGCCACACTAAATATTGTAACATTAAATGATAAATTAGAAGAGATTATTGATGAAATGGTAGCGAGAGAGTTGGATGTGGTTGGGTTGAGCGAAACGAAGTGGGGAGGGGAAGGTGGTAAAGAATTAAGAGGAGGATATTACATATACTGGTCAGTGGTCTGGACTCAAAGATTTATTTATTTATTATTTATTTGTTAGCTCAGAAGCCATTAGTATACACATACAATATTATAACTCTTATACACTACGTTTCCTTAACCAATCCATACATTTTGATTTGAAACAATTAAACTTTCAACAGACCTTACATCAACAGGCAAACTATCGTATATCCTCGACCCGTCATTAAATACAGACCCTTTCCATTTATTACTTTTGCAAAACCTCTGAACGCTGTTCTCTATCAATGCTCCCCTGGTATTAATTGTATACAGCTCATTAACTGATTGAAACTTTTTACTGAGATACTCTGGCATCCTGCCTGTTTTGATTTTATAGATAAAAACTAATACTAACAATAATATAGTGTCACTGACACTTAACCATCCTAATGTATTTAACATTAATTGCACTCTGGTCTCTTTCTTGCATCTCATTATGCATCGCATGGCTTTGTTCTGTAGCACTTGAAGTCTGCAGATATCATTTTTGTACGCATGGAACACCACTGTTGCACCGTATTCAAAGTGTGGCTTGATTATCGTATTATACACAACTTCTCTTGTCCACATAGATAACCTCCCTCCTATTCTTCTCAAATAGCCAACCTTTTTTCTAATTTTCTTTACCATGTATTCCATATGTGCCTTGAAATTTAATTGATCGTCCAACAATATACCTAAATATTTAAACTCACCAAGCAGTTCAACTTCTTCAGATTCAATTACAATTTTTAAATTAGGGTCTACAGTTTTGATTTTACAATTACGGTACTTGCCTACACCAATAAACATAGCTTTAGACTTTGTAACATTAAGTTTAAGTCTATTTACACACAGCCACTCAGCTATGTTTCCTAGTTCTCGATTAATTTTCTCTACCATTTCTTCAACACTAACACCCTGAATTGAGACAACCATGTCGCACCCTCAGTGTAAAACAGTGACAACTGCACAAAAAAATGTTTTCATGTTATTCTGCAGTTGTCTGGTGAAATGTACATTCTACATAGTGTAAAACAGTGACAACTGTAGTTTCACGAATTCACGAGAGATGGCACATAAATGCATATGACAATTACTGCTTTTGACATGAAGCATAGTGTAAAACCAAGGTATCTGCAGATGTCTCGGTTTTACACTGATTCCGATGATTCCGAGTAGGATTTCTGATGATATAATCTAGTGGAGCGGTCGCTCCACGCCAGCCAAGTCGTACGGCGCGCGCACACTCTCATTTAAAAAGGCTGGAGCAACCCACTTTTACTGTAAGCATCAAAGTGGCATTTTCGGCCTACTGGATCTTAAAATTGGGAAATATCACATTGTTGCGAAATATCTTAATTTCGAGCTATGGCCCACCCTACAACATATACCAAATTTGGGAACAATAGGTTACGCCCTTTGCGCGCTAGAGGGCCGTGAAAACAGTGTTTTAGGGCGGTTTTCATAATAATAATAATAATAATCAATCTCAGTAGTAGTCTCCTGGAATTCAAATCCGGTAACAAGGCCACAGCCTAAACGGCTGAACCGATTGATCTCACATTTTTACCACGTGTGCACTTTTGGCGTCTGATTTAACCTTCACCCCATGAATTTTTTGTGCCGCCATTTTGAAACCGGAAGTGACGTCATATCTCAACAACGGCTAAACCGATTGGAGCGAAAATAGCGCCAAACGATTCGGACGGTGAACTATATGCATTATCAGTAGCAAAAGACTAAACATTTTGTTAACGAAACCGGAAATGACGTCATGAAATTTGAAATACATCGATTGGCATTTCGGCAACAAAGGTTGATCCGATTATTTTGATATTTATGTAGCGTATGCACTTCTGATATATCATTTGACTTGTTACAAAACCAACCGGAAGCCGCCATTGTTAAACCGGAAGTGACATCATATCTTAATATTGGCTAAATAGATTTGAACGAAACCAGCGCCACACAATTTAGACGGGCAACTTTATGTTTTATCATCAGTAATATTTGCAGTTTCTTATAGCAAAACCGGAAATGACGTTACACATTTTAAAAATCTCACAAATTTAAATTTTGATACAATTCATACTATTTGAGACAGCTTATAATAACTTAATAAGATGTTATCATGTGTAAATTAAAATTCAAGGGGTCAGAGATTTCAGCCGCCATTTTGAAACCGGAAGTAACGTTGTATCTCGAAAACTGGTATACCGATCAGTACGAAACTAGCGCCAAATGATTCGGAATGCCATCTTTATGGAATAGGAACAGTCAAAGTAGAATGTTTTTATTTATGAGCCCGGAAATGACGTCATTCAAATTTAAAAATTATTATATTCCCCATTCTATACAATGAATACATATTCAGAAAGCCTAAAATGATACACATTAATTGTAGATATAAATTCTATGTGGCAGTGCAGTAAGTTTAGCAGCCATTTTGAAAACCGAAGTGTTATATGCCATATCTCGGAACTGGGTTGGCCGATTGGAATGAAACCTTTGCTATTCTTCACGAAAGACTATACATGAATATACAACAGATTTTCATTAGTAGTAACCAAATCGTAAATGGCGATTTTTTTAAAAGAATTTAGTAATTGTTTATGTCATATGCGTCACAAGTTGTAAATAATAAACTAAAAAAAGGAGTGATATCCCCATAAAAAACACTTCGTGTAAAAATACCAGCCAAGTCTCTTCAACTAAAAAAAAATATATGAAATCTAAAAATTCTGCACTGAAAAGTATTAATATCAAAAAATTTGCCAAGTCAAAACTTTATTTGAAAATCAAAAAATACTTGGCGCATCGATATTTTTGAGAATTATAGGTATACTATATGTATATGTATATTTGATGTATATTTTATATCTGGCCTATACTTCTAAGCTATTTATATACACGATGCGCCAAGTATTTTTTGATTTTCAAATAAAGTTTTGACTTGGCAAATTTTTTGATATCAATACTTTTCAGTGCAGAATTTTTAGATTTCATATATTTTTTTTTAGTTGAAGAGACTTGGCTGGTATTTTTAAACGAAGTGTTTTTTATGGGGTATTTCCTACAGTAAAACTCATCAAATCTTATACTAAAAATATATAACTTAACACTCATCATTTTAATTACATGCTTGAATACCAGGATGAAGTTGAAGACAATTGCATATGAAGAAAAATATCAAAGTGTAAAAGAGGGGCATCTGCTAAAATTCAAATTAATAGCTCATATAAAAGAGCATACATCAAAATTGTGTTGCAGAAGAACATAAACAATTATTAAATACTGAATATAATAACCAGGTTATCATTACCATCTGTTTTTAACATCATATTCCCAAATCCAGATTTATCCTACTGACCTAAAACTTTGAAACCGTAAAACCGTGATTACTCAGTAGTTGTGAATTTGCAGTTGTCACTGTTTTACAATAAGGGTGCGATATCATCTGCATACATGTTAAGAAAGCAACTATTACAACACATGTTAACATCGTTTATGTAAATATTAAATAATATCGGCCCAATCACAGACCCCTGTGGCACTCCATTCATACAATCCCGAGCTTCTGATATCTCATTGCCATATCTGACACGTTGTTTTCTCTCACTCAGGAAGTCCTTAATCCATCCTAGTACTGTTCCACCTACGCCATACATATACTGTAGTTTGTCCAATAATCTATTGACATTGACAATTTCAAAAGCTCTTCTTAAATCTAAGAATTTTACAAGTGTGGATAAACCCTGATCCATGTCCTCCAGCCATTTACTTATAACATTTTGTACTGCACTTTCACATGAATGATTTTTCCTGAAGCCAGATTGATTCACACAGATCAAATTATTATTTTCAAAGTAGTCGTACAGTTGATCATGTTCTAGTAACTCCATTACCTTGTCCACTACTGAGAGCATATTTATTGGACGGAAATCACAGATGTTTATTGATCTAGCAACTTAACTAACAGGTTGTATAATTGTTTCCTTTAATCTAACTGGAAAGTTACCATCACACAGTGAGGCATTGATCATGTCAAGTAGATTGTACTTTATAACCTTGTATGCATCCTTAAACACTCTAGCTGTTACCCCATCAATTGAGCCTTTTTTATTTTTTAACCTTTTCACTGCATAGTCGAGCTCAACAGATGATATATTCTTAAATTTCTGAAAACATACCGATTCCGCTCTTTCCATCAGTTCTAGATCACATGTCTTTCTAATCTCATGATTTTCTAAATCATTTACATTAACATCTGGGATACCCTGTATGACTTCTTCTATGCTCACAATGAAGTATTCATTAAATGAATCTGCTATTACACTACTGTTATCGAGTACCACTCCATCAGTCCCTTTTATTTCCATGGATGGAGATTGTTTCCTTTCAGTTTGCACAATTTCTTTAAGAGTTTTCCACATCATAGCACTATCATTTTTGACCATATCAATCTTTTTAGTATAGAACTCTCTTTCATTTTTTCTCATTAGAGATTTTATAATATTCCTCCTCCTTCTGTAACATTCCCATGCTTCATCTGTATTAATAAACTTAGCCCTCTTGTAACAAATATTTCTAATCTTAATGCATTCTAAAACTTCTGCATTAATCCATGGGCTCCTATTTCTATGGTTTATGATACTTTTGACTTGAACAAGCTTATTCTTACACTCAACAATATTATTGATGATAGTGTCAGTCTTGGTGTGAACATCTCCACACTGTATTGTCCACTCACTACAAGCCAGCTCACCTCGGAGAAGATGTTTATCATAGCCAGACCAGTCTTCAATAACTTTAGTCTGTTTTCTACACACAGAATCTCTAATTGCTTGCACCTTGTCCCTAATGTGAACAGAAATCATTTCATGGTCCGATACACCACTTTCTTCTACTAATACATTCACAAAGTCCACATATCGTGTGAGTACAAGGTCAATTACAGTTTTTGATTATTTTGTAATTCTTGTTGGCACAGTCACAAGTTGAGTAAGTCCATACTCCATGCATAGACCTTTCAAGGCTTTTATTTCACTACAGACACTGCTCCAATTAATATTAAAGTCTCCCAGGTACATTGATACATTCTTGTTCTCATTATCCATTTCAAGTACATTCTCAAAATATTCCAAACATTCTTTGCATTTGCCATTGGGTGATCTATACACAACATTGACATCACACTCTACATTCTCAATTAATAAATTAATACCCAGCATCCAAAAGTTACCATTAATAGAATCATTCCTCTTCACACTATACTTAATGTCATTTCTTATGTACACAACAACCCCTCCAGTGCTTCTACTATCTGAATCACATCTTACTAAATTATTCCCGTAGATTTCAATCTCTTTGTCATATATTTCAGGGGTAACATGAGTTTCAGAGACACCGTAAACTTTTGGGTAACGTGTAATTATTTCTTGTTTCACCAATTCAATGTTCCTAATAAGACTTCTAGCATTGATGTGGATCACATCTCTCTTCCATTGTTTGTCACTACTCCTTTGAACTGATTGCTATGCTAGACTTGAACCTGGGCAAGAGACCAGTGAACCATTGTTCTCGTCGTTCTTCTCCTGTCCTACCTGAACCACTTCACTTGTATTTTGTATCACTTCTACCCTCTCTTCTCTCTTCTCACCCACTGTCCCATAACCTATGTCCATCTTAAAAGTCAGATTATCCATAATTTTCTTGAAACACGGACACTTATTAGATCTTTCGTCATGATAGGTATCAAAGTTACAGTCATAAGTGCGGTTTGCCTTTGCGGTTTGATGGAAAAAATGGCGTGGCAATAATCGTAAGTCCCAGGATGAATCAAAATGTGGTAAATGTGGAAAGTATAAATGATCGTCTGATAAAAATGCAGATATACTTTGGGCGAAGATTGTGTGAAATAATACAAGTTTATTCACCGCAAGTAGGCAAAGCAATGGAGGAGAAAGAGAAGCATATTGAAGAGATGGAAAGCCATATAGGTGAAGAAAACGTAATACTGATTGGAGATTTTAACGCAAGAGTTGGTATAGAGAGAAGAGGTTATGAAAGTGTATTGGGTGTGAATGGAAATGGAAATCGAAATAAGGAAGGAGAACAATTGTTGGATATGTGTTTGAGAAATGGGTTAGTTGTTGGAAATAGTATGTTTCAAAAAAGGGAGAAACATATAATTACAAGATACAGTTGGGATGGAAAATCTAAATCTGTTATAGATTATATCATATATAGTTCAGGTTTAAAAAAATACATTAAAAATGTCAAAGTTATGCCAAATGTGTCTTTTGATGGAGACCATAGGTTGCTTGTAGCAGAAATAAAAATTGATGGATACATCCCGAAAACAATTTCAAAATGGAGGAACAATAAACTTCGAGTATGGAAATTACAGGACAAATGTATCAAAAATAATTTTAGAAATCTAGTTAACAGTCAATGTCCAAATGGAACAATTAAATCAGTTGAGGAGGAATGGAATTATTTAATAAATACGTTCATTAAAAATGTCGAAGGCACGTGTGGAAGAGAAAAAGAAAAGGTTAAACCAAAGGAAACTCCATAGTGGACTCGGAAATTAAAAAGGCGATTAGAACCAAGAGAGCGGCATGGCGTAGGAAGGAACGACAGCGTACTCAAAGTAATATCATGGAATATCAAAGATTGAAGAGAAAGGTAAATTACTTTATTTGGAAATCTAAAGAAAAGACAATGGGCAAGTTGGTAGAGAAATTGGAAATAGATTTTGAAGGAAATAAAAAGATGCTGTATGGAATGATAAAAGAGAAGAGAGAATGTAGAAGAATCCAGTCTTATATGGAAAAGGAAAATGGTCATAATACAAATGATAAAGAAGAAATAAAGGAATTATGGAAAAACTATTTTTCAAAATTACTAAATGCATATGAAGATACTAATAATGTAGAAGATGGGACTGATAAGGAGCAGCGTGATGAAGATGAAGAGGTATGTCAAGATCAAGTGAAATTGGGGGAGCTAGAATTGTCAGTAATGGGGATGAAAAATGGAAGATCGGCAGGTGTTGATGAAGTTACAGTTGAAATGATTAAAGCTGCAGGAAAATCAGGATTGGAATGGTTTTATCGGGTAGTTTGTGCGGCGTGGCATAAAAAAAGAGTACCTAAAGATTGGACGCGAGGAGTTATTGTGCCTATTTTCAAGAAAGGAAATAGGAAACATTGCTCAAATTATCGGGGTATTACTTTAATGAGCCAATGTGCTAAGATACATGAAAGGATTTTGGAGAAACGGTTAAGATGGGATGTAGAAGAGAGTCTAAGAGAAGAGCAATATGGATTTAGGAAGGATAGATCAACAATCGATTTGATTTTCGCAATTAGGCATATCATAGAAAGAAGTTGGGAACAAGGAAAGGAATTGTGGATGGCATTCTTAGAACTGGAAAAAGCATACGACCATTTACCTCGTTGTAAAGTGTGGGAAGGTTTGGAAAAGAGGAATGTTGAGTATGGGTTGATACAGAGAGTAAAGAGTTTGTATGTGGGATGTGAAAGTTGTGTTGAGAGTGGGTGTGGGAAGACTGAATGGTTCTCCATAAACTCAGGAGTAAGGCAGGGAAGTGTGCTGTCACCATTATTGTTTACGGTAGTAATGGATGATATGATTCGAGAGGTGGTAAATGGAGAAAATACCAACATTGGAGTGTATGCAGATGATATTGTGGTGTGGAGTGAGAGTAAGCACGAAGTACAGGCAAAAATAGATAAATGGAATGAAGTAAGCACATGTTTTGGAATGAAGATTAGTAGAGACAAGAGCGTGTATTTGATGATGGCAAAGAAGAGAAGAGCACAAGATCAAGGGTTGCAGTTGGGAGGTGAAGAAATGAAGAAGACGGAAGCTTTCCCGTATTTGGGAAGCCTACTGACAGAGGACGCTAGATGTGGAGAAGAAGTGAAGAGGAGGGTAAAGAAAGCAGATGGATTCTACCAACAAGTAAGAAAGCTTGTTTGGAACAAAATGCTACCACGAAAATTTAAATTGGTATTATTTAAGCAATAATATTTACCCATTTTAAGTTATGGAGCGGTTACTTGGAATATTGGGTGGAAAGAGGAAAGTATGACAGGCGGCTGAAATGAAATTTGTGAGAGCTATGTGTGGAGTATCAATGTTGGACCGGATAAAAAGTAAAGCGCTAAGGAAGGAAGTTAGAGTGGAGAGATTGAAGCACAATATTGGAAGAGATAGATTAAGGTGGTTCCGAAAAGTGAAGATGATGAAGGATTCGAGGTTGGCAAAAATAGAGTTTGAAAGAAATGATAATATGAAAAGAAAAGTTGAAAGACCTCGTACAAGATGGTTTGAACAGATAAAACAAGATATTGTAGAGCGTGGAGAAAGGTGGGAGAGTGTCGATAACCAAGAACTGTGGAGAGAGAAGGAGAAATGGAATGAGTTAGTGGTAGAAAGGAAGTAGAGACGGAAGAAAGCAGTGAAGAAAATGATGTGGATGAAAATGAAAATATGAGAGAAGATGTTGAGATGTGGACAGAAGAAAATGGAATGGAATTTGATAAAGAACAAGCAGAAGAAGAAGAAGAAGAAGAAGAAGAAGAAGAAGAAGAAGAAGAAGAAGAAGAAGAAGAAGAAGAAGAAGAAGAAGAAGAAGAAGAAGAAGAAGAAGAAGAAGAAGAAGAAGAAGAAGAAGAAGAAGAAGAAGAAGAAGAAGAAGAAGAAGAAGAAGAAGAAGAAGAAGAAGAAGAAGAAGAAGAAGAAGAAGAAGAAGAAGAAGAAAAAATTCAACGAAATTGATTAGAGTAGATTCAGTATTTTGTATAACGTACGTGTGACAGGCTTGGCCAGCCGGCATTTATATGTACATGTTTTGTGGCCTATATTATTTGTGAGCGTTTTTTCCAACTCTAATTTAGTTTGGAAGAGTGCAGTTATGTATGCTCTGTGAAATAAAAAAAAAAAAAAAAATGGGCGGGGCTTCGTAAATTTGGTCCCACCCATTTTTCACTTTTAGTTTTTCGATTTCCTCAAAAAGTAGTGACGCATTAATTCTGAAACTTGGTACACTAAATCCCAGTGCCATACACTAATTATATTGAGAAATTCAGAATTTTTGCTTGCATGGGGGGGGGGCTGCGTGAACTTGGCCCCACCCCCCAAAAATCGGACATTGTTTTTCAATTTCCTCAAAAAGTAGTGACGCATTAATTCTGAAACTTGGTACACTAAATCCCAGTGCCATACACTAATTATATTATGAATTTCAGAAATTTTGCTCGCATGGGGGGGGGGGGGGGGCTGCGTGAACTTGCCCCCCCCCCCCCCCAAAATCAGCCGTTGTTTTTCGATTTAATCCGAAAGTAGTGACGCACTAATTCTGAAACTTTGTACACTAAATCCCAGTGCCATACACTAATTATATTGAGAGCTTCAGAATTAGTGCGTTCAGGGGGGGGGGGGGGGGGGGGGGGGGGGGCTAAGTTCACGGACCTAGCAAAATGTCCGTAAAATGTCAATAACTTTTAGATTTTAACACAGATATTGGTCTGAAAATGTCAAAAATACAAATTATGTTGGTCCCAATAACCATGCAAAGTTTTAAGTTGATCGGTCATACGGTTCAAGTTTAAATTTCAAAAATCCTATGAAATATTGTTTTAAATTTTAACAATTGAGAGGATTTGGTTGAAACTTTGTAAGATTGGGTACAATGTTGGTCGTAATGACTTATCAAAATTTCAAATTGATCGGAACAACCAATCGAAAGATTTTTTTTTTAAAATTTGAACCAAACACACGATCCCGTTTAAAAACGATCCCAGGGACTGAATAGATTACGTTAGTATACGTGCAAAATTTCAGATCAATTGGTTATGCGGTTCGACCTGGGCTGTGACCACAAAAAAAAATACAAACAAAAAGAACACACACAGAGAGTGTGCCATAGCCCATAAGAGTACCGTGGTGACGCTCGCTCAATTATGTTAATGGTGTAGTAAATTCTTTATTGTAACTTTGATGAATATGGTTTAATGATTTTAATAATAAAATAAAAAATATCAAGAGTCACTTGTACTTTTTTTCCAATAACTATAAGTTAATATCAAATAGGGAAAAGTGAGTTTGACCTCCATATGACGTATCAGATAATATATTTTATGACAAATATGTAATGAAAAACATAATTTATTATCTTATCTTCAACTCTAGTTCTGTTTTTATGCCTCCTGATTGATGTATAATTTTCACCAAGGAAAGATGGAAAACTGCATTTATCTCCATAAGTTGAAAATTTCACTTAAATGCCTCTTCTTCTGACCCCCCCTACGTCTTCCCCATGTCTTATTACATACGTCTGCCCGATGTCTTAATTCATACGTCTTCCTAATGTCATATAACATACGTCTGCCCGACGTCGTGAATCAGACGTCTTGCATATGTTTTATTACATACGTCTGCCCAATGTCATATAACATAAGTCTGCCCAATGTCGTGAATCAGACGTCTTCCCGATGTCGTGAACAGACGTCTTCCCGATGTCGTGAACAGACGTCTTCCCTTTGTTTTATTACATACGTCTGCCCGATGTCGTGAATCAGACGTCTTCCCAATGTCTTTTTACATACGTCTGCCCGATGTCGTAAATCAGACGTCTTCCTGATGTCATATTACTTAAGTCTGCCTGATGACGTGAATCAGACGTCTTCGATGTCATATTACATACTTCTTCCCGTCGTGTGGAAGACGTCTTCCTAATGTCATATTACATACGTCTGCCCGATGTCATGAAAATGACGTCTTCCTGATGTCATATTACTTAAGTCTGCCCGATGTCATGAAAATGACGTCTTCCTGATGTCATATTACTTAAGTCTGCCCGATGTCATGAAAATGACGTCTTCCTGATGTCATATTACATAAGTCTGCTCGATGTCGTAAATCATACGTCTTTCTGATGTCTTATTGCATACGCCTGCCCGATGTCGTGATTTAGTTGACAGTTGACTATTGACAGTTGGACAGTTGGACTGCCCGTCGAATGCTCGGAAAAATATGTCGTGTTATAATTTTTAAGCCTTTTATTTATTGGACAATACCACTGTTTTATATTTTAATGGTGTTCCTGGAATATTATCTTCTTAATGTTTTTATAACATTAAAATCGCATTACAAAATGAGAGAAATGACAAATGATTGACAGAAGATTGCAAGGTGGACATTATATTTGTTAATGGCATTTAAAAGACTTAAACCAATACTTACATCACACAGAGAACGAATGAACGAATGTTTTATAAAATCATTATTTTATGAAAAATAATACCTACATTGACGTATCAGGATAATTTTTTTTCTGTGCAGTGATATTTTTTTCTTTAATAACGTTTATTGTTTAGTTAAATATACTTAGCTGAAAATGTTGCCTGAAGTGTTTTAATGTGGATTTCTATTATGTATGCGTAGTTCTCACGTCCTGATTTTGTCCCCTAGAGTCGCCCAACTACAACGACGTCCACCGCCCTCGAGCCATGCTCATCGCCGTCCCGACGACGCCGAGAGAGTGGGACGTCCAAATCCTCTTCACAAAACATCGGCGCCGAAGTTCCACCGCCGACCCCTCAGAGTCCTAGGCTCAGGGCCACACCTGTGCCTCAGATATTCACGCGTAGCCAGTTGGATCCAAGAAGAAAATTTCAAACACCTCCCCACCCCTCTGCCCACCAGTAGCTCTAAACAATGTCAGTATACTTATATATCTCGTCTAACCAGTCTGATACTCGATGCAGATATTCAGACACCTCCCCCAAGCTCCCCCGTAGCTCTAAACAATCAATTTAATATGTATCGTATAGACAGTCTGATACTCGATGCAGATATTCAGACACCTCCCCCGAGCTCCCCCGTAGCTCTAAACAATGAATATAATTTATCTCGTCTAACCAGTCTGATACTCGATGCATATATTCAGACACCTCCCCCCAACTCCCCCGTAGCTCTAAACAATGAATATAATTTATCTCGTCTAACCAGTCTGATACTCGATGCAGAAATTCAGACACCTCCCCCGAGCTCCCCCATAGCTCTAAACAATGAATATAATATTTCTCGTCCAGGCAGTCCGATACTCAATGCAGATATTCAGACACCTTCCCCCAGCTCCCCCGTAGCTCTAAACAATCAATATAATATGTCTCGTCTAGGCAATCTGATACTCGATGCATATATTCAGACACCTCCCCCCAACTCCCCCGTAGCTCTAAACAATCAATATAATATGTATCGTCTAACCAGTCTGATACTCGATGCAGAAATTCAGACACCTCCCCCCAGCTCCCCCGTAGCTCAAAACAATGAATATAATATTTCTCCTCCAGGCAGTCCGATACTCAATGCAGATATTCAGACACCTCCCCCCAGCTCCCCTGTAAACAATCAATGCAGTCTACGCAGTCTGATACTTGATGCAGATATTCAGATACCTCCACCGAGCTCCCCCGTAGCTCTAAACAATCAATTTAATATGTATCGTATAGACAGTCTGATACTCGATGCAGATATTCAGACACCTCCCCCGAGCTCCCCCGTAGCTCTAAACAATGAATATAATATTTCTCGTCCAGGCAGTCCAATACTCAATGCAGATATTCAGACACCTCCCCCCAGCTCCCCTGTAAACAATCAACGCAGTCTACGCAGTCTGATACTTGATGCAGATATTCAGACACCTTCCCCCAGCTCCCCCGTAGCTCTAAACAATCAATATAATATGTCTCGTCTAGGCAATCTGATACTCGATGCATATATTCATACACCTCCCCCCAGCTCCCCCGTAGCTCTAAACAATCAATATAATATGTATCGTTCTGGCAGTCTGATACTTGATGCAGATATTCAGACACCTCTACCAAGCTCCCCCGTAGCTCTAAACAATGCATATAATATGTATCGTCTAGGCAGTCTTATACTCGATGCAGATATTCAGACACCTCCCCCGAGCTCCCCCGTAGCTCTAAACAATGAATATAATATTTCTCCTCCAGGCAGTCCGATACTCAATGCAGATATTCAGACACCTCCCCCCAACTCCCCCGTAAACAATCAACGCAGTCTACGCAGTCTGATACTTGATGCAGATATTCAGATACCTCCCCCGAGCTCCCCCGTAGCTCTAAACAATGAATATAATATGTATCGTCTTGGCAGTCTGATACTTGATGCAGATATTCAGACACCTCCCCCCAGCTCCCCTGTAGCTCTAATCAATGAATATAATATGTATCGTCTAGGAAGTCTGACATTCGATTGATTTGTTTTTACAATAAAAACTTATGTAAGTATGTAATGTATGGATGTTTGATTGTTAATTGTTTTATTTTATTTGTGTACGTAATTATTGATATATCCAATTATATTTTCTACTATCAAAAGTGATTAATAAAAGTTTGAAACGTGAATTATGTTTTACATTTTGGCACCTCCTCTGCGTCCTTATGGCGTTCCCTCGAGCTTGGCGACCATGCGGGGGCATTAGGTCACCAGTGTTGTGTTGTAACGTGATTCCAAGGAACATATTGTTACTGGTAACATGTTAACTTTTTCGAGTAAATTTAACTGTAACGGGTTACTTTGAAAATGAAGTATTTCATATTCAAACATATACTAACTTATGTTAAATTAATTGATTTTTATAATCAAATTAACCATTTTAAACAATGCGTGGTTTGCTAAGTTGATATATTTTATTAATTGTATGAATGCATGCATTGAATATGATATTTTAAGAAGAAATTGCAATTGTAAAAAATTATTTCATTCAGTACGAAATGAGTAGGTACACCGGGCCGCGGAAGACCCTCCTGGCGCCTCAGGGCACATCCCCTTGCTTGCGCCTGCAGGTTCGACAACTTTACATACAGCGCAGAGTCTATGTTGCCTATTGACTAGATACTTTCAGAGATGGTTTCCCGCTACAACTGATCGATAATGATGTAAACAAATCAATCCGAAACGCACGAGTCAATGGCAGGATTTAACTAGGAAAACGCTCAGTGTAACGCGTTGATGAGCGAGCACAGAACATGCAACATCCTCAGTCACGATACACGACACGGCACAAGATCATTTTCTCTGCAGTTTTCCAATCTCCATATTTTAAATATTCTGGATAAATATCAGAACAATTGTGTCGTGACTTTCCAACATACTTTTTCCAGCTTTTGACAACCCATACTAAACTCGTTAAATGACAATTAATACTTGACTGATTGGGCTTACAATGTGTAAAATTATGAATTATGTTGATCTTGATCACCATGCAAAATTTGAACTTAATCGGAACATTTTGATTGTCGACCAATCAGAAGATATTATTTTAACTACTAATTGGAGGATTTGACCTACGTACTGCATCCGATTTGATATGCGCTAGTTTTATTATAAATTGTGGACTGCTTGGCTGCTCTAAAGGCCTTGGAGCAGAAGCTTAAAGAAGGCAGGGATGAAAATGTAGTATACATTTTACAAATATTTCAAGTTTATGGAATAAAATGTCCCTTAAATGTCAAAAACTTTTGAAAATAACGACAAATTAGACTTATAATTGGAAAAATTACATTAAATATTAGTACCAATGACCATGCGAAGTTTTAAGTTGAGCGGTCAAATGGTTCTAGTTTAAATTACAAAAATCACAGGAAAAATAGTTTCAAATTTGAACCAATGGGAGGATTTGGCTGAAACTTTTTATGATTTGGTACAATGTTGGTTGCAATGACTTTGCTAAATTTCAAATTGATGGGACCAACCAATCGAAAGATAATTTTTTAAAATTATAACCAATCACAGGATTCCGTTCAAAAACTGACCCAGAGACCGCATAAAAAGTCGTGAGTTTGTGTGCAAAATTTCAGATCGATTGGTTGTGCGGTTTGATCTCGTCAGTGCAGACAAAAAAGAAACAAAAAAAAAATCACACAGAGAAAGGGCCATAAGAGTACCTATTGTGGTGACGCTCGCTTCGCTCGCTCAATAATACTTTACAGTGTATAAAATATATAAAGTGAGTTTTCTAGAGCAACTCAAGGCCGTTTCCCACATTCCAGATGCCACCTCCTCCTATCCACACAATCATCGTCTTCCAAGCCTCTTGCCTCCATGTCCGACCTGACCTGCCGCTTCCACTCCTCTCTAGGTCGTCCTCCACCCTAGGTCAGCCTCCCTAGGCTCCCTAGGCCTCCCTAGGTCAGATGCCACCTCCTCCTATCCGCACAATCATCGTCTTCCAAGCCTTTTGCCTCCATGTCCGACCTGACCTGCCGCTTCCACTCCTCTCTAGGTCGTCCTCTCCTTCTTCTACCTGGAGGGTCCACTCATTTATCCTTTTCAGCCATCTCTCCTCTCCCATCCTTTGTACATGGCCATACCAAACCAGTCTCCTTTCGTTCAAGGTATCCGTAACTTTGGTTTCAACCTTCATTCTTCTCCTGATCTCTTCATTCCTGACGAGTTCGATCCTGGAGACCCGGCAGCTCCTTCTCAGATGATCCATTTCTACAGCCTCCAGTCCCTGCCTATCTCTCTGCGTAACTTCCCAAGTCTCTGCCCCATACAATAAAATACTCTGAACAATTGTCTCACATAAAATTGTTTTGTCTTTTTCCTTATCCCTTCTGACCAAAGTAGTGAATTCAACCTATACATTGCCTGTCTCGCCTGAACAATTTGTTGTTGATCTCATTCTTACAACTGCCTTCCCTGTCAATCACCGTTCCCAAATACCTGTACTGTCTACACCTTCCAATTATCTTTCCATTTAAATCTAGATCTTGGCTATCTTCGTCACCAACAACCAGGTACTTCGTTTTCTCAACATTAATCTTCAACCCCGCCTCTTCGTACGCATCATTGAGTTTTCTCAATACAAAATACTTTATAATCATTAAGGAGGGATCTCCGAATTTCACTTATGTATAGAAATCGTTCAAATTTCGCATATAAATAGATTTTTATGTTCTGAATCATAACATGGCGAGAAAAAGTGGTCAACGTGAACTAATTTTCGAGATATATCGCTTCAAAGTTACAGTTTTTTTCTCATTTTAACATTGCGACCATACAGAAAAAGTCATGCTGATATTTTTAAAATGGTATTTGGCTGCTTTCCCACGTACAGATTTTTTTGCAAAACTACTATAGCGTGTATCAGATGCAATATTTTATTATAACATTTTTAAATGTATACCTTCGTGGACGTTTTACCGAGCTATGAGGGTTTTACTGCTTTATTTTTACGTTTTTCCATCTGAAAAGTGCAGTTTTACATGTAAAATTGTGTTGCCATGGTAACACGGCCTTCTAGAAATTCGAAATTCTTTACAAATTTGTAGAAATTTCCAGAAGACCGTGATTATATCACTCATCCTCTTACACAATGTACACTTTTCACGCATGCGCATGTCGCGGGTGTCCGGGTGTAACGGGTGTCCGACAATGGAAATGAATCCAACTGTCATTCCAAAACGTCATAATGTCAGCACGAATCTTTATATCAACTTTCTAGGAAGTTATAACAATAATTCGTTCAAATAATATACGAAATCACATTCTACATACCTGATTGATGAATTAACTCCGTTTCACTAACGTTTGACAGTATTTTGAGAGAAATTACATGAGAAGCAAGAGTGTAGCCGACTTGCCAAGACGTGTAGCCCATGGAAGAACAGACAAGTTTCGCATCGTGTATACCCTTACGAAAAAGTACTATTGAAAACTATTGAAACCCCAATAGTATTTCCCCCCAATGGTAAAATTGGAATACTATTAGATAAAAACTATTGGCGATTACTATTCGGGACGAATAGTTAACTATTGAAGAATGCAAATAGTATTTTACCCTTGATGTTAAAAACTATTGACAATTACTATTCATGATTAATATTTAACTATTGAAAAACTCAATAGTATTTTCTCCCAAAATTAGAATACTACCTACTATAGGAAAAAAAACTAAATTGGTAATTAATTAGTAATTAACTAATTACTACTCAGGACTGAAAGTGAATCTTCATGAAAGGAAATGAAATGATAATTTTTTTACATTTTAACATACATTTGTGTATTTTTCAAACATGATAAGGTTTACAAATAAAAAGTTAAGAGATTAATAAGATAAAAAATTTGTGATCTTAAAAATGGGTGGCAATAATGTCTAAAATGTTAAAAATAGGTACCATAAGATCACATAAGATTTACTCTTCCACAAAATATAATTCCTCGGAATTCGCTCGGTTCGCTCGGTTGACGATTCCTCGGTGTCAAACACTGACTGGATGTAATCTATAAAGAAATGAGATTTCTACATTAAAAATGAGCTCTTGTTGAACAAGTAACATTCATAGTAAAAAACGCATGAAAAAAACGCAACATAGTAAAATAGTTGTTAACTTGTTTGTTTTGAAACCGCTGTGACACCGCTGTTTGAAACCGCCAGATATCAGCATTTGTATTATTGACAGCCATCCATCACATCTCGCTTGTAAAATGACTGTAATGTGATGATTGATTAGGTGTCAACAATAGGCACCTCAAGTCAAAGCTAGAAATATTAAACTGTATACCTACCGTAAGTCTGTCAGTAACAGTTAGCCTATAAATTTTTTTTAAAGAACTTTTAAAAGTCCAATATGTACAATTAGTGTACGTATAAAATTATCGAATAGTACAAAAGTGCTAATACTACCTACTGTAAAATAAATAATTAATTTAACTTAATAATCAACTTACTAAAAATTGCATCAATCTTCCGCTGGTCAAGTTTGGGCTCGGCTGGTTTTCCCTCTGCGGTATTAGACACGTTGCCGGAAATGCTCGACATACTCAGCGTGTCCCTTCCAAAGACCATGATGAATAAATCTGACGTCAGCAGCGGAGGCTTACGGTGGTTAGACAGACGTAAAATCTAGGTTCGATATGAGGTCCTCGATTTTCAGTGGTGCTCCCTGCAATAAAGTACCATACAAAGTCATGTACTAGAATGCAAAAGTCAAACCCACTGTAAATAAGTGACTTTGAAAAACTGTATCCTCTACATCCAAACATAAAACAGTATGCTAACAAATTGGAAAGACTGCTGGTCAGATACTTTGGCAAACTATTGATATTAAACTAGGTAGTGACTAAAATCCCGACAGCCGGGATTTTCAGGTTAAAAAAATAGTCCCGACTGGCATTGTTTATTTATATACTGGTTAAGAACGGCTTTCAGTATGACCGTCCAGATGGCGCTATGGATAGCGTACTGGACCACGGTGCAAGAGGTCGTCGGTTCGAATCCGGCCGGGAGCACATTTTTTTTTATTTGTAATTTTCACAAGTTTTAATTTTGCCTAACCATAGAGTTATTTTTTTTTAAGTTGCCCAGTTCGAATTTGTCTACCCATAGAGAGTTTTATTCCTTAGGCTGCCCAGTAAAACCTACGGTCGGGACTATTTTTTTAACCTGAAAGTCCCGGCTGTCGGGATCGTAGTCACACCCATTAAACTATGTAGGTAGGTAACAATACTATAAGTCAGACAGATTGATAGCATCTGATCTGGTTTGATCTAGTACAATACAATCAAATGCATTTTAGTCCATTCACTTTCTTCGCTTACTGTATTATGTTTGGTGACCTACTGCAAGAAACTAGGTAGGTACCTAGCTGAATAATTTGCACAAGAAACATATAGGTGACTTTTATATTTCAATGAGAATTTATTGTGATATTTATTGAGATTTCCGATATTTTTATACAGACAGGATTTGATTGAAATTTTTTAAAATATATCTACCAACAGACACACCTTGCCTACCTACCTATTGAAATATTGGCTTTGTTTACCAAGCAACTTGACCAGAGATTTGAAATTTTACAAGTACCTAGCTACACTACAAACAATGATAGGTAGGTAGGTACCTAATTCTTTTTAACCAATCAGGGTACCTAACTAACTGCAAAACTGCAATGCAGCTGGTCTTTGTGCAAAATTTCAACTTGATCAGAGAAATAATTTGATTTTTATTGCTCCAGTAAAGACAAAAAAGGAAGAAGACAGACATTGGACGGTAGCGTACAATAAGATTCTCTCTTCGTTCGCGCTTGCTACTAAATCCATTCACTGTAAGAAAGAATGATCGACATTGAAACATCAAGTCATCCATTTTTAATATTGCCATTCAGCAATCTATTATAAGTTAACCTCTATCTATTTACCAATATTTTAGTCATTAAAATCATTCAAAAATCAAATTTGAGCTGAACGATTAGGTATGGTTTGACAGTAGATTTTAAAGTCCTAATTATTCTTCTGGTGAATGTATTTTAATAACATTTGGGCAGTCAAGTGTCTTCTTGAAAAGTTAGATTTTGCAGTTTGCCAATCTAACCTTAGTATAGGTATCGAACAACTGATTAGGGTTTTATTACTTTGAAATTTGAATGTCTCTACTCTCTAAATGAAATTTAAACTTAAATTAACATGAGTGTGTGAATGCATACCTATTTCAAAATGTTTCTTGGAGGCTATCACACTGGCCGACAGCCTCAGTTTAGCGATTACAATTGCCATGTTAAAATCTACGGAACCTACAACTGCAATTTCATCGTAGAATCCTAGATGCAGTACTTCTTGACACCTCTATGACTAGCTATCTAGACACAAACGTCCGGGTCATATACCAACCATACGGCTGTTTGCAACACAATAACAAAAACCGACGTTCGAGTAGGAACGGAGCAATAGAAATCATTCTATTTTTGAGTGTTAGTATCGATGCTCGGGTTGCAAACGATCAGTGCACCTATACGATCATAGGTAGTACTATACGTTTTGATTGTGCTAGGCTAATTGTGTAGAAGTGACTTTAGTATAGGTGCTTAGGTGATAGGAGTGGTGATAGGTCGGTACACTTACAGTATGGAATGCCGTGATATGCACCTAGTAGGTACCTAGTAGGCTACCTAGTAGTAGGTAGTATGTCATTTCCATCCATCTGTGTGCCTTCTGCATTCGCCTCTGCTTGGTGGTCGGCCTGTGTTATCCTGTAAGAAATCAGTATAATTTAGTAGGTGTGGTAGTAGGTAGGTATGTAGTAGGTAGTCTAATTATTGTATTTTTCCCATTTCAATTACTGCATTCACAAATCTGTGAGGTTGATAGGTAGGTAGTTCACATCACAAGTGTTCTGGGTACATAAAACTAAAGTACTATCAATACACCTACATCTTCCTAGGTAGGTATCTAGCTAGGTACCTACTACTACTTGTTTAGTAATAATAGTGAAAGAAAGATTACTCACCACCATTGAGGCTGGAGACAAATATCCGTCCATATTTCATTACTTCTGTCGAATTAAATGGTATTGACCACATAGCAGAGACAAATATTTTATTGTGAAATTAATTAACTAATTAAAATCACTGATATGACGTACAAACCATTACAAAACTACAAAAACGAGAGGGTACGCAGCGGTTGCCTGCTTTGTAAACAGACCCAACCCAACCGTCACTTTCGAACCAGCTGTTTCCAGCCAGGCCCAGAGAGCGCTGAATGCAATCACGTGACTGATCGCGGGAATATTCAAACCACCGATTCAAACAAAATAATACTCCAGTCACTTAACTGAAAAAATGGGTATACAACCCCAACTAATTATTTCTAAAAATGTTTTTTGACGTTATTATTAATGTCCACCTACGTAACTCAAAAATGAAAGTTTAACACATTTTAGGCCGCCATTTTATTTTTATCAAGAGTTTTGTTAATATCGACATATATTTTTTAACTAAAGGATTTAAAGGGATATTTTACTTCCAATATATTTTTTATTTTTTCTCAATGTTTTGTGCCATACAAAAAATCAGCTTGATTGCAGGTATTGTTATACAATATTTAAATTGTTAAAAATAATTACAATGTTATTAAAACTGCTCTAGACGAGTCGTTATTTGAGTTAATTGACTTCATATTTGCATTTTTTTATACACTTCACTATGTATCTTTGTTGCTAGCTTCATACATAATTTTTATTTTTATGTTTATTAAAAAATTGAAACAAATAAAAATGAACTAGTATATTCAAGAACTGTAACATTGCATGAATTCACTATTGGGTTGCCAATAGTAAGTATATCTCGGGATAAAAGAACTATTGGAACTCAGTAGTAAACTATTGAGTCGTTATAGATATTCCAAAACACTATTGGTTTCCAATAGTTATTTTCAAAAACTGTAAAGTTGCATGAATTCACTATTGGGTTGCCAATAGTAATTACGTGACGGGATAAAAGAACTATTGAAACTCAGTAGTAAACTATTGAGTCGTAATAGTTATTCCAAAAAACTATTGGTTTTTAATAGTTATTTTAAAAAACTATTGGTACTCAATAGTACTTTTTCGTAAGGGTATAAATAGCTTAGAAGTATAGGCCAGATACAAAATATACATCAAATAAACATATACATAGTATACCTATAATGCACTAAAAAAACCATGCGCCAAGTATTTTTTGATTTTTAAATAAAGTTTTGACTTGGCAAATTTTTTGATATCAATACTTTTCAGTGCAGAATTTTTAGATTTCATATTTTTTTTTTGAATTGAAGAGACTTGGCTGGTATTTTTACACGAAGTGTTTTTTATGGGGATATCACTCCTTTTTTTAGTTTATTCTTACAACTTGTGACACATATGAAATGAACAATTACTAAATTCTTTAAAAAAATCGCCATTTACAATTTGGTTACTACTAATGAAAATCTGTTATATATTTGCTTGCAAAGGTTTCATTCCAATCGGCCAACCCAGTTCCGAGATATGGAATAACACTTCGGTTTTAAAAATGGCTGCTAAACGTACTGCACTGCCATATAGAATTTATATCTACAAATAATAAGTATCATTTTAAGCTTTCTGAATATGTATTCATTGTAAAGAACGGGGATTATAATAATTTTTAAATTTGAATGACGTCATTACCAGGAAAATTCAGGTTTGACTGTTCCTATTCCATAGAGATGGCATTCCGAATCGTTTGGCGCTAGTTTCGTACTTATCAGTCTACTAGTTTTCAAGATACGACGTTACTTCCGGTTTCAAAATGGCGGCTTAAATCTCTGACCCCTTGAATTTATATTTAAACATGATTACATCTTATTATAAGCTGTCTCAAATAGTATGTATTGTATCAAAATGTAAATTTGTGAGATTTTTAAAATGTGTGACGTCATTTTCGGTTTTGCTATAGGAAACTGCAAATATTACTGATGATAATACATAAAGTTGACCGTCTCAATTGTTTGGCGCTGGTTGCGTTCAAATCTATTAAGCCGTTATTAAGATATGATGTCACTTCCGGTTTCAAAATGGCGGCTTCCGGTTGGTGTTGTAACAAGTCAAATGAGATATCAGAAGTACATACGTTACATAAATATCAAAATAATCGGATCAACCTTTGTTGCCGAAATGACAATCGATGTATTTCAAATTTCATAACGTCATTTCCGGTTTTGTTAACATAATGTTTAGTCTTTTGCTAATGATAATCCATAAAGTTGACCGTGCGAATCGTTTGGCGCTATTTTCGCTCCAATCAATTTAGCCGTTGTTGAGATATGACGTCACTTCCGGTTTCAAAATGGCGGCACAAAAAATTTATGGGGTGAAGGTTTAATCAGACGCCAAAAGTGCACACGTGGTAAAAATGTGAGATCAATCGGTTCAGCCGTTAACCCTTTAGGACATAACTTTTTTTGGCTGATAAAAAAAATATGAAATTTTATACATAGTGCTTCTGATTTTTTTTCTGATTTTACAAATTTAAAAAAATAAAATTTTGTCGCTAATTTTCCAAAATTTTTAATGTACATTATAATGTACAAAAGTACCAAGCGGGTGTGTTATAAGCAATTTTAACTTGTATTGATTATATATTTTAAATATTTTAGTAAATGCATTCTTGCCTATAATGTACATATTTTGAAGGAAAGCAATTGGGTAATAAAAAATTACATACTTTCTTAAATAAAATACACAATTTTATTATTTTGTACAGATCGTATTTACAGGTGAAATTCTTTGAAGCAATTTCTTTCTCGTGTAAGGCATAAATGTACCTTACATTTCTCACACATGAAATGAGTCCTCCCCTTACAGTCCTTTTTCTTGCATCGGGTTGCCTCTTTACCACTCGAAAACACTGGCATGTGGTCAATCGAATCCAACTGGACCGCGCGGGTAGGGCGAACCTCAGTACCTGCTCTCTTCGGTACGATGACTTCTGGAGCGGGGCTTGACGATGGTCTTCCTCGCTTCCTGTTTACCGTCTTCTTAGCCAGTATCAAGCTGGCAGCAACTTCTTGGCGGAAATGTAGCAGATCCAAAATATTCTTTTTTGGAACTTTAAACTCTTCCGCCTCCGACCGATACTCGAGCCAGCTGTTGGTAATGGCTAGATCTATGGCGTGGAAGATCATCCGCAGTGTCCATTTCTTGGACCGAATAAATATTCTGTACAGTCCAAGGAGCATGTCCAGCAAATCTACTCCACCCATATTCTCATTGTAGAGTGAGATTACTTCTGGCCGAGGAATATTTATGTACACACCTTCTTTCTTATCCCATCTTCGGGCTTCGTTGACGTCACCAACACCAACAAAATTGGAGGCGATGTTCACTGTGCGGTTGTCTAACCACTTGACAATTACGATGTCACCATCTCGACTCACAATCTCGTCGCACGTACCACGTGGCATCTTCTTCATGTCTTTGTCGGACTTTAGAGGCGGATTGACAAACCGATTGAGGCGCACCGTGCCAGCGGCCAGAATTCCGCGTCGTTTCAGGATTTGTAAGAGATGGTACGAAGTGAAATAGTTGTCACAGTAGAGCACGTGACCCAAAGCGTCGAGTGGAACTCTCTGAGCTAAATGAAGAACTACCGACGCACCTTGGCCGTAAGCCTTCTTCAGCAGCTCGTCGATCTCCGTAGTCTTGCCCTGATATATGACAAAGTCATAAGCTTTGCCACTCTTTCCACATAACATGAAGATTTTTACACCCCATGGGTTTGGCTTACCCTTTATATATTGTTTTACATTGAGCTGGCCCTTAAAGGGGACCATCTGCTCATCTACGCACAGATTCTGCTCCAATTGTAACTCTAAGCATCTCTTGCGTACAACATCATATATTGGTCGGACTTTATACATGCGGTCATTGTTTAGCTGTCTATCGTCTAAAATATTTACAAGGTGGAGCATGTTGCGGAGTTTGAAAAATCTATTTACACTCATGTTCTCCGTGAAGAGCGGCATGTGAACCGAGTGGTCCCAATACAATCGAACTCGAGGCAATTGAAGTGATCCCATCATAATGTGAAGCCCTACTAGGGTTTTCATTTCCTCAATGTTTGTAGGCTTAAATGATATATCACCTTTTTGCAGAGCATAAATTGATGTCATTTCTGCCATCAAAGTGAAGAGACTGTCCGGTACGTACCTCTCGAAATACTCAATTGGTAATAATGGCCCCAGCTGAGTCGGTGCTATTGAAGAAGGCATTTCTTCCCAATGCCTGGGCATTGAATCCAGCAGAACAGATCGCCGCCATTGAATATTCTTCTTCGGAGTCAAGTCCATTAATGCAAACGGTACTTCATCTGCGATGTCGACATCTTCTTCGTTGAAGTCATCATCAATGTCTTCATCGACGTCAACACCATCAACATTCTCAATCTCTTCTGGTGGAGGATTCGTCAAGGTGGCAGCTCTTGCAGAGATTATTTGGGAAGCTTCTTCATCTTCTTCATCTAGCTCATCATTCAAGTCTTCAATGTCGGAGACATCGCCGCTCATCAACATATCTAAAATGTCGTCAGCAGTTCGACATTTGTCTTTGGATTTCATTTTAAATTTGTCTCGAGAAGTACCTGCAATGAAATAAATTCATATTTTGGTGATTTACGTAAAGTTTTGACGATAAACAGTGTTGAAATGATTTTTTTCTGCATAAAAGTGAGGTTAGGTCAACTTTGTTGAGAAACGTCAAACACACCCCCCTAGAACCAATGGCCACTGTAATGTACACGCATTTTGGAACAAATAATCTCAGTTAAAAAAGGCGAATCACCCTAATGTAAAACGACACAAATATTCCTCATTTCATATATGATAAATCTACAGAACGAAATATTGTGAAACTATGCATTTTTAAGTCCAAAAAAATAGTTTAGCAAGTACTTACTTGCAGAAGTTGAGGCGACTGGCTGCATTGCTTTTTCAATAATTTTTAGTTCTACCAATCGTCGACTGAGAGCAGCACTGTATGGTATTACATTGGAGAAAACATGACCATTTAAATGTACAAAAGAACTCAAGAATCTATCTCTGTCAGGGCGCGTTCAGAAAATTATTGATTTTGATGTACATTTAAATGTGCACCATGACTGAAAGGGTTAAGGCTGTGGCCTTGTTACTGGATTTGAATTCCAAGAGACTACTACTACTACTACCGAGATTAAAACCGCCCTCAAACACTGTTTTCACGGCCCTCTAGCTCGCAAAGGGCGTAACCTATTGTTCCCAAATTTGGTATATTTGGTGGGGTGGGCCATAGCTCGAAATTAGGATATTTCGTAACAATGTGAGATTTCCTAATTTTAAGATCCAGTAGGCCGAAAATGCCACTTTGATGCTTACAGTAAAAGTGGGTTGCTCCAGTCTTTTTAAATGAGAGTGTGCGCGCGCCGTACGACTTGGCTGGCGTGGAGCGACCGCTCCACTAGATTATGTAAATAGATGATATTTTTGGGGTTGCAAAGGGTGAGGGGTCAGGGGGGGGGGGCGTAAGTGAACTTTTAAGCCCGAGTATACATACCTAACGTTGTAACAGTTTAAAAAAACTATTACCTACCTAACATCTATTCCACCTATTGGGTTTTGTATTTTCCCACTCTTTTACTGTTAGTTATCTGTTCGGCCGTGGGATAGCGCCACTGCTCGGTCGTGGGATAGCGCCACTGCTCGGTCAAGTAACATGGTCCGACCTTGTAGGTTTTGATGCGAGCTGTCATCCTGACGTTGTACAGGTAATTTTCCATTACCGGATGTAATGTAAGGGATGATATTTTGTCTTGCTCGTAAATCATGTAACTTCCCTCGATGTCTTTTCGTGTCGTCTACCGAGGGGTTCGGACGTGAACTCCGCGAGCCAGGGTAAACCGGGAAGCATGGTAAAGTAGATTCACATACGGCTCTCGCCTTTCAGTTTTAGTCTATGAATGTTTTCTTAGACTTTCATTTGTGTTTTTGCTAAGAAGTCTTGCCCTTAGTCTATTTGTAGAGCCAAGCTGGTTTCGTTCATTCGATTCAGTTTGTGAGTTTGAGGCGTTTGATTGTCTTGCTTGCTACCGACGTTTTGCCAACCTCGTGGTTTTCTTGAGGGGCGTTCTCTGATCAAGACGTCCTGTTCGTTCCCTTTGGTTTTCGTCTCGGATAGACCATTATTCTGTTTAGATCTGTATTTCGAAATTCCATTATTATACAGCTATTTTATGCTTTCCACAATTTGAGTACGTATGAGAAAGGTATAGAAGGTACCAGAGTAAATGTGCACGGAGGTTCTCGAACCAAAGTGTTAGCCTATTTTGACTCTAGTGTTTAGTAATCTGTCGAGGAGGCTCTCGAGGTAAGTGTTGGCATTGCCACACTGTATTATTTAATTATTTACTTTTCTTTCTTGTTCAATCTAGTAACTTCATGGGCCGGAGGCCATTTGCATTTTTCTACTCAAACCATGTGCTATTTATTTTATGCCTGTTCAGTTCAGTAACTCTTTTGAGTTGATGGTTTTGTATAATAAAACCACCTGTGTGGATTATTTCTTTTGTAATTCTGAGTATTGAGTTGTACTGAGTAACCACTGCCGAACATCTTTGTAGTCTCCTAGTTCCTACTCTGTTTAATTAATTGTTTTTCTATGTTCAAACCCATCGACCTATCTATGTCTGAGCTAGCCACTAGGCAAAGACACACCACGACCTGCTCGTGGTGTTAAGGTGGACGCTGTCAGCGGCCGAGGTTACTGACGCGGCTACAATTGGCGCAGCCAACGTGAGGGCCCGAGCTACAATCTACAATTGATGCTACAACGTGGGAACCACGAACTTCAACTACAATTCAAGACTTCGAGTTACGAGCATCGTTTCGCTTCGATTGACTTCTCTTCGCTTACGACTGCGATTCGAACTACGGTGAGCGGTGTATCGCACACTAACCATACTTTTCGATAATATTGTTCATTCATGATGACTGAGGCAGATTCTCTTGCTGAGTTAACCTTGATTAGGGTTAAAATTGTCGAAATAAGGGATCTCGTTGAGACTTATGAAGGGGCAGATGATACAAAGAGAACCATTGACTTGAAATTCCATTTCATCAACAGACGCTTGCGGTTAGTTACGAATGATGCTGATGCTGTTACCACAGAGAAGAACGCTGTACTTCATGACCTTGAAGTGATTCAAACCCGGTTTAATACTCTAGTGGAAGCCATGGGTGTTTTTCAGATGAATCATCCCGAAACTGCTGTGTCACCGGTTATTAAACGACGACCGAAACAGAGACCAGTCTCGACTTGGGGTATTAAAAAGTTTTCAGGCGAAGGAAAAGCTCCCAGTGTGAGTGCATTTCTTGAGAATGTACAGGACCTTATGGATGCTCGACATACATCGAAGGACGATATGTGGCATGAAGCGATCGACTTATTCGAGGGACCGGCGCGGATTTGGTTTCGCTCAGCTCGACGTAATTTAGAATCGTGGGACCAACTGGTGGACGCTCTTCGAGAGGAGTATCAACCTCCGGACTACGACCTACGCTTGAGGGACGAGATCCGAGCAAGGACCCAAGGCGAGAACGAAAGCATTGGTTTGTACTTCTCGGTTATAGATAACTTATGTAACAGACTTTCACCGAAGATGCCCGAGATGGAGAAACTGGATATTATTCGACGCAACCTTCAACCCTACTTTTTGGAAGGTTTGAGCTTGCATACTTGTTATCGTGTGGAGGACCTTCAACGTTTCTGCAAACAATTGGAAATAGGACGCGCTGATGCTCGACAGTTCCGACCCCCGCCTTCAACGAAGTTTTTGCTAGAACCCGACCTGGGGTATGAACCCGTCAAACGTGACCGACCGGTTTCCTTTGCTGCGAACGAAACCGTGACTGGTTTGCCTTCTAAGTGTTGGAACTGTGATGGTCAAGGTCATAAAAGCATGGATTGTCGGGAACCTAAGAAGGTGTTCTGTTCCGGGTGCGGCAGGAAGAGTGTTTACCGTGCTAATTGTTCCCCATGTAACTTTCGTCAGGGAAAAGGTGCCGGAGGCCGATAGGAAGGTCGTCTTCGAGTCTCCGCATGAAGCAGGCCATCGAGTCACGCCAAGAGACCCTCGAGAAAGTCAATCCACTTTTGGCGCAACAACCAGACGATGCTAGACCTCATCTGGAAGTGAAGATATTCGGTGGCCTTCTTTCAGGATTGCTGGATTCCGGGTCTAGTCGTTCCATTGTCGGCAGTCGTGGTTGGCAATTTCTTCAGGGGTTAGGACTGACGCTGAACACGAGGGTTATCCCCGTAGTCTCGGTAGCGGATGGACGAACTTGCGAGGTACTGGGTACTGTCGAGGTTCCGATTGAGCTACAGGGGAGGATCGAAGTGGTCCCCCTTCTGGTGATGCCTGATTTGGACCACATACTTATATTGGGTGTGGACTTTTCGAGGAAGATGAAGTTACGCTTAGATATTTCGAATGGAACGTGGGAGTTCTCCAATTTAGTGTTACCAGTTACGGCCATCTACTCTTCTGATGCTTCTGCGGTCATCGAGACGCTGTCAAGTGTCCAACGAGGGAAACTTGAATCCATGGTCCGGAAACATTTTGAAAAGATGGGTTCTAAGTTGGGTTGTACGAATCTTGTGGAACATGTGATCGACACTGGTGATGCCATTCCCATCAAACAACGTTACTTCCCTGTTTCTCCTAAGGTGCAGCAATGTATAAATTCTGAATTGGACCAGATGCTGGCTGACGGCGTCGTGGAACCATCACAGAGCGCCTGGTCGTCTCCGATCTTCCTGAAGAAGAAACCTGACGGTGGTCACCGCTTCGTGGTGGACTTCAGACGGGTCAACGAGGTCACTAAGAAAGACGCTTTTCCGCTCCCTTACGTCGCTACGATACTAGACCGTCTACGAGACGCCCGTTACATCTCGTCTATGGACATCAAGAGCGCCTTTTGGCAGGTACCTGTAGCAGAGAGCAGTCGAGAGAAGACCGCCTTCACCATCCCTGGCAGAGGACTGTTCCACTTTCGTCGCCTCCCATTTGGACTTCACAATAGTCCTGCCACGTGGCAACGCCTCATAGAAGCTGTCCTTCGTCCCGATATCGAACCATTTGTCTTTGTGTACTTGGACGACATCATCATTGTTACTCAGACCTTCGAGCAACACTTGGCGGTGTTGGACAAGACGTTCAAGCGCTTGATTGCTGCCGGTCTCACCCTGAACAAGGAGAAATGTCAATTCTGTCGCCCAGAGCTCAAGTACCTCGGATATGTGATCAACGCGCAGGGACTCCACGTCAATCCAGAGAAAGTGAGTGCAAATTTGGATATTCCGTCTCCTAGAAATGTCAAGGATGTTCGCAAATTTTTGGGCACCGCTTCCTGGTATCGCAGGTTGATCCCGGATTTTTCTACTAGAGTAGCAGCTCTCACCCGTATGCAGCGGAAAGACTACATCTTCGAGTGGACCCCGGAAGCAGAAGCGGCTTTCCGTGATATCAAAAGTTGTCTTGTAGAAGCACCCATTTTGTCGTGTCCCAATTTTGACATCCCATTCCACGTCCAGACGGATGCGTCAGGCGTCGGATTGGGTGCCGTGCTGTACCAAGTTGAAGATGGTGCGGAGAGAGTGGTTGCCTACGCAAGCCGCTCACTGACGCAGCCCGAACGTAAGTTTTCGGCCACCGAATTGGAGTGTCTGGGAGTCTTGTGGGCCGTGGAGAAATGGAGGCCGTATCTTGAAGGGTACAGTTTCACGGTACACACCGACCACGCCAGCCTTCTTTGGCTGCACAACCTGAAGGATCCCCAGGGGAGACTTGCTCGCTGGGCATTACGCATGCAGCAGTATTCCTTTAACATTGTACACCGGAAAGGGAAGGAAAACGTGGTAGCTGATTACCTATCTCGCACCCCCTGTGAAACCTTGAGTGTGATCAACTTGCCTAAACCTGTCCAGGATTCCTGGTATCGACGCCTCGTACAGAGAATTCTGGAAGATCCGCAGAGTTTTCCGTCATGGAGAATGGAGGGTGGAAACCTTCTGAAACATGTGGAAGATCGACGGCGATTCCCGGACCTTGTCGCCGAGTGGAAGCTTGTCATCCCTCGGGAGGCTCGACAACAAGTTTTCCAGGAGTGCCACGACAGTCCTTTAGCGGGACACATGGGCGTGTACAAGACCTATAATAAAATCTCCGAGAGATATTACTGGCCTAGAATGCACCGAGATGTTAGCAATTATGTGAGGAAATGCCCTACATGTCAACAGGTTAAGGTGGACCAGCGACGACCAGCCGGACTCATGCAAGGCGACCGCAATGTGGATGGACCTTGGAGGCGAATCAGTGCGGATTTGATGGGCCCCCTGCCTCGCTCGACGAACGGCCACAAGTACCTGCTCGTAGTCACAGATACCTTCACTAAGTATTCTCTGCTACTACCTCTTCGCTCTGCTACTTCTCGCCTTGTATGTAAACGTATTGAAGATGATGTAATCCTTGTGTATGTAGCACCTGCTATCTTGGTTTATGACAATGGTCCCGAATTTATCGCCAAACAGTTCAAGGACCTGAAGAAGGAATACCAGATCACCATTCACTACAATGCGAAACACCATCCACAAGCTAACCCGACAGAACGGACCAACCGCACCGTCATTGCTATGTTACGTTCCTATGTCACAGACAATCATAAACGCTGGGACCAGAATCTTGCTAAGATTGGCTGCGCTCTTCGGACTGCTACGAGCGAGGTCACTGGGTTTTCTCCTGCTTATCTGAACTTTGGCAGAGAACTGATTCTTTGCGGAGCTGATCACAACCTTGTCGACCAGCCTGATAGCGTGGTAGACCATGTTGAGAGGATCAAAAATCTAAAAGCTGTTTTTACAGATGTTCGCGAACGACTAGCTGTTGCCCACCGCAGGTACCGTCACCAGTACAACCTGCGACGTCGTCATCTGGAGTTCGAGCTAGGTGATATGGTCTGGAAGAGGAACTACGACCTCTCCGACGCTGCGAAAGGCTTCGCTGCGAAACTCGCTCCACGATTTCACGGCCCGTTCAAAGTTAAGATGAAGATCTCTCCGCTCGTCTACCGTCTTGAAGATTCGACCCAGCGCGACGTTGGAAAATGGCATGTTAAAGATCTGAAACCTGTTGTCTAACTTAAGAAAATTAGAGTAATTTTCTTTAGGAAGAAGGGGGGAATTGTAACAGTTTAAAAAAACTATTACCTACCTAACATCTATTCCACCTATTGGGTTTTGTATTTTCCCACTCTTTTACTGTTAGTTATCTGTTCGGCCGTGGGATAGCGCCACTGCTCGGTCGTGGGATAGCGCCACTGCTCGGTCAAGTAACATGGTCCGACCTTGTAGGTTTTGATGCGAGCTGTCATCCTGACGTTGTACAGGTAATTTTCCATTACCGGATGTAATGTAAGGGATGATATTTTGTCTTGCTCGTAAATCATGTAACTTCCCTCGATGTCTTTTCGTGTCGTCTACCGAGGGGTTCGGACGTGAACTCCGCGAGCCAGGGTAAACCGGGAAGCATGGTAAAGTAGATTCACATACGGCTCTCGCCTTTCAGTTTTAGTCTATGAATGTTTTCTTAGACTTTCATTTGTGTTTTTGCTAAGAAGTCTTGCCCTTAGTCTATTTGTAGAGCCAAGCTGGTTTCGTTCATTCGATTCAGTTTGTGAGTTTGAGGCGTTTGATTGTCTTGCTTGCTACCGACGTTTTGCCAACCTCGTGGTTTTCTTGAGGGGCGTTCTCTGATCAAGACGTCCTGTTCGTTCCCTTTGGTTTTCGTCTCGGATAGACCATTATTCTGTTTAGATCTGTATTTCGAAATTCCATTATTATACAGCTATTTTATGCTTTCCACAATTTGAGTACGTATGAGAAAGGTATAGAAGGTACCAGAGTAAATGTGCACGGAGGTTCTCGAACCAAAGTGTTAGCCTATTTTGACTCTAGTGTTTAGTAATCTGTCGAGGAGGCTCTCGAGGTAAGTGTTGGCATTGCCACACTGTATTATTTAATTATTTACTTTTCTTTCTTGTTCAATCTAGTAACTTCATGGGCCGGAGGCCATTTGCATTTTTCTACTCAAACCATGTGCTATTTATTTTATGCCTGTTCAGTTCAGTAACTCTTTTGAGTTGATGGTTTTGTATAATAAAACCACCTGTGTGGATTATTTCTTTTGTAATTCTGAGTATTGAGTTGTACTGAGTAACCACTGCCGAACATCTTTGTAGTCTCCTAGTTCCTACTCTGTTTAATTAATTGTTTTTCTATGTTCAAACCCATCGACCTATCTATGTCTGAGCTAGCCACTAGGCAAAGACACACCACGACCTGCTCGTGGTGTTAAGGTGGACGCTGTCAGCGGCCGAGGTTACTGACGCGGCTACAACGTCGCAACTTCTCATTAGTATATTGAAAGTTACGTTTTGGGAATCAAAATTGTACTAAAGCGATCGATCGTTGATGTTTCAATTTCAATTTCAATTATCTTTATTTGCATCTTTCAGTACAAAAAGGCGACATTCAGCAATGTGAGAATCGACTGAGAAGCTCAGCGGCTCCCTGCTGATCTGCCATGTAACCTGATGTGAATTCCTGATGTTGATGGGAATTGTGCAGAGATGCAGACTTTTATTTCATCAGGAGGCAAGTAAGATCACGTGACAGATTTCAGTCAATGAGAGAGATGCTCTGGTTTTATCTAAATTTGATAGAGTATTCCATGTTTTCTTAGAAATGTTTTTAACATCTTTTTCCCCAATTTTTAATTTTTCACTTCTTATGTACTCATTGGGTCGTTATTTTTTTAAGTTGCGTATTTGTTTCAGTATAATTCACTCATTTATGATTTCAGATTTGTAACTTGGATTCGTTTAGAAATTTTAATCTGTAGTAGATTTGTAATTTCCATGAAGGTACCTATTTGTTTTAGTAGTGTATAACGTCGCACTCTTCTGCAGCTAACCATTTATGATGATGGGAGATGATGGTGAATAGTAGGTAAAGATGGAAGGTGGGAAGGAGGCGGTCGTGGCCTATTAGTTGGGTATACCTTCCCAGCATTTGCCTGTCGACTGAGGTAATACCACGAACAAAACCGTCAGGAAGGACGCTTTTTAACATTTCCCAAACTTTGGTACGTAGTTGATGATAAATTAATCATAAATTCGAATCACACAACTTAGATGATTATGAATAGTAGGTAAAGATGGAAGCAGGGAAGGAGGCGGTCGTGGCCTATTAGTTGGGTATACCTTCCCAGCATTTGCCTGTCGACTGAGGTAATACCACAAAAAAAACCGTCAGGAAGGACGCTTTTTAACAATTCCCAAACTTTGGTAGTTGGTGATAAATTAATCATAAATGCGAATCACACAACTTACAATTTGTAAGCGGGTCCCTCTAGTCCCTCCTTAATATGATGCGGTTTGAGAAAATGGACCTTTTGGTAAAACCGGTAGTTCCTAGTTATCTCTAGTCAAAGTACACTTTTAATATTAAAAAAAAAAACGATACTTTAAATGGTTCACAAAACTTATTTTATAAGAAATCTTGAGTCTTCCAATACTATTCATTGATCTGCTTTAGGAGCAGTGTTGTGACTTATCAAGATAAAATTATCTAGATAATTATCTAGATAATTGTTTTTTATCTTTATCTTTACCTAGATAATTGTTTTTTATCTTTATTTTTACCTAGATAAATACTTTTCTTGTTATCTTTATCTTTGTGACTCGCTTGCCTGGTGTTTTTGGTGCGTGAGGCGAAATATGCCTGCAGAAAGTCGTAAACTCCTTGGTCCATACGAATGAAGAGTCTCTATGAGATTACGATTTCCATACTCATGGTGTAATTGAGCCATCAGACCCAAATGAAACGGAGGAATTACTTTTTTTTGTTAAAACGGCGTGAACTGTAAATTAAGCATTCTGCGATTGTCATATATCGTCGTTTTATTGTTTCGTCTGATTCGAGTTCTGTGTCATCTTTTCTGTGTGCTCGCGGATCCATTATCAACTTCAATAATGTAGCCAAACGCTGTGGTACACATTTTTCAGAAGCTTGAAGAGACACTTCGGATGGAAAATGATAATAATCGGCTGTTGGAATATTATTAATTTCTGTTTGGATGACTGCAGCGGCTTGTCTCAGTATCATGTCGGGTGATTCGGATGCTATTGTCAAGTCTTCAGTGACAAGATCGTCGTCTAATTATACAGTTGACCCACACACAATGTATTTGCACACGTTATGCTAGGCAAATTGCCAGACTGAACGTGAAAGGAAACAAAACTGCCGAACTAACTCAAAATCTTGCTCTTGATAAATGCAGTGCGGCACTGTTCTGCATCGATTGCTTCGGCACCTTCTTGCACTAAAAATGCTCTGAATTTTTGCACACTTGCGGAACTAAGACAATTTTTCCGTCGGCCAAGTCATTTTTAAAATGATCAAACACCAAATCAGCTGCTCTATCAAATTTAGAATTTTCTCTCTCCTCTCTGCTGCGTTGATGTTCTTCTCCGAGCAATACGTCTGGTGACATTGCCTATGGTGACATTGCCTATGGTAACGTGCGTTCACAGCAAACAAATCTCTTTCAAACGTAAACCGCTGGATTATTATCTATTCGGATCGTTTTTGGGCATGGGATTGTTGAATGTAGTGAAGTAGGGTTCAAATTTGCAAGGGAAAATTTGTCGCCTTTCTTTCGTTCATCTTTAACATTACCACAGATAAAACAATGCAAGTTCCAGTCAAAGAGTTTTGTCGAGTCCAGAGCAATGCGCTTGGATTGTGACACACCTCGGGATTATCACCGGAACTTTCTTGTGACTTTCGTTTCGCAGTTCGCGCTTGTTGGCGGCAATTTAAATGAAATCTAAATGGAAATTTTGTGTGTTTTTTTCTTTGATAGGTTATAGTATTTTCCTTGAAATTTCATCGTTTCTGTCTTGGCATGCTTTGAAAAGTGTTTTAAGTCATTGCATATGGAATATTTCTCTGTGGGTATTCAAGCAAGAGGGTGTGGAAAGCATGGTATTGCGCGTATCAGTGCTCGCTCATAAACGAGTTACACTGAGCGTTTTCCAATTGTACGATATATACAATTTAAATGATCCCGACAAATAGCCAGCAGGGGAGGGTGGCGAAATCTCATGTTATAGCTAACCAATTACAAACTGGGCAACGCACAAGTTCTCATAACGAGCCAACCTGAATATTTGAATTAAACGCCTATAAGGAGAAAGAAGTATCGTGCACTGTCAATCAGAAATTCAAGTAATGTTCAACATTCAAGCGCATCATAGTTCAAAAAATCAATACTTCATTCACTTTCCCTATTCAGAAAGATTCGTTGATTACATTCATATAAAATCTGCAGTATGGATTATTTGTGGATCAGAGAATAATATTTGCTGAGTTGCGATGAGAAAAACAGGTCTACGGCGTCATATAATGTTCCGTTCAACTTCTTGTTGCAGCAGCAAATTTGGACATGGGTTTTGGGCATGTATACTTGTAGTTTTCGTATGCCACAGCTTTTTAGGACTGTAGGTATTGGTCCTAAAAAGCACATTATTATAAATCCGCTTTTACTTCATTTGCTACTTCTTTATTTTCATGGTGGATAATCCAGGCCGACAAATAATTGTAATCAATCAATAGTAATTAGTAAATAAGTAACTCAATTTCTATAAAATGGCAAAATAAATATTATTTGGTATAATTAGCTCCGCCTACAAATGCTTAAATGCATGCATTAGATTCCGTTAATAACATAATTTTAATTCCAAAACGTCCATAATAAAAGTTTTGTAACCTGACAAATGCCACAGGTACCTGTTGAATATCATAAGTCTACTAAAAATATTGAAATTGATAAATATATTCATGAATAAATAGGTATAAAAAGCAAGGCACTTATATATCACTGCCCAGTGGAAAGTATCGAGTTGGCCGTGAATCAATCGTAGAAAAATTACTTGCGATAAAGCAGTTTCAACGATTTTCACTAGCATATTCTGTCAGGAAAGTGGTGAACTACTGGTGTAAAAACATTGTCAGATTATATTCGAGAAAATAAGGAACACAACTGACCTCTGGTGGATTTTGTGGTACTAGGTAAATGGCGGCTATCAAGGGCGCATTTGCATAAATATAAATACAAATAGTTGATATAGTTGTTTGTTATGGCCAAGAAAGTAAATTTATAGCTAAATATCAATTTAATTTATTTTTTGTTTTTTCACTGCTTTATGGAAACACGAAATGTAAAAACAAACAAATTAATATGTGGATCTGATAGTAGCCATCTTGTCAGAAGTGGCTCCATCACGTATCACTTATTTGTGGGAATAGATTTCGTGTGCATTTTTGAGTGATAGTTTCTCAGTGGATTACCTTACTATTTCCGCGATTACCAAGCCCATTTTAATGCTAGGTCTTCCAAATTTCCTGTGTTCTTTGTCAAATAATCAGGCTTTCCGTTGATACTAACCGTGATTTTCTTGATAAAGCCATTCATTCTAAAGGTGGTTATACAAACTTGTGATAAAGAAGTGTGACTGTAGCTGCCCGTGAGTAATTTTTAACATTTATTTAAGCGGAATGTAGTATTTATTTCTAAGAAGTAATCCATATAAAGCACTTAGACATATCTTAAATTACTCCATAAAATATTTCATTACAATCCATTACGATTTGTAGTAAATACAACAGTAGTGCTCACTCATGTTTGACAAGAGAAAAATACCGTAATCGTGCATTAGCACTTCTCTGCTCACAATCATATTTTAACTGCCACAATATACGCCTCCGAAGTAGACTGACGTGCCATCTGTGAGGTGGAATGGCGAAATTTTTGATAGGGAACATTTCCTTGTAACGCTATTGCCAGCGTGAAAAAAGCAGAAATATGAATAAAGAAATACGTAATATTAGCTTGTTCCTAAGTAAAACTGTTTGCTGCGTTGTGATATGCTTGAATTCATTTCGCAATGCTGCTAATCATTCGATGTATGAATGCCCAAATGAAGTTACTTAGACAGAGAAAATAAAATATTTTACTTGAATGCAAAGTCAAGTGTTGAAGTGACAAGAAAATATCGGTTTTGTTTATGTCGATTGCCGGATGATTCGCCTGCGGAAGATTCGCCTGACCCTCGATTATACCTGTCGAATGAGAGGTTGGAAGATTCGCCTGCATGGGTTCAGGTAAACAGGAGGGTACACGGAAGATTCGCCTTACAGGAAGGGTCAGGCGAATCTTCCAACACAACTTGGAAGATTCGCCTGACCCTCTAATATACCTGTCTAATGATAGGTTGGAAGATTCGCCTGCTAGGGGATGTGAATCGGAAATGAAAATTAGGGGTCAGTCAGGGTGCACAAAATGGTACCCTTACCTAATAAAATGTTTACACTGCGACAGTTTTACTGTACGACCGTCGTAGTGTAAGACCTAGATAAGACAATTTCCTAGTCCCGATTTAATAAAAAGGTATTAGCGTGGTCGCACACTGTGACCGTCGTAGTGTGGCTCTTTGACGTCACGCGATTGATACAGAAGGCAGTGATTCATTGACGTCATTGAAAATGCGCGCGCAGCGAAGCTAATGCATTTGATTGGTCGATTTAAATGTTAAAGAACCAATCACACCTTTGCGCATTTGTTCCATCCAAGATTTAACTTAAAAGTTTGGACTTTAAGAGAGAATTAGGTTATACGAAACAATTTCGGTCCAAGCGTGTGCGAGTATGTAGCTCAAACAGTGATGATTTCAGACATTTTATTCGGTGAGGGGGGGGGGGGGGGGGACAAATGAAACCTGGGGTGCAGAACTTAATCTGGAGAGGGGGGGTGGGTGTACCTAAACGTAGTCCGCGTAAGAACTACTTTCATCATGGGGGGGGGGGGGGATTACGACCCTCGAAGGGGGATCTGGGGGGCAAAGCGCCCCAGCTTAAGCCCCGCAGGGCGATTTTTATAATTGAAACCAGTTAAGTGATTCTGGGGCTTTAAAATTCACTAACCAAAGCAAAAAAACACTCCAATTGTTGCTTCGCAGGACATTTTTTCGAATATATAAACATTTTAAAATCGATTCTGGGATTCTGGGACTGCTGAAATTACAACAAATAACTCCCTATTTTTACCCGCAGGGCGTTTTTTTTAGAATTTAAACAATTTTGAAGTGATTCTTGGACACAACATTTAATTTTGTATGGTAAATGAGGGGTCAGCCTGCTCGAGTGGGGGGGGGGGGGGGGGGGATCATTCCCCCCCCCCTCACTGCCTGATGTTTTGACAATGTGCTTTCTAATTAAGATCGTTTTAATGAAAACATAATTGAAGAATTTTGTTTCTATAGCATTGTTATGTCTCTGGGCTCGGGGGGGGGGGGGGGGGGGGGGGAACAAAGAAACAATAGATATAGCAACACATACTTTTATACATAAAATTAAACTTGGCTCAATGCCTACTTATCTTGACCAAGTAATTCAACAGAGGAATGATGGAGGACATGAATATAACACCAGAAATAAAATGAACATTTATCTTAAACAATGTAACTCCAATCTTGTAAGTAATAGTTTAGCATATGGAGGTGTACGGGAATATAATAAACTGCCTGAAGAGCTGAAGATGAACAAAGAACTGAGTGAATTTAAATTATGTGTAACAAAAATTGTAAGAGAATTATTGAGATCATGAAACCATGTACTGTAATAAAATGTATTGTAATAGCTGTATAGATAAATGCTTCAAAAAAAAAGTGCTGAATTTTTAGATTTCTTCAATTTTTTTATAGTTGAAGAGACTTGGCTGGTATTTTTACATGGAGTGTTTTTTTATGGGGATATCACTAATTTTTTTAGTTTATTTAGGTACACAATTTGTAAGACATATCGGAGCAACAATGAGAATGACTAATTCCTTTAAAAAAATACGCTATCTGCGAATTGGTTACTAAGAATTTTTTTGTTTGGTTCTAAATATAAGCTTAAAGCCATAAAGAATTGCGAAAGCATCGTTCCAATCGGTCCAGCCGTTTTCGAGATGGCATCATTTCCGGTTTTCAAAATGGCGGCTGAATTACTGCCACCTAGAATTTATTTCTTTAAATATTATGTAACATTATAAGCCTTCTGAATAGATATTTATAGGTTTGTACTTTTTATAAAAAGGGGAAGTGAATTTATGCAAATTTCGCATAACTATGACGTCATTTCCGGTTTCAGTAATTATAGAAAAGTTTAGTTTCACTATTGATATTTCATATAGAGAACCATCTGAATTGATTGGTGCTAGTTTCATTCCGATTGGTCTAGCCATGTTCGAGATATGACGACACTTCCGGTTTCAAAATGCCGGCTTCCGGTCGGTTTTATAACATACCAAACTGCTCAATAAATTATAATTATATATAATCATTAAATTTATGACAATTCTTTGAACTTTTACGTTAACATCTTTATTATTCGATAGTGATGCAAATACAATACAATGCAATACCTGGGTTAGTCAATTTATAATTTGTTTTCTTTCATATAATTTTTAAAACAAACGCCCTGAAGAAGTCCTGTGAAACAGGACAAAATATTGTACATACACATAATAAAAATATGTGTATAAATAAAAAAGAAGTTAACGTAGCTGTTCAAAGAATTGTCATAAATTTAATAATTTATCGTGAACTAAGATCTGAATAAGTTGCAATATATTATCAGCAACATTTTTAAAATATTGGAAATGGTGATGACAAAACTATAGTAGGTAATTTTGATAGATGTCTGGACTCCAGACCAGATATTTGTCTCAAGGGCTGAGTAGTGAGCGTGTCCTTGAATAGTTTTTTAATCGATTTTTATCAATATCTTTTACCTATATAATTGATAACAAAATAAGGCTTTGTACTCGTCTTCAGAACTGTTCAATTAAAATAATTTCATAGCTTGGAATATGTTATTAGTTTTATTTTGTCCAACAGATGTTTATTACCATAATTTACTAATTTTCGGGTACTAAACGTCAGTAGGACAAAGTAAATCTAATAAACCATTTCAAGCTATGAAATTATTTTCATTGAACTGTTCTGAATTCACGTCCATAGCCCTATTTTGTTAACAATTGCACTGGAAAAAGATATTGATAAAAATCGATTAAAAAACTCTTCAAGATCAAACTCACTACCCAGCCGTCTTAACACTGAACATCAAATAATATCGAAGATTAAAATATAATGTTCGGACTTCACTACCTACTATACTTCAGTGGATCCATACATTTCAACATATTTCCTGTCAATCATTTATCAATCTTCAACTTCATACAAAATATCAGATAATTTCAGGTTTATTTCACAATTTTCTTGAAAAGATCATGGTTTTCGAATTACATCAGAATTCTGGATTCATCAGTTTTAAAATTATAGATAGACTATTTAAATATCAACATTTCCGATCATTGTAAAATATGTTTTGATAATATATAATTATTAATCTGTACATCAGTGGTAGAAGGTCCGAAGTCCATTTCAATAATTATTCTTGATTGGATTTTTACAAAACCAGTAATTATGCCTTCATTCAATCATAACTTAGTTATGTGCCCGAGTCATTACTTCAATAACCTAACCATATTTGTTGACATCAGTCAGATAGACCTCGACAAAAGTATAAGAGAAAATGGACTTAGGCCATTCTGCCTCGTATTTATAGAATTAATTGTACAGTTGTGTAGTAATTATTAATGAACAACATTGGTAAAGGACTTTGAAAGGAATACTATGTTTATCGACCAAATTAATACTTTACTTTTATTCCATAAAAGTTATTTTCTAACTCCTAGAATGCATTAAATTTGTTCGACTAAAATTTTAGAAGTACCAAAATCAAACGATCTCATCATGTTTGAAATATCCCGCCAACAATGCGCGTAACTGACACGATTCAGACCATTTTGTGCACCCTGACTGACCCTTAATTTTCATTTCCGATTCACATCCCCTAGCAGGCGAATCTTCCAACCTATCATTAGACAGGTATATTAGAGGGTCAGGCGAATCTTCCAAGTTGTGTTGGAAGATTCGCCTGACCCTTCCTGTAAGGCGAATCTTCCGTGTACCCTTCTGATTACCTGAAGCCATGCAGGCGAATCTTCCAACCTCTCATTCGACAGGTATAATCGAGGGTCAGGCGAATCTTCCGCAGGCGAATCTTCCGCCGAAACTTTGATGAATCCAGTGGGCTGTGGCATAATCGGGCATTATAAATATTTTAAAACAAAATCAGTAATAAACGCACTTCAGTCAGTTTTACTTCAGCACAAGCCAATATTCTTATTTCTTTATTCATATTTCTACAATGTAACATGGCGGCCATATCATTTTCAATACTTCGCCCTCTCAGTTCATTCGCATTTCATCCACTAGGTAAGCGCTAATTGTCGTGCTAGTGGCGCGCCTGTGGCTATTTCGGAGGCCTATAGGAATTTATTTCGTAGATAGCCAATGACATTTCCTATGCTTTAAATGAATAAAACACTTCATTGTAGTAGTAGTATTTTCTCCTAGAGCTTTCAAAATACTGCAAAAACTGATCCCCACGCCTCGTTAAGAATGCCATTTTTACAAATTATTTTGAGAGAAAATAAACGCCGGATTAAACATTCTTTCATGGCACTTTTGCGTGTATATCTAGTCTATTACTACAAAAAATTTCAATAATATTCATTCAGACTTGTAGAAACTAGAGGCAAAAGAGTTGACCCTGTTTTGGGAAGAAAATTATTGAAAAACATTTCAAAATGGCAGCCATGCAGATCCAGAATGCCGATAATGCCATGTTGTTGCTTACAGTGAAAGATGTTGGTCAGCAGCCTTTTTATATTAACTTTAGGCATTTTAACGGCATGCTGTGTGAGAGTGGGCGCACTGTACGACTTGACTGGGTGGAACGACCGCTCCACTAGAACATGAACACTTGCATGCGATGATGCGGGTAACTCCGAGCCAACGCACCAAGAAATTTATGTGACCCTCTCCGATTTTGATAAAACTTGGCAGGATTGTTCATAAGCCAAAAGAAACACATACATATTTTTTGGTTTGTCCAAATATTGAGTACTTTTTGAGTGACAGGCCCTCAAAAAAGCAACGTTTTGGGCAGTAGCCCTTCACTTTAACTACTGTAACTTCTGTACCGTTTAACTTATAAGCGTGAACTTTTTTACGATTTGAAGCTTGGAGTATTTGCTTTCTAAATATTTGATGGGCAATTTTGAGTAATATCAACTAAGGGGAGAAAAATCAAAATTTTGACTAAAAAAGGGTGCCTTCACCAAAAAAACATTTCTTCAATTTTTCAAAAAATTATGTAGTCATTGTTATTCTATAATACACAATCCCTAAAATTTTTGGAGTGGGCACTCTTTTGGTTTCAGCTCTATGATTTAAATTGTAAACCGGGAAGGGCTAAAATTGCACTTTGCATGCAATATTATATGCATAGATTATTATGAAATATGATGATTAGCTTTAAATGGTGTTTAAATGTTTAACGGGTATGTCATCACCTCTAGAAAATCTATTGAAGACTATTTGGGGTAATTGATGGGGGGGGGGGGAGTATGTATTTAATACTAGGAAAACGCTCGGTGTAACGCGTTGATGAGCGAGCACCGACACGCACGACATCGCCAATTATAGCACGATCCACTTAATCAAAGATAACTAACTTACATTATTTATTACCAATTTTCCTTGCAATTTTTTATAAACACTCTGGATCAATTAAATAACAGATTATTGTACTGTTATTTTTCCATCAATCTCTTTGGACAGATATTCAAACACTTAAAACAGCAATAAGTCTGTAAATTCTTGACCGATTGGGCTGGAAATGTGTAAAATATTATGCTATCTAGTCAAAACGTTGTTTTCATAACTGTGAAACACAATCCATATCGTAAAATAAATTATTTTAGATAAAGTATACCTATACCTATGTATATGAAATACCTACATTACATTTTGACTACATTATGTATTGCAATATGATCCACTAAGAAAAGAATCTGTCTTACATTGATATTGAGAATAGCCATCTATAAACTTTGCTTTGCTACATAGAGCAACCCAGAATGCAGTGGAATTTCTGTTTTAAAATGTCATTTCTGACAGTTATTAAAACTGTCAATAAGTGCATCTATGTTCTTGACTGGTAGGGCTGAAAATTTGTAAAATAAGAGACAATGTTGGTCTGAACGACCATGCAAAATATGAGTTTGATTGATCAGATTAATCGAAGACCATTGGATAGGACAAATGGTGGTGTGGCTATAGGCCGTTTTAAATTAAGTATACAAATGTCAGTAAACTCTCTATTACTCTTGAAGCTCATTACAGATTTGTAAAAAATCACTTATAATGCTGGTACACATGACCTTGCAAAATTTGATGATGATCGGTCAAACTATTGCAGTTATTGAGCGAGCGTAGGGAGCGTCACCACGGTACTCTTATGGCACTTTCTCTCTTTTTTTTGTGGTCACACCCCAGGTCAAACCGCTCAAGCAATCAACCTGAAATTTTGTACACATACTAACGTACTCTATGCGGTCCCTGGGATCGTTTTTGAACGGGATCCCGTGATTGGTTCAAATTTAAAAAAAAAATATCTTTCGATTGGTTTGTTTTATCAATTTGAAATTTTGACAAGTCATTACCACTAACATTTTGCCCAATCATACAAAGTTTCAGTCAAATCCTCCCATTGGTTAAAATTTAAAAAAATCTTTCATATGATTTTTGAAATTTAAACTAGAACCGTACAACCGATCAACTTAAAACTTTGCATGGTCATTGGGACCAACATTATCTGTATTTTTGACAATTTTCAGACTTTTATCTGTGTTTAAATACAAAAGTTATTGACATTTTACTGACATTTTGCGTGTTATCTGTCAAATTTCTCGAATATGTTGATCACGGCTTTTTCGACTCTTTATAGTTCCAAGGTAGTTAGAGCAGAAACTTTCAAACGTATGAAACTGATATGACCGTTCAACAGATCGTCTAATATTGTGTAAGTTCACACACTTTTATCATATGAGTGGTCCCAGGTATATTTTTTTAAATATATCCTATGATTTTTGAATTTTAACAAGGAACATTTTAATCATAAAGGTTCAATCGATCAACTTAAAACTTTGCATGGCTATTGGGACTAATACTTTAGGAATATTTGGAGATTTTTATACCTACAAGTCTGACGAATTTCAAGAATTATTGGCTTTTAATGAAATTTTCGATCGACATATTTTCGGTTCGAGGTGTTGCGCGTGTCCGTGCTCGCTCATCAACGCGTTATACAGAGCGTTTTCCTAGTATACACAGAGTTTCCTTCATCCCCATTGCCAAGCTAACTATAACTACACATCAAGTTTCCGATGCAACCAATGGAGCGAACTTGCTGAAAATCATTTTGACTATAACGAGAATAGTAATTTAAGTTGTGTGAAAAAATTGGCCTGATCCATTACTTCGTTTGGCAGGAGACACCAAATGCACAAATAAACACACACACAAAAAAAAAATAGAGATTCGAGCCATAAGTTTCAAGTGGAGACACTCGCTCCGCTCGCTAAATTATTACAAATCAAACTATTTGTAACTTGCCGGGCGCGAGAGGGGTGGGGGGTTACTTAATGTATCTACCTGTACAAGGGCTCGCACCAGTGACTTATCACTTGCCGCGGAAATATCCCTCTACCAAATGAGCCCTTCGGTACCGGATGCGTATTTACGTAGGCTAACTGAATTCGAGACACAGGTCTCGAATTCGCATAGACTTCGGAGTCGCATTTTGCAACTCCGTAGGCTAACTGAATTCGAGACCTGTCCAAGTATCGAATTAGCATAGGCTACGGAGTCGCATTTTGCAACTCCGTAGCCTAACTGATTTCGAGACTTGCACATGTCTTTAATTCGCACGCTTGATATTAAATATGGTATACTTAAAATTTAAATGTCGAATTCACGCGTATTACTAATTATTTTCCTTCTCACAACACATAGTTCATTAATATGCTATTATATTTATGAAAGCAAATTAGCAATATTAATATTATTAAAATACCTGGTTCACGCTAGTGACCAAGAGCAAAAAGGGATAGGGAATACCATTTCCCTATCCATTAATATTCACTTGATATTTACATAATATCTATCAATTTTAAATTCAAATATCTAGTGGAGCGGTCGCTCCACGCCAGCCAAGTCGTACGGCGCGCGCACACTCTCATTTAAAAAGGCTGGAGCAACCCACTTTTACTGTAAGCATCAAAGTGGCATTTTCGGCCTACTAGATCTTAAAATTGGGAAATCTCACATTGTTGCGAAATATCTTAATTTCGAGCTATATATATATACCCTACTACATATACCAAATTTGGGAACAATAGGTTACGCCCTTTGCGAGCTATAGGGCAGTGAAAACAGTGTTTTAGGGCGGTTTTCATAATAATAATAATCTCAGTAGTAGTCTCCTGGAATTCAAATCCGGTAACAAGGCCACAGCATAAACGGCTGAACCGATTGATCTCACATTTTTACCACGTGTGCACTTTTGGCGTCTGATTTAACCTTCACCCCATGAATTTTTTGTGCCGCCATTTTAAAACCGGAAGTGACGTCATATCTCAACAACGGCTAAACTGATTGGAACGAAATTTGCGCCAAACGATTCAGACGGTCATCTATATGATTTATCAGTAGCAAAAGACTGAAAATTATGTTAACGAAACCGGAAATGACGTCATGAAATTTGAAATACATCGATTGGCATTTCGGCAACAAAGATTGATCCGATTATTTTGATATTTATGTAACGTATGTACTTTTGATATCTCATTTGAGTTGTTATAAAACCAACCGGAATCCGCCATTTTGAAACCGGTAGTGACATCATATCTTAATAACGGCTAAATAGATTTGAACGAAACCAGCGCCAAACAATTTAGACGGTCAACTTTATGTATTATCAACAATAATATTTGCAGTTTCTTATAGCAAAACCGGAAATGACGTCACACATTTGAAAAATCTCACAAATTTACATTTTGATACAATAAATACTATTTGAGACAGCTTATAATAAGATGTTATCATGTGTAAATTAAAATTCAAGGGGTCAGAGATTTCAGCCGCCATTTTGAAACCGGAAGTAACGTCGTATCTCGAAAACTGGTAGACCGATCAATACGAAACTAGCGCCAAATGATTCGGAAGGCCATCTTAATGCAATAGGAACAGTCAAACTAGAATGTTCTTATTTATGAGCCCGGAAATGAAGTAATTCAAATTTAAAAATTATTGTATTCCCCATTCTATACAATGAATACATATTCAGAAAGCCTAAAATGATACACATTAATTGTAGATATAAATTCTATGTGGCAGTGCAGTAAGTTTAGCAGCCATTTTGAAAACCGAAGTGTTATATGCCATATCTCGGAACTGGGTTGACCGATTGGAATGAAACCTTTGCTATTCTTCACGAAAGACTATATATGAATATATAACAGATTTTCATTAGTAGTAACCAAATCGTAAATGGCGATTTTTTTTAAAGAATTTAGTAATTGTTCATTTCATATGTGTCACAAGTTGTAAGAATAAACTAAAAAAAGGAGTGATATCCCCATAAAAAACACTTCGTGTAAAAATACCAGCCAAGTCTCTTCAACTAAAAAAAAATATATGAAATCTAAAAATTCTGCACTGAAAAGTATTGATATCAAAAAATTTGCCAAGTCAAAACTTTATTTGAAAATCAAAAAATACTTGGCGCATCGATTTTTTTGAGAATCATAGGTATACTATATGTATATGTATATTTGATGTATATTTTATATCTGGCCTATACTTCTAAGCTATTTATATACACGATGCGCCAAGTATTTTTTGATTTTCAAATAAAGTTTTGACTTGGCAAATTTTTTGATATCAATACTTTTCAGTGCAGAATTTTTAGATTTCATAAATTTTTTTTTAGTTGAAGAGACTTGGCTGGTATTTTTACACGAAGTGTTTTTTATGGTAATAATAACACTAAATATTTTTAGAAGATATAAAATAATATTAAAATAGTTTTGCAGAAGGGAAATTTTCAGTAAGATGATAGGTTAGAGTATTTGATTTTCAATGTGTTTATTTTTTATGTTTACATGGCATAAAATTATAATTAATAACCGTCCGTGTAACATTCTCATATCTCTAACATTTTTTAGTACAATTTCCTTAAATTACAAAATACTTGATAAAAAATAATAGGCAACTGAATATGTTTGCTTTTTTAAAAAAATACGAATTGTCACTTTCACTCAACATTCAACATTAATTCAACTGATTTAAGAGATTCATTAGTAAAGTAACATTACAATGAATAGATATTCTGATATAAAATCATTTACGTACCTACAAGAGAATTTACTTTGTAATGTAACCAGCAATTAAAATATATAAATATTTATCAGTTCGGAAAATTAAATTCTGAGCGAGATAGGTACTATAAGATTCATTAAGGTGATAAAAGCGCTCGGCCATTTTAGAAAATTGAGAGAGAAAAATTGTTTCATAAGTGGGTGTAACTTTGATAGGATGTTCACGTGATCAGTCTGACTGTATATAAGTGGCACTTTTAAATTTGTGCTTCTTGCATTGTTAATTAGGCGCATGTTTTTCAACAAAACAGCTCAACACTATGAAATTTCGAGACCAAACCCGTGAACGAATTGATCTCAAATTTTCATTATGATTAGATTAAAGTCAAACTTAGGGTTATCACTTGGCACATTTTAAAATTAAATGTCTAAACGAGTTCAGTCACGATCACCTGATCGAGACACGGAAAAACGATGGCAGCCGAAAGCAGCCGAGAACCGACGAAGTTTGTTTCGAATTCAGTTAGCCTACGGAGTTGCAAAATGCGACTCCGAAGTCTATGCGAATTCGAGAAACTATGAAGTCTATGCGAATCCGCGTTATGTTCCGCGTTGCACATACCTACCTCCAATTAAATATAAACCTTGCTTTTCTTTTTATTTGAAATAATTTGATTGTGTACTAGTTCGAGAAATTAACATATAGTGCGATTTGTACCAATATTTACTCCCCCCCCCCCTCCCCGCGCCAATTACACCAATAATCGTCATATTGTGTTCCTATTGTTAAAGACAAATCAGTCGGAACATTTAAACATCACTGCACTCTAATCATACATATGTACTACATGATAATCTATGCAATATTGCATGCAAAGTGCAATTTTAGCCCATCCCGGTTCACAGTTTAAATCATAGAGCTTAAACCAAAAAAATGCCCACTCCAAAAATTTTAGGGATTGTGTATTATAGAATAACAATTACTACATAATTTTTTGAAAATTTTTAAGAAATGTTTTTTTTTTGGGAAGGCACCCTTTTTAAGTCAAAATTTAGATTTTCTCCCTTTAGTTGATATTACTCAAAATTGCCCATGAATTATTTAGAAAGCAAATACTCCAAGCTTCAAATCGTAAAAAAGTTGACGCTTATAAGTTAAACGGTACAGAATATACAGTAGTTAAAGTGAAGGGCTACTGCCCAAAACGTTCCTTTTTTGAGGGCCTGTCACTCAAAAAGTACTCAATATTTGGACAAACCAAAAAATATGTATGTGTTTCTTTTGGGTTATGAACAATCCTGCCAAGTTTTATCAAAATCGGAGAGGGTCACCTAAATTTCTTGGTGTGTTGGAGCGGAATTACCCATGCGCAAAAGTCTCCGTGCCATCATTACATAGGCAACGCGCATGGCACAGTTACATTCGAATCATTATGTCTTTGAGACACTTAACGGTGCTGGGAGTTTTATGCGAACAGGAAGACACGTCCTTGACCGACATGTTGTGACGTCACGTCTTGAATCGATATTAATCGAAATTGTCGATCGAAGTCTTCGTGTTAAACATAATTCTAAGCCTGAGACAACGTACATGTAGCGATGGGTTCATTTCAGATATCTAAAATATCGTAATATATCCATGAATAGCTTTGCTGTCGGGTACTTCGTACCGGAAAATTGTTTGCTATTAATAAGTACATTAATTGGAAAAAGCAAAGCCCTTGGAGTACCATGAATATATTAAATATATGAGTGAATGGGTAGGAATACATGTTTAGAGCATACAAAAAATAAATCCAGAACGATCATAAACATGCAGATATATTCTTCTCAAATACAATTTCGTTTTCAATTATTTAGATGAAATTTGATATTAATGATCAAACATAAATTACCACTTTAATTTTTAATTTTCTTTTAATATTATCACCGAAGCGATGCTTGCAAATTGAAAGAAAAATCGACGTAAAGCAAAATTTAAGCTGCTAGTTAAATATTTGTAGCAATATGACTACTATATGACTTGTACTATTATACCACAATGTCATTGAAATACTTTCAAATTCCCTTCTTCACGAAGCGAGTATTCAAAATTGATTCACAGAAATCCGTCTACCCGTCCGTCTCTGTTTCCGTATCTGTCTGAGGGTTCTGCATGTAAACTTCTGTCACATCTACAAGGCCCTACGTCTTCGCAAATTAATACCAAAGTCGGACAAATTTATTTAACAACACGGTTTCACGGGGGCTGAGGAGGATAGGGTGTTAAAATCATGAGATTTTGTCGAATTCGTAATACCGAATCTGTAATTTAACGTTCTTTGGGATAATTCATACATATTAAATAATTTTTATGAATTTCAATTATTAATGCCCATAGAAAATTTTAAAATAATAATTTTAAAACAGAATGAAATATCCCAAAAAGTAAAAATATTGACTGTTAAATTTTATCCGATGTGTTTATATGGCTAATGAGTTGATAGTGTGATTATTTTTTCTGCTTTATCGCACACTTATTGAGCGAGCGTAGCGAGCGTCACCACGGTACTCTTATGGCACTTTCTCTGTGTGTTTTTTTTTTTTATTTTTTTTTTTTGTCCGCACAGCCCAGGTTAAACCGCAAATTCAATCGATCTGAAACTTTGCACACATGCTAACGTAATCTATGCGGTCCCTGGGATCGTTTTTGAACGGGCTCCTGTGATTGGTTCAAGTTTAAAAAAAATATCTTTCGATTGGTTGCTCTGCTCAATTTGAAATTTAGCAAAGTCATTGCAACCAACATTTTACCCAATCATAAAAAGTTTCAGCAAAATTCTCCCATTGGTTTAAATTTGAAACCATTTTTCCTGTGATTTTTGAAATTTAAACTAGAACCGATTGACCGACCAACTAAAAACTTTGCATGGTCATTGGTACCAACATTTAAGATATTTTTGCCAATTTCCAGTCTAATCTGTCGTTATTTTCAAAAGTTTTTGAAATTCTAGGGACATTTTGCGTGTTGGCTGTCAAATTCACGGCGACTTCGAATCTTCAGTTCAAGGCAAGGTAGTTAGAGCAGAAAGTTTCAAACGAAATGAAACTAATAATGACCGTTCAACAGATTGATCTGATATTGTGTACACACTTATATCATATCATATGAGTGGTCGCAGGTATATTTTTTGAACGAGATCCTGTGATTTTTGAAAATTAACAAGGAACCGTTCAATCTTAAAGGTTTAATCGATCATCTTAAAACTTAGCAAGGTTATTGGGACCAATATTTTTGGAGATTTTGGAGATATTTATATAAGTCTATGACGAAATTTAAGAATTATTGGCTTTTAATGCCATTTTCGATTGACATAATTTCGGTTTGAGGTGTTGCGTGTATCCGTGCTCGCTCATCAACGCGTCACACAGAGCGTTTTCCTAGTTTAGATATAATTGGAGGTGAAAAGGTAGAGGAAAATAATTGAAATTTTATTCGTGATTAGAAATTAGACAAACTCAGGGCTTCCACTTGGTAAATGTTTAACATTTTCTTCGTTTAATTGGTTGATTTTTGGTAATAATTAGCTAATTTATTTGCTCGCTGGACGCCTTAAACAAAATAAATTAAACAGATGTGAAAACACTGAGGACATCCACCAGGACATCATCAAAAAGTAGAAAATGCCGTGCCAAAAGATTCAAATGGCAGCTCGCTTCGCTTGATTGAGCGAGCGTAGCGAGCGTCACCACGGTACTCTTATGGCACTTTCTCTGTGTGTTTTTTTTGTATTTTTTTTGTCCTCACAGACCAGGTTAAACCGCACATTCAATCGATCTGAAACTTTGCACACATGCTAACGTAATCTATGCGGTCCCTGGGATCGTTTTTGAACGGGCTCCTGTGATTGTTTCAAGTTTTAAAAAAATTATCTTTTGATTGGTTGCTCCGATCAATTTGAAATTTAGCGAAGTCATTACAACCAACATTGTACCCAATCATACAAAATTTCAGCCAAATCCTCCCATTAGTTAAAATTTAAACTTAAAACTTTGCATGGTCATTGGTACCAAAATTTTGGGTATTTTTGCCAATATTCAGTCTTATCTATCGTTATTTTCAAAAGTTTGTGTCATTTTAGGGACATTTTATTCCATAATCTTGAAATATTTGTAAAATGTATGCTATACATTTTCATCCCTGGGTCGTTCCGCACCAAAACACATGAAATTGTTAATTTTTTGTCGTCATCATTTCCGATTTTTTTTTAATTTGGCACGTTGATAGGCATTGCTAAGCGAAGTACAAAAACATTTTTTAAACAATTTTATGGTACAGTGGTGTCGAGTTACAAGGTCACAAACTTCCGACGAAAAACAAAGTTTTCTGGAGGTGCGTCGCAATAAAGTGGATTCTCTCAACTAATAATAGAGCTACTGAGTCCATCAAAAACTCATTTTAAAGCTAATAATACGCTCTTTTCAGAAATGTGACATGTGTTAATAAAAAATAAAAATTTGTAATTTTTTTCTTTAAAAAAAGTCAAAAAATTTCAAAACTTTTTAAAAAAAAAATCGATTTTTTGATTTTTTTTTAATTTTAAGGATAATTTGATGAAATATGTATAAACAACCTGTGAAAATTTGACGCTCGGTATTCCACAACTTTTCGAGCAAAAAAATGTTTTGTTCAGTATCGCCCGCACGTGGTACTGTTTCTCCGCAACGGCAATCATTTTATGATCAAAAACATCCTGCGGTTTTACGAAAACAGTATTTTTAAAAAAATTTAAACTTTCAGGATAGTTTAATAAAACATGTATAAACAATCTGTGAAAATTTCAAGCTCGGCATTCTACAACTTTCGAGCAAATCATATTTTGTTTGGTAGCGCCGCGTGACACTGATTCGCCGCGAGGCCTATAATCTTTGGTAACCGTGCTAGAGATGCTAATATTGCAACAAGTATACCATTTCATTCACGATAATACGTTTTTATAGGAAAAAACAAGTCTAGCATTGTACACCTAGGCAAACAGTTAACAGTTAACAGTATGCATTATGTTCGGCAGAAGCCGAATTTTGAATTCTATCGACACCGTTAGTGAAAATTGAACCGATACTCTTCAAATCTCTTTAAACTTTCAGAACAGCTTTAAAATAATGGTGTTTTATCCCTAGCAAGATGTCATGTTCGGCATTCCTTATTTTTGAAGAAATAATTGTGTTGGTGTATTTGAAGACTTTTTCGTTCGGCTTGAATGTTTTGCTATAATGTCGAAATGCAAATCTGAATTATTTGGAATGTTTTTTATATTCCATTGCTAAACAATGTTCTTTGGATGACGTCGATCATCTACGTGTCATATTGGTATGTTGCTCCTTTTGCCGTTTTCATCAAGTTTTGTGGAATGTTCAAGGAAGGAAGGGTTGGTCAAGATGACCACTGCACCCCCTCCACTACTCCACAAAGAGACAATAGCACAGGTATGCGGGTCTGAGTTGGGCTGGAGACGATTGTTTTGTGAGAGGTTGAGGGTAGTGCAGAGTGCTCGCCTGACAGATAGTCTTCGATCGCAGACGGCGTTGGTTCAGTATACATTTTATTCAACGTGTTGTTTCCTTTTCTAATGCATTCAATTCACTGTTTTCAAAATTTTAAATGTTGTGCTTGTATAATTTCAACGTGCAAATTGTAAAAGTGCGAGTTCGTAGTGTTGGACAAGCTGCGTGAGCGTGGGACACGAGTGTTACTTTTATTGTTGGACAATTTGCGTGAGCGTGGAAGGACACGAGTGCTATTTTCGTTGTTGGACAAGGTGCGTGAGCGTGGGAAGGACACGAGTGTTACTTTTATTGTTGGACAATTTGCGTGAGCGTTGAAGGACACGAGTGCTATTTTCGTTGTTGGACAAGGTGCGTGAGCGTGGGAAGGACACGAGTGTTACTTTTATTGTTGGACAATTTGCGTGAGCGTGGAAGGACACGAGTGTTATTTTCATTTAGACAAGCTGAGTGAGCGTGGGAAGGACACGAGTGTTACTTTTATTGTTGGACAATTTGCGTGAGCGTGGAAAGACACGAGTGCTATTTTCATTTAGACAAGGTGCGTGAGCGTGAGAAGGACACGAGTGTTCGGTTTATTGTTGGACAAGTTGTAGTTACATTGGTGTATTTGATTACTAAAAATGTGTTCGATTGGAATATATCGCAATGAGGAATGCACAGCAGGAGAAGAATTAAAAAGTGTTTCAAACTTTCGAAGTCAGACCAAGACACTTCTAACATTGCGTTCGGGTTGTGAAAACATTATTACCATCTGCCAGTACCACGAAAATAGTTATATTAAATATTATTCTCGTCGTGAGAATAAATGCAGCGATCCCTTTTCTATCCACCCAGAAATTTTGAAGACGAAGGGATTGACTCAAATCGATTTTGACTGGAGGCTGAAATACATGGATATTGTAGAACTAATTCCCGGTAAAAGTTTGTGCACTCTTTGCCGAAAGACCCTCCCGAAGAGACTAGAGGCATTTCACTCCACGCAACCAACACCTGCAAAAGACGCTGATGCTGATGAAACATTCGAGTCTCCTGCATGTGATCCCGAAGTTGTCAGCCAGTCATTGGCAGCGCTTGGCGTGTCTCTTGATGCCAGAAAGATGAAAGGAAAGTCGTATCCCAAGAGAAAATATAAGCAAGTAAAAGCTACAATGAAAAAGACACTACATCTGAATGCCCCCAGCACGTCGCAAATGGCGGAGTCATCGTCAAGTGACAGTGGTGGTCTATTAGCAATGAACGATCACAAGGAAATCATAGCCCAGTTAAAATATAAGTTTAAATCGTGCAATAGGAGTGAAAAAGTAACTATTTTGTCTGTCCTCCCAAAGAGCTGGAGTGTAAAGAAAATCATGGACGAGTTTGGAGCAACAAGCTACATGGCGAGAACTAGTAAGAGACTAGTTGCGCAGCAAGGGATTCTGGTTTCCACAGTTCAGAAGGCTGGGAAGACGATTTCGACAGAGACTGTGAAGTTGATTGAAGAGTTTTATGCCAATGACGACATCAGCCGAGTAATGCCGGGGAAAAAGGATTTCATATCTGTAAAGACGCCCGAAGGAAGAGTACATCAACAAAAGCGACTGGTCTTAAGCGATTTACGTGAAGTGTACCGGGAATTTAAGGACAGAAATCCCGAAGTCAAAGTAGGATTTTCGAAGTTTGCGGACTTAAGACCGAAGAACTGTCTGCTGTCTGGATCTGCCGGTACTCATGCTGTGTGCGTGTGTACGATTCATCAAAATCTCAAGTTGTTGTTTTTGGGTTCGAGACTTGCATCACTCACAGTAGATGACGAGGATCCACTGGCAACCTATCACCATTCTCTCGCAGCAATTATGTGTAATCCTCCGCAACTTTCATGCTTTCTGGGAAATTGTAGAAATTGTCCTGGTAACGAACCACTGCGATAGAGGTTAGAACAATTATTTACAAATACAGATAAGGACTCCGTTACATACAAGCAGTGGGTTCGTACGGACCGGTGTGCACTCGAAACGTTCCAAAAGCCAGTCTATGAATTCATTGGAACGTTTATAGAAACATTAGGCCAGCTGAGAACCCATGATTTCATTGCCCACCAACAAGCTGCCTTCCTGCAAATGAAAAAGTCCACGCTTAAACCCGGAGAAGTACTTGTGATAGGGGATTTCGTAGAAAATTACGCGTTTATTTTACAAGACGCTGTTCAAGGATTTCATTGGAATAATTCCCAGGCTACACTTCACTCATTCGTATGCTACTACAGAACTGACGCCGAAGAACTGCAACACACCAGCTTTTTGATAATTTCTGACTCTCTTATTCTCGACACAACAGCTGTTCACGCTTTCCAACAATATTTAACTTCCCATGTACTAGAAAAAGTTCCAAGTGCTTCACACATAATATATTTTTCCGATGGATCGTCTGCACAATATAAGAACAAAAACAATTTTATCAATCTTTGTCATCACGAACATGATTTTCATTTGACCGCCGAGTGGCACTTCTTCGCCACCTCTCATGGAAAAGGTCCCTGCGACGGTATAGGAGGGACTGTCAAGCGCCTCGCTGCCAGAGCAAGCTTACACTTTAGGCCTTATGAAATTCTGATTCAAACACCACAAGATCTCTTAGAGTGGGCAAAGGAAGCCATCACCAGTGTCACCTTTGAGTTCGTTTCCAAAAGTGATATAACTGCGCACGGCAAAACCCTACGTACACGCTTCCAATCTTTAAAACCAATTGTTGGAACAAGAAGTTATCATTCCTTCGTTCCTGTGTCATTAACGGCGTTGAATGTAAAACGATATTCCTTTGCAGACGAAGAAAAACTAGTCCGAGTGAAATAAGATTTAAACTACAACTTTCCTGACACAAGATGACCATTAACGTCGCACTGATTTCCAACAAGCATAATGCCGATTATTAAAAACTAAAATTGAAAATTAATAACTAGTAAAAAAACTTCTACATTTTGATCTACATCAAGCGGACGTCAAAGAAATTGCATGATAATTGTTACGGTGCTAACCACCCATTAATACTAAAAATAACAAAATTGAGTAAAGCACAATGTTACAATTTATTTTAATTGCTTTGCGTGTGTATTTATGAGAATCATTGAGAGACAATACAATTGAATTATGGATGGTAAGGCGGCGGCTGTGGATTCTTAGTTTGGATTTTTAAAACAATATTATTCCCACGCCAACAATGAAAAATCTGTCAAGATGATCTGGCGCAAAAATCGAACCAGGGTGTCTAGAATCCAGTACGTCACGTCCAAACGTGATCATCTGACATCTGTCCCGGCTTCATAAATTGAATTCAGGTAAGAAAATACCTACCAATCACACAGTCTTATGGTATGAGAATTTATAAAACAATGATATTAATTGGATGCAAAATATAACACATATTTATTCATAATGCGGTTAAATGGCAAACTTATGTTTTTGATAAAGATTAAACACCCTTATTTTAAAGCTGTTCTGAAAGTTTAAAGAGATTTGATGAGTATCGGTTCAATTTTCACTAACGGTGTCGATAGAATTCAAAATTCGGCTTCTGCCGTATCTTTCACTGTCTAGGTGTACAATGCTCGACTTGTTTTTTCCTATATTATACAAACGTATTATCGTGAATGAAATGGTATACTTGTTGCAATAATAGCATCTCTAGCGCGGTTACCAAAGATTATAGGCCTCGCGGCGAATCAGTGTCACGCGGCGCTACCAAACAAAATATGATTTGCTCGAAAGTTGTAGAATGCCGAGCTTCAAATTTTCACATTTTGTTTATACATGTTTTATCAAACTATCCTGAAAGTTTAAATTTTTTTAAAAATACCGTTTTCGTAAAACCGCAGGATATTTTTTATCATAAAATGATTGCCGTTGCGGAGAAACAGTACCACGCGCGGGCGATACTGAACAAAACATTTTTTTGCTCGAAAAGTTGTGGAATGCCAAGCGTCAAATTTTCACAGGTTGTTAATACATATTTCATCACATTATTATCCTCAAAATTTAAAAAAATATAAAAAAATCGATTTTTTTTAAATCGTTTTGTTTTTTTTCTTTTTTAAAGAAAAAAAATACAAATTTTAATTTTTTATTAACACATGTCACATTTCTGAAAAGAGCGTATTATTAGCTTTAAAATGAGTTTTTGATGGACTCTGTAGCTCTATTATTAGTTGAGAGAATCCACTTTATTGCGACGCACCTCCAGAAAACTTTATTTTTCGTCGGAAGTTTGTGACCTTGTAACTCGACACCACTGTACTATAAAATTGTTTAAAAAATGTTTTTGTACTTCGCTTAGCAATGCCTATCAACGTGCCAAATTAAAAAAAAATCGGAAATGATGACGACAATGACCTTGTTGTTTTGGTCCGGAACGACACCCCTGCCTTCTTTAAGCTTCTGCTCCAAGGCCTGTAAAGCAGCCAAGCGGTCCACAATTTACAGTAAAACCAAAGATAATTTAAGCAAGAAGATGTTTCATGTAATGTTAAAATCTGTCTGTAAGAATTTGCAAAAAAAAACAGAGTCCCATGTCTCATAATAAACCTCACCAATAGATGTCTCTGTGTTTGGGGATCATTCTGGCAGCACTGCATTTCAAGATTTCAAGGTGCATAGACTGTTTTTATCTATATCTACCAGCATTTTCTTATGAAATATGTCATGGCCTGCTAAAATTAAAAATAGCAAACAGAAGTTTCTTTGCCATGAAAACTTGGGTTTTATTTAATCAATACATAACGAAATGACATGAGATCAATTGTACTTTATTCAGCTCGAAATTGCGTATATGAAGAGCTACATTTAATAAGTCAATGACGATGACCAGAGCCATGAAACTTGAAGCAACTTCAGAACTAGCTTTGACTATTTCAAGGTAAACTGTGAATAAGATAAGATTGATATTGCAACATTGTATTTGAGGGTTTTGATAGTCCAATAACATGAGTGGGAGAGAGACAGACATATATGAATCAGAGACATCTATTGGTGAGGTTTATTTTTTTTTGCAAATTCTCACAGACAGATTTTAACATAACATGAAACATCTTCCTGCTTTAATTATCTTTGGTAAAACCAAAGATACCTAATTAAAGCAAGGTAAAACTAGCGCATATCAAATCGGATGCAGTACAAAGGCCAAATCCTCTATCTTCTGATTGATCGACAATCAAAATGTTCCGATTAAGTTCAAATTTTGCATGGTGATCAAGACCAACATAATCTAAAATTTTAAACATGTTAAGCCCAATCAGTCAAGTATTAATAATTTGTCATTTTACGAGTTTAGTATGGGTTGTCAAAGCTGGAAAAAGTATGAAGGAAAGACACGACACAATGGATCTGATATTCATCCAAAGTAATTATATGGAGATTGGAAAGTTGCAGAGAAAATCGACTTTTCTGCAGTGTCGTGTATCGTGTCTGGGAATGTTGCATGTTCTGTGCTCGCTCATCAACGCGTTACACCGAGCGTTTTCCTAGTATTATGCTTATGTGCATGATTTTTTTCTCAATACTTGGGGTGGGGGGGGGGGTAACCGATATTTGTAATTATTGGCATACACATAAGGGGTTTGGTGATAGAGCTCTAAAACTTTCACCATATATTCAGCAAAACTAGCTTATCAACATAGGCTACAGTGCATATCAAATTTGTCCATTTTTTGGGGGGCAGGGGGGGTCAAATTTTGATTATCAATATGAGAATTAAAATGGCGGAGTTAATGATAGGAACTCAAAACTTTCACAAAAAAAATCCTCCTAATAATCATCTTTTAATATTAGGCCATTGTGCAAAATCATTTTTTCAATAATTTTGTGAAGAAGGGAGGGGGGGGGGGGGGTAAACGATATTTTTAATTATTGGCATAAACATAAGGGATTAAATGATAAACATGGCAAAATATCACCATGTACTCAGCAAAACTAGCTTATCAACATGGCTACGGTGCATATCAATTTTTCTTATATTTAGGGGGGCAAGGAGGGTCAAATTTTCAATCTCAATATTACAATAAAAATGGCGGAGTTAGTGATAGGAACTCAAAACTTTCACATAATGTTCTTTAAAACAATCTTATAATATTAGGTCTTTGTGTATAGGATTTTTTTCAATATTTTGGATGGGAGGGGGGATAGAACATATTTATAATTGTTGGCATAGAAATTAGGGGTTTGATGATAAAGCCGTAAAAATTTCACCACTTACTCAGCAAAACAAGCTCGCTTACATAGGCTACTGTGCATATCCATTTTGTCTTATTAGGGTTTTGGGAAGGGGGGGGGGGGGGGGAGGGTAAAGGGGATTACATTTTGTATTTTTTTGTAATAATAAAAATGGCGGAAACTTTAAAAAATTTCATGCACAAGGGCCAATTATTATTAGATAAATTTATCCAGTATATTGTGTAATTTTTTAGTTTCCACCATTAACTCCGCCATTTTTATTATAATATTGAAAATAAACATTTGACCCACCCAACAACCCAAATATGAAACAATTTGATATGAACCGTAGCCTTTGTTGATAAGCTAGTATTACTGAATATATGGTGAAAGTTTTAGAGCTCTATCACCAAACCCCTTATGTTAATGCCAATAATTAAAAATATCGTTTACCTCCCCCCCCCCCCAAGTATTGAGAAAAAAATCATTCACATAGGCCTAATTGAGCGAGCGTAGCGAGCGTCACCACGGTACTCTTATGGCACTTTCTCTGTGTGTTTGTTTGTTTTTTTGTGGTCACAGCCCAGGTCAAACCGCTCAAGCAATCGATCTGAAATTTTGTACACATACTAACGTTATCTATGAGATCCCTGGGATCGTTTTTGAACGGGCTCCCGTGATTGGTTCAAATTTAAAAAAAATTATCTTTTGATTGGTTGCTTCGATCAATTTGAAATTTAGCAAAAACATTGCAACCAACATTGACCCAATCATAAAAAGTTTCAGCCAAATCCTCCTATTGGTTCAAATTTAAAACCATTTTTCATGTGATTTTTTGACATTTAAACTAGAACAGATTGACCGATCAACTTAAAACTTCGCGTGGTAATTGGTACCAACATTTGAGGTATTTTTGCCAATTTTCAGTCTAATCTGTCGTTATTTTCAAAAGTTTTGTCATTTAAAGGTCATTTTATTCCGTAATCTTGAAAAATGTATACTAAATTGTCATCCCTGCCTTCTTTAAGCTTCTGTTCCAAGGCAAGGCCTGTAGAGCAGCCAAGCTATCCACAATGTAAAGTAAAATGAAAGCATTTTTGATCTAGCGCATAAAATCGGATGCAGTACAAAGGACAAATCCTCTAATTGGTTTAAGTTTAAATAATATCTTCTGATTGGTCGACAATCAAAATGTTCACATTAAGTTCAAATTTTACATGGTGATCAAGACCAACTTCTTATTAAATTTTACATATTGTAAGCCCAATCAGTCAAGTATTAATTGTAATTTTACGAGTTTAGTATGGGATGTCACAAGAGATTTCTGGAGAAGTTATGTAGGTAAGACTTCACGACACAATGGATCTATTATTCATCCAGAGTATTATGGAGATTGAAAAATTGCAGAGAAAATCGTCTTGTGCCGTGTCGTGTATCGTGACTATGGGGATGTTGCATGTTCTGTGCTCGCTCATCAACGCGTTACACTGAGCGTTTCCCTAGTATTATAAAATGATTTTTAAGAGCATTTTGTGAAAGATTTGAGTTCCTATCACAAACTCCGCCATTTTTATTCTAGTATTGAAAATCAAAATTTTACCCCCCTGCCCCCCCCCCCCCAAAAATATGTACAAATTTGATATGCACCGTAGCCTATGTTGATAAGCTAGTTTTGCTGAGTATATGGTAAAAATTTTACAGCTCTATCACCAAACCCCAAATATTTTATTTAACTGACTGGACTATCGGTAGCTCAGCTGGTAGACGACTATGGCTATCGGAAGGTCGTGGGTTCGAGTCCCACTCGAGGAAAATCTTTTCACATTGCAGTTGGTATTTTATTAACATTTACCTAACTGAGGGAATCAGTAAAATCCATATTTCATTCATTATTCTTATTTATAATATACATTTCCCTATTATTAAGAACAATGTGTCCATTGAGTATACAACTATAATATGCCTAAATAGCCGATTAAAATCTATTTATTGAAAATAGGATAAAGGATCCTCTAAAATTTCGTATCTTCCCCGTTTGTCATTGAAATCAATAAAAAATTATATATTGCATCATTAATATGGCAATATTTGGAGTCAGGTATTTGAAACCTGGTGAAAATAAAATAGCGCGATAAATGGACACTCAAAATAACTTCCATGTGTAGTACATAGGAATTAGGAGTCAAATGTAAATCACGTAACAAAATGACAAGTGACTACCGGCGGGTTAAGCACCTTGGACAACAGAAGTGCACATTTAGTTGAAATTGCAATTTATCCGGTTCAGACGTTCAGACAAGCAGTCGCCAACCGGTGGTCCGCGAGTGGCAGAGAAATTAGAAAATTAACTTCTAACTTTCAACGTATTATCTCATTTTAGTTGACATTGTTAGCAATAGTTGCTACATGTTAGCTGAATTCGGACATGTCTCTGACGGTATGCCAGTACGTATCTAATTTTTTTACAAAATATACGTATTCAGAGGATTTTCTATGTATAGTAATTAAAATAATATTATGTTTCTTTTTTCAATTGAGAGTAATTTATAGCGCATTTGTTCAAATAAAAATGGGCTTTGACTAATGTAGAAATCGCGCAGAAACTCAACCAATAAGACATTATTTATATTTAAACCAATCGGAAGATTTGGCTCGACCTTTGTCTTTGAGACAGTGCAGGTCGCATTGACTTGACAAAATTTCAAATTGACCGGACAAACTATCGAAAGATAAGCGTTTTAAAATTTGGATCTATCAACGGATTTCAGTAATCTAGTAGAACGGTCGCTCCACGCAAGCCAAGTCGTATGGCGCGCACACTCTTACACAATATACCGTTCAAACCTAAAGCCTGGAGCAAACCACTTTTACTGTAAGTATCAAAGGGGCATTTTTCGGCCTAATGGATCTTAAAAATTGAAAATGTCACATTGTTGCAAAATATTATAATTAATGTTTTGACTTAGAAGTCAAAACTTTATTCGCATCGTTTTAAGGGCATAAGAGGGTATGTAGATTTTATGTACACTGCACATCTGGCCTATACTTCTAAACTATCTAGTATATTCAATGCGCCAAGTATATTTTGGTTTTTAAAATTAAGTTTCCATTTTTTGATATCACTACTTATCAGTGCAGAATTTTTAAATTTATAATATTTTTTTATAGATGAAGAGACTTAGCTGGTATTTTTACACAAAGTGTTTTATGATGGGATATCTGTTTCTGCAACGACTAAAGATGGTCCGTGCATCTGTGCTAAATTTCAGATTGATCGGAGAAACGGTGCAACCTGTATACCGGTACTGGTAGAGTGATAAAACAGAGGTTTGTGCCAAAAAGAGCCAAAAGAATAGGCTCGCACAATATATTTATAGGGTACTCACCTTCTCTTGTCATCTTACCTCAACAGTTCTTGATGCATCTTGATGCATTTCTTAAGACACAGTTGCATCTCAACATCCAGCGCAGTCGCAGCTTTGTTTCCAGTGACCTTGACATTGCCAGGATCCACAAGGCGTTGACCTACTTGGCGGCTGTTGTTTCCAGTGACCTTGACATTGCCAGGATCCACAAGGCGTTGATCTGCTTGGCGGCAGTTATTTCCATTGACCTTGACATTGTCAGGATCCACAAGGCGTTGACCTACTTGGCGGCTGTTGTTTCCAGTGACCTTGACATTGCCAGGATCCACAAGGCGTTGACCTACTTGGCGGCTGTTGTTTCCATTGACCTTGACATTGCCAGGATCCACAAGGCGTTGACCTACTTGGCGGCTGTTGTTTCCATTGACCTTGACATTGCCAGGATCCACAAGCCCTGCTTGGCTACTGATGTTTCCAGTGACCTTGACATTGCCAGGATCCACAAGGCGTTGACCTACTTGGCGGCTGTTGTTTCCATTGACCTTGACATTGCCAGGATCCACAAGGCGTTGACCTACTTGGCGGCTGTTGTTTCCATTGACCTTGACATTGCCAGGATCCACAAGCCCTGCTTGGCTACTGATGTTTCCATTGACCTTGACATTGCCAGGATCCACAAGGCGTTGACCTACTTGGCGGCTGTTGTTTCCATTGACCTTGACATTGCCAGGATCCACAAGGCGTTGACCTACTTGGCGGCTGTTGTTTCCATTGACCTTGACATTGCCAGGATCCACAAGCCCTGCTTGGCTACTGATGTTTCCAGTGACCTTGACATTGCCAGGATCCACAAGGCGTTGACCTACTTGGCGGCTGTTGTTTCCATTGACCTTGACATTGCCAGGATCCACAAGGCGTTGACCTACTTGGCGGCTGATGTTTCCATTGACCTTGACATTGCCAGGATCCACAAGGCGTTGACCTACTTGGCGGCTGTTGTTTCCATTGACCTTGACATTGCTAGGATCCACAATGCGTTGATATGCTTGGCGGCTGTTGTTTCCATTGACCTTGACATTGCCAGGATCCACAAGGCATTGACCTACTTGGCGGCTGTTGTTTCCATTGACCTTGACATTGCCAGGATCCACAAGGCGTTGACCTACTTGGCGGCTGTTGTTTCCATCGACCTTGACATTGCCAGGATCCACAAGCCCTGCTTGGCTACTGATGTTTCCATTGACCTTGACATTGCCAGGATCCACAAGGCGTTGACCTACTTGGCGGCTGTTGTTTCCAGTGACCTTGACATTGCCAGGATCCACAAGGCGTTGATCTGCTTGGCGGCTGTTATTTCCATTGACCTTGACATTGCCAGGATCCACAAGGCGTTGACCTACTTGGCGGCTGTTGTTTCCAGTGACCTTGACATTGCCAGGATCCACAAGGCGTTGACCTACTTGGCGGCTGTTGTTTCCAGTGACCTTGACATTGCCAGGATCCACAAGGCGTTGATCTGCTTGGCGGCTGTTATTTCCATTGACCTTGACATTGTCAGGATCCACAAGGCGTTGACCTACTTGGCGGCTGTTGTTTCCAGTGACCTTGACATTGCCAGGATCCACAAGGCGTTGATGCTTGGCGGCTGTTGTTTCCATTGACCTTGACATTGCCAGGATCCACAAGCCCTGCTTGGCTACTGATGTTTCCATTGACCTTGACATTGCCAGGATCCACAAGGCGTTGATATGCTTGGCGGCTGTTATTTCCATTGACCTTGACATTGCCAGGATCCACAAGGCGTTGATATGCTTGGCGGCTGTTGTTTCCATTGACCTTGACATTGCCAGGATCCACAAGGCGTTGACCTACTTGGCGGCTGTTGTTTCCATTGACCTTGACATTGCCAGGATCCACAAGGCGTTGACCTACTTGGCGGCTGTTGTTTCCATTGACCTTGACATTGCCAGGATCCACAAGCCCTGCTTGGCTACTGATGTTTCCAGTGACCTTGACATTGCCAGGATCCACAAGGCGTTGACCTACTTGGCGGCTGTTGTTTCCATTGACCTTGACATTGCCAGGATCCACAAGCCCTGCTTGGCGGCTGTTGTTTACAAGCTCTGGATATGCTCCGGGGATTGAACATATTTCACCAAACAGAGACAGCTTATCGACAGTCCCATATGAGACGTCATCAACATCCTCATTGTTCTCAATCCTTGCACCTTTTTGGCTTGTTTCATCAGTGACGTCATGAGTCAGTTGTGAAGGAGATGGATCTCTCATCTCACTCAGTGCCTCGTGTTCTGTCGACGTCTTTCCTTCTCCGTCTCTCACCAACGACTTCATGCGCAGAACAGCGACACATTGAGCTCGGATGTGGCGCAGCTTGTGATTCAGGACGAGAAACAGCGCGTTGGTTTGAATGATCTCTGAGATGTGGTATATTAAAACAGCCAACGCAGTTGGAAATAAAAACATCATGCACAATGTCTGTCCCATGATTGTCAATTGCAGGTACGGGGTTTGTGTGACGTCGTACGGGTAATGTACACTGTAAAAATAAAATTGAATTAATAAAAATGATTGCTTTGATGGGTCGTGTAGGGCAGGAGGAGGGAAAGCTGAAGTTAAATTAACGGCTTTTTATATTACTAGAGGGAACCGTCATGTAATACATGACAAAGACAATAATACATTTTTGCGATAAAACGTTGCTATTGTTATTTATTTTTATTCAATAATGATAGCGGTAGGAGGTGCAAATGAAGTGAGGAAAGAGGTGGACACATTAAATAGGTGAAATTATGGAAATGTAGGATAATGTTGAATAATTTTCATGAAGTTTGGCATATAGGGAAAACTCTTACGGAATTTCAGGATACACAATATTTTGCGTAAAAATTCCATCTGTTGATTGTGCCATATTTCCGTGTAGTTTTTAAATTTACCATTTGATAATACAAGTTTGTAGCGGAATAAATGGACTGCGAAAAAAGTTTGTCCATGTGCTTTGTTGATGTTCATAGCGAAAGATAATCGGATAGGAAATTGCTTCCAATTTTTTTCTTTAATATCTAAACCAATCGCAGGATCCATTTCAAAAACGATCCCTGAGACCGCATAGATAACGTTAGTATGTGTGTAAAATTTTTGATTGATTGGTTGTGCGTTTTGACCTGGGCAGTGCATGCAAAAAAACAAAAAAACAAAGTCAAAGAGAATGTGCCATAAGAGTACCGTTGTGACGCTCGCTTCGCTTGCTCAAAAATATTTGTGGAATTTGTAAATTATCAAATAAACTAGGTAGAATTTGATTACGAGTGAACAGTGTTTAAATAGAGAACTTTAATGACATATTCGAGTTCCTCATAGTCAATTTAGTGTGTCACATTCTTGTAATAAGGTATTTCAAATAAATGGCCGCCAAGGTGAGATACTATGTGCCTCCCGTTCTGAAAATGATGGTTTAGGCATCTAGTATTTGTATTAAAATATGTGTGATTTTCTACCAATATCCAAAAAAAAAATTATACTGAAAATATTCTTTTACAGCCAAAGTATTACTCTGACAACATTTTTTTAAACTTCGTGTTCATTCAATCAATCAATTCAATTTTCAAATCATTTTATTCTCCAACAAAAACAAAGTAAATGTACACAAATCGCTGTTATCAAAATATTAAAGAAGAGAGAAGCCCGCATATGAAAATATTCTTGTTTGCGGGCTGTCTAACTAAAGGTACAGATTATAAATAATCATGACAAAGGCAGAGAGAGAGAGAGAGAGAGAGAGAGAGAGAGAGAGAGAGAGAGAGAGAGAGAGAGAGAGAGAGAGAGAGAGAGAGAGAGAGAGAGAGAGAGAGAGAGAGAGAGAGAGAGAAGAAAAAACATTTCAGGAACATATCAAGTTTGCAAAAATTCGACAAAATATATGAAAATATGCAGTCTTGAAAATGGCCGCCACAGAGATTCGGCCATCTGCAGACTTCTCATGGACCAATGCACATGTGTGCCAAGTGCCTGCATCTAATCGCATTTTGCAGGATTCCTTCCATAACCAGGTTTTACAGCCCGTACTACATAACATCTGTATCATTTCGTGGACACCAGTTTAATTCCTACAATCTTGACACTGGATGTAAATGAGAACCCAATATTAAATTACTCGTGTAAAAAATCTAACCTAGTCTCTTCAACTATACAAAAAATCAAAAATTCTAATCTAAACTGACATGTAGGGATATGAAAAAGGGAAAATGTCGACGCATTGAATGCTAGACTTTGGCGAGGATTGGGTTTATCATTTCGGTATAACACACAGTAAGATGCTCATCGGTGCACTGCCACAACCCTGGCCATTACATTGCACTATGGCGAACCCTGGCCGCCGCCGAGCATTGCCCAGAAGTTACGTCGTGGATGTGGATACATGGGACATCTCGTGCTGGCCTCTGTTAGTACATCTATAAAGTTTCCTATTTCCATCTTGCCAGAAGTGGCTCCATCACGTATCACTTACCCCCCGACGGCTGCTACCTAAGCGCGGTGGTGGAGTTTGTGTTGGCCAATGATTCACTGCAGCTAGGCCGGCTAGCATATGTTTATGTGTAAGGACTTCCCATGCCAGACAGGTCAGTGGTGAGACCCAGACTTTGAGCAGCCAGGGTCGACCTACCATGTCCTCCCATGAATTTCCGGTCCAATCGGGCCGGCCTTCCCCCTCGAGATGGTGATCCCCTGAATCGTGTCCCGCCGGCCCGAACCCTCACACACCCTCGGTCCGTCCCCATTCCAGCCTTGCCTTCCCACCAGTGCTGGACCCATCCGGTTCGGGTCCGTTATTTCTATCCCTCCCCATGTCTTCCATTTATGATCAACAAAGTTAAAATAAAAAATTAATGTGCACAATATAACCTCGTCGTTGACGCGCCGTTATACCATAATAATCTGATCGTATCACTTATTTGTGAGTACACAGTCATCAATGTAATTGATTCATAATCGGTACAGGCCTATTGCATTTGTTGAAGAGAAACTTACCCACCGAACGTCTCTTTCTTAATGATCAATTGAGGTACGAGAATGCAAGTATTAACTGTCGCAATAATTGCAGTTACCAAGGGCAACCAGGAAATTGCGTCTGTAATCTTCTTCGCCTTAGCAACAAGACTTCGTTCATATTTGTCTTGAAAGTGTTCTGAATCAAACATCATATGATGCGTCTTCGTCAACTCTTCATGTCCTCGCATATTAATTATATGATCTACTGTACCGATTAATACAAGTGGTATACAAGTCGCTTCTAGTATATTCTTACAGATTTCACCAATAGTGAGCTCATTCCAAAATAATAAAAAGGCCATGCATTTTCCGACAATGATATCGTAGAGAATGAAGGCAATTAAAAGTATTTGAAGGAGATACAAGTAGCTACCCCTCTTGTGTGATGTCGGCCACAACCCTAGAAACATAAAGATGGGCAAGAGATATTAGCACGGCCTTCTGGAAACTTCCACAAATTTGGAAAGAGAATGACTTTCTAGAAGACCAATACACAACTAGAGGGTCCCGTCATGTAAAACATGACCAATGTGCACCGGTGAGGTTTGCGTAATTATAAAACGATAGCAATATTTGTCAGCAAAGTGTGTGTCGTTTATACACTTGACGTCGTTGATGACCCAATGCATTACAGAATACATAAATAAATGAGAAACGAAGAAAAGCAATTTGATCATACCTATTATGGTAAAACAATTTCATTAAGTTTCCGAATTTACACTAGGAAAACGCTCAGTGTTACGCGTTGATGAGCGATCACGGGTACGTGCATATTATCGAACCGGAAATCCATACACAGCGCACATAAAACATATACCTCCTTATTGAATTGAAATATGAGCCACTCAATAATGCTTTTCATCGAAACTTTAAAATATCATCTAAGCACCCTGGTACATAAATTAAATCAGATTAACTTCAATTGGTGATCAGGAAATGAAGGGGATGCCGCGGTTCTTCCAAGTGATTTCTTTTTGCATCGTTTGGTCTTTACACTCTTAAACTTAATAAAATGTAATAATTGCACATAATTAAAGTTCAATAAATTAAATAATGCCATAATGGAGAACGTTACTGCCCCTGTTACACTCTCAAAACGTTATTTATTATTACAATTGCTTAACAATATTTATTTATCGAATTTAACGTTTTGAAGATGTATACAATGTACTACTCAAGTCATAAGCTATAATATTATCTGCAAGTTTTGATTCCCCATAAATTATATGGGTGTACACATATCCAAAAATACACTTGGAAGAACCATTTGCTTCCCCTTACCCCTTTCCTCTTCCCCAGGTCTCTTACTGAGTCATCCTAGTTGTAATTTTAATTATGCCTACATTTAAAACAAATCATTAACATTTTGCATTTTAATTTATACTGAAGCATTACGAAGCTAATTACAAAGTTTCAACCTTGTTTTGTAAATTTATTTTACTGTTATTATGACCAGGTTAGCGTAACTATTATTAAACAAATGTTTTATGTTAATTATATTATGTATGCTTTGATTATAAAAGAATAGGAATGTGTATCAACTCTCATTATAGTATCTGAAAATGTCAAGTTTGAATGTACGCGCCATGTCCAGTTTGAATGTGCGCGCCGATTATACCCACAAGGTCGAGTGAGTCTGATGATGCACAAGGTCGAGTGCGAGCATAGAAGGAAGTTCTTGGCGAGTTAGGGTGTTTGGACATGCGCAGAAGTCCAAAGTGAAGACTTAGCGCTTAATCCACGGCTCCGGGATCCTGTCGATTTCTGCACTGCTGGTTTTATCCGGAAATCGCTGATTGGTTGAGAGAACCAACTAGCGGCGAACAAAATTTTGATTGGACAAGCGTCGGGTGCGGCAGGACAGAGAGGGGGGATAGCGTCAGTGAACATTTCGAGAAGAAGTTTTGAGAGCAGAGCGTGCACGGCAGTCAACCGAGCAGGTCCACGACACTTTGGTCCGTCAAATGACCACGCGGTCTTGGAAATTACCGCTAATATCTTACTGTGAAGTTTAATAAGTCTATTTAAGTGTTATATACTGACACAAGTCACATGTAAAGTGTTCTTCGTCAAGTTTTTGGCCAACAAATGTGATAAATTCGAATACGCAGGCCATGACGACCGGGGACCAGACCCACCGAGAAGTAAATAACCTATCCCATAAAAAACACTCCGTGTAAAAATACCAGCCAAGTCTCTTCAACTAAAAAAAAAATAGAAGAAATCTAAAAATTCAGCACTGAAAAGTAGTGATATCAAATAAAGGCCAAGTCAAAACTTTTAAAAATTACTTGGCGCATCGTGCATATAAATAGTATAGAAGTAGGTCGGTAATCAAATATACTCATCTATACATAAAATATATCTATAATCCCATAGAAAAACGATGCGCCAAGTAATTTTTAAAAGTTTTGACTTGGCCTTTTTTTGATATCACTACTTTTCAGTGCTGAATTTTTAGATTTCTTCTATTTTTTTTTTAGTTGAAGAGACTTGGCTGGTATTTTTACACGGAGTGTTTTTTATGGGATATCATTCCTTTTTTCAGTTTATTCTTACAATTTGTAGCATATATTGTGGAACCAAAGACTATAATTCCTTTAAAAAAATACGCCTTTTTGATTTGGTTGCTAAGAAAAGTTGTGCTTGTTACTATGTATATGCCATAAATGATATGCTATAAAGTATAGCGCAAGTTTCGTTCCAATCGGTCCAGTTGTTCTCGAGTTATGGCATCACTTCCGGTTTTCAAAATGGCGGCTGACTTCACTGCCACCTAAAATTTGTGTCTTTAAATGCTATGTAACATTATAAGCCTTCTGAATATGTAGTTATTGTTATAAGAGATGATTTCATTCAAATTTGGCATTTTTATGACGTCATTTCCGGTTTCGGTAAAAATACATTTCTATTTTGACTATTGATATTTCATTGAGAAGACCATCCGAATCGTTTGGCGCTAGTTTCGTCCCAATTGGTCCATCAGTTTTTAAGATATGACGTCACTTCCGGTTTCAAAATGGTGGCACAAAAAATTCGTAAGGACAAGGTATCATCAGACGCCAAAAGTGCATATATGGTAAAAATTTCAGATCGATCGGCTCAGCCGTTTAGGCTGTGGCGCTGTCAACAGTGTTTCCTGATATCATCAGAATCATCATCTTCAGAATCAGAAAGTGGTGTAATTTTACATATTTCACGGCCCTCTAGCACGAAAATGACATACCCTATTGTTCCCAAATTCGGTATATGGGGTGGGGTGGGCCATAGCTCGAAATTAAGATATTTTGCAACAATGTGAGATTTTCCAATTTTAAGATCCAGTAGGCCGAAAATGCCATGTTGTTGCTTACAGTAAAAGTGGTTGGTCTGCTCCTCAGTTTATTAGGCATTTACGGTATGTTGAGTGAGTGTGAGTGTACGGTACGACTTGGCTGGGTGGAGCGACCGCTCCACTAGATCAGGTATGCTTAATGGAACCTTCATACTGTATAATCCAGTGAGACAGGAGTTTACACGTTATTGGAAGAGATCGGGAAGTACGGCGAGAAACTCGGGCCAAGATGGTTCCCGTAACGGCTGGAAATCGCCGTCCTAAAACGGCGTGCCCTTCGTAGGGTCGAGACTGCGTTGCCGGCAACACACGTAACCGTCAAGCAAGAAGGCAAGCGATATTTGTGTTGGACTGGGACGATGTACGAGGAATATGGACAAGGCGAATAAGGTTTGATGTATCACTGTATTTTATTGTGTGATTGACGAGACAGAGAATCATTTAGTACTTGGCCAAGTAGGGTTTAATGACAGTTGTAATTGTTGTATTTAATCTGATAATTATATGAGTACTACTTTAATTGTTTTGGACCATATTATTGCTATACCACCTGAGCTAGTTTCCTTTGTGTTTTTCGGAAGGTATGATTTATTTCAAGAGGTTTCAAGTACCTATTTAATTTTATTCCTGAGTTTGTTAGTATTCTACCGGGCAAGGGTAGTAGCATCTCAATACTTTAAATATTTGCTCACTTCTCTGCTGAAACCAAAGAAAATATATGAAGACATACTTCTAGGGAAATCAAGTACAATTAAACAATTACTCTACAGATAGAATGAAGAACAAATACAATAAATGATAGATAAAATGAAGTTAGTATTCATCAAATAAAATGAACATTTTCTGCATTTTATTACCTTCAAAAAACGACATTGGTCTACATTTCCCTTTGGTAGGTAGTTCAAAAAATATAACAATTTCAAATTCATAAAATGTATGTATTAACACCTACAAATCAACATAGAATACATTTCACTTTACTGTGAGGTCCGCTTTATTTCTCTGAAAGTATTTCCCTATTATTTCCTTGGTCTCATATCAGAGAATGTGTGCAATATAGGTAGTACATTGAATAATGCAACATTTTAATGATATCCACCAGATCCTTCCACTTCTCATTTATGGTGTATATTTCACTATTTTCTTGACCTTTGCACTTGGCTGATTCCATAGAATATAATGATAATAATTATGAAAATTTTACTGTGGTAAAATTTATTTAGTAAATTTACGGTAAATTTACCGACTCACATCACTAGTTGGAATAAGCTTAAAATGATTATTCAAGAATAATAGATTAAGTTTCGTTACAAACGGTCCATTCGTTTTCGATATATGACGTCACTTCCGGTTTAAAAAATGGCGCCCGATAATACTGCCGCCTTGAATTCATAATTATAGTGCAACATAATTACATGATTTAGTTGCAATCTGTACAGCAGTTTTCGAAATATGACGTCACTTCCGGTTTTGAAATGGCGGCCGAAAATAATGTGAATTCATTGAAACTAACTTGAAATCATAATTATAAGGGCTATATAATTACAAAGTTTAGTTGCAATCGGTACATATGTTTTCGATATATGACGTCACTTCCGGTTTAAAAAATGACGGCCATAAATAATGTTGTCTCGAATTAAAAATTATATGTCCTACATAATTAAATAATTTGGTTGCAATCGGTTCTGCCGTACTCAATATATGACATCATTACCGGTTTTGAAATAGGGGCCGAAAATAATGTCGTCTTTAATTCGTAACTATTAATTCTACATAATTCCAAAATTTTGTTGCAATCGGTACAGCCGTTTCGATATATGACGTCACTTCCGGTTTTAAATGGCGGCACATAAAAATTTTAAGAACAAAGACGCTAAAAGTGCATATGTGGTAAAAATTTCAGGTTGATCGGTTCAGCCGTTTAGGCTGTGCGTTGATAGCAACTTTCACTATTTTCACTGCCCTCTAGATCGTAAATGGCATGACTGATTGTTGTCGAGTGATTTATATGTTGTCAGGTGGTCAGGTTGTATATGTTGTTAGCTCAAAATTAAGACATTTCACAACAGTGTGAGATTTTCCATTGTTGAGATCCAGTAGGCCGAAAATGCTATGTTGTTGCTTACAGTAAAAGTGTTTGGTCTGCTCCTCGGTTTATAAAGGCATTTACGGTATGTTGAGTGACTGTGAGTGTACGGTAGGACTTGGCTGAGTGGAGCGACCGCTCCACAAGATTTTCTGTGGATCTAGTCGATTGAAATGTATCTGGGTATGTTGCCCGCTATTCTTAGACATTTATTTTGATCTTTGTATAGCGTGTTGTAATTAGATTTTGCAGTATTAATCCAAACAGGTGAAGCATATCGATACTAGAAAGGCAAAAGCCTAAGCGCCACTTTTAAAATTGTTCAGGAAACGAAAAAAACTCGTAACTAATTTTACTGTGTGAGGTTAGATTTCATTACTTGTGTGGGTATTTTGATTTATTTATGATTTTATGGACATTGTACAATATAGGTCAGGCTGAAAATAGTAATACATTTGGCGCTTACGGCTTAATTTACAAAAGCAAATTATAATTTCAATGTCGCTTATGCCCTTTAGTGCATATGACAATAGATTATGTCACTGGCGCTTACGCCCTCGAGGTGACGCTTTCGCCATAACTAAAGTGTACATTTCTATAAAACTGTTCAAATGTCGCTTATGTCCTTTTACCAGGTTGTGTAAATGATATTCCAGTTATAGAAATGATAAAAACATTGATTTCTCAAAAAGTGGCGCTTAGGCCCTTTTGCCTTTCTAATATTGATATGTGAGAATTAGTCTGATTAGCATTTTATACAGCAATACTTCGTTGTTTTCTGAATGATGGCTTTTTATTAATCATCATCATCATCATCATCATCATCATCATCATCATCATCATCATCATCATCATCATCATCATCATCATCATCATCATCATCATCATCATCATCATCATCATCATCATCATCATCATCATCATCATCATCATCATCATCATCATCATCATCATCATCATCATCATCATCATCATCATCATCATCATCATCAGAGCTTTTAAAAGGGGTGTAATTTCACTGTTCTCGCGGCCCACAAGTTCGCAAATAGCATAACCTGTTGTTCTCAAATTTGGAATATGTTGTCAGGTGGGTCATAGCTCGAAATTCAGATATTTGCAACAATGTGAGGTTTCCCAATTTGGAGATCCAGTAGGCCGAAAGTGCCATGTTGTTGCTTACACTAAAAGTGGTAAGCTGGTAGTGGTCTGCTGTTCACTTTATTAGGCAGTAATGGTATCTTGAGTGAGTGTGAGTGTACGGTACGACTTGGCTGGGTGGAGTGACCGCTCCACTATATAGTTCAAATAGAAAGTGTACTATTGCCGAAAACAGAAATTACGTCATAAATACACATAGTCTGACTAAAATCTTCTCTAATTACAATAACTACATTCATAATGATACATTACATTTATTTATATACATACATTTTAGGTGGCAGTGATGTCAGCCACCATGTTGTAAACCGGAAGTGATGCCTTACTCAAAAACGGCTGTACCGATGGAAACGAAATTTTCGCTACACTTTATAGCATATTATTTATAGCATTCATAGTAACAAGAGCAACTTTTTATTTCGTCCTAGTCACAGAGGCGTATTTTTTTAATTAATTATAGACATTGGTGCCGAAAGTTGTAAGAATAAACTAAAAAAGGAGCGATATCCCAAATAAAACCCATCGTGTAAAAGTATTAGCCAAGTCTCTTCAACTAAAAAATATAAGAAATCAAATAATTCAGCACTGAAAAGTACCAAGTGATATAAAAAATTGGCCAAGTCAAAACTTTTCCAAAATAACTTGCCGCATCTTATTTTAATGCAATATTGATATTAAAGGGCCAGTGAACCCAAAAATCATAATTTTACTTTCATTGATGTTCGGGGATTAAAGCACATTGACGCTGTGTTGGAACATCTAGCCAAACGCGTATGGTCTTTAAATAATACATAAAAGAATGACCTTGCGACACTTAGCGAGTCAGTATTACAGCGTAACATCAATTTTCATCTTCAAATATTCGGTGTGATCAAACTAAGTGCAACCTAGGATTAAGCTTTTGATGAAAAAACAAACAAATCTTCCTCTTCCTTACCATATTTTATTCAAAATTATAGCGCCTATAATTTAACTACAATTAATAAAATCTCCAATTAAGCTCCACTTTATATTTTACCAGCTGTACTTGAGAGTGTAAATATCGCGTTTTGTTATGAATTCTACACATACTCGCAACCTCTTGACCCCGCCTTAGCCTGGGAATTAGTAACGCCAACCCTATACCGTTCCAAGAATTTTAGATCATCAAGTCAACACAGATGAATTTACGATCGAAATGAGATCACTTTTGAAGGTATTTAAACACACTTTATGACCGTCAACGACACAATGTTTGTATTTTAAATGTACACGCAATGAATCGAAAAATGTCACACAAAGATAATCTTTTCAAACACAATTTTCAAGGTTATAAATATTTTTTTCTAATTTTCTGCTTTTCACAAATAAAATACTAATCTAGTGGAGCGGTCGCTCCACCCAGCCAAGTCGTACTATACACTCACAGTCACTCAACATACCGTAAATGCCTAATAAACTGAGGAGCAGACCAAACACTTTTACTGTAAGCAACAACATGGCATTTTCGGCCTACTGGATCTTAAAATTGGAAAATCTCACATTGTTGTGAAATGTCTTAATTTCGAGCTATGGCCCACCCCACTACATATACCAAATTTGGGAACAATAGGTTATGCCATTTGCGCGCTAGAGGACCGAGAAAACAGTGAAATTACACCACTTTCTGATTCTGAAGATGATGATTCTGATGATATCAGGAAACCCTGTTGACAGCGCCACAGCCTAAACGGCTAAACCGATCGACCTGAAACTTTTACCACATATGCACTTTTGGCGTCTGATGATACCTTGCCTCTTGTGATTTTTTGTGCCGCCATTTTTAAACCGGAAGTGACGTCATAACTCAAAAACGTCTGGACCGATTAGAACGAAATTAGCGCCATTCGATTTAGATGGTCATCTTTATGAAGTATCAATAAAAAAAATATTATTTTCTTATTTTCTAAACCGGAAGTGACGTCATAAATACGCAATATTTAACTTATTTCAACAAATTATACTTAAAATACGTACATAATTAACTTACATTGTAACATAGACAATACAATTTATATATTCAAGGTAGCAGTGTTCTCGGCCGCCATTCCTGAAACCGGAAGTGACGTCATATATCTAAAACGCCTGTAACGATTGCAACTGAACTAGCTCCTGCGTATTCATTCTGCTATTTATTTGAAAAATCAATTGTGAAAAATGAATAAATAAATTAATGGTACCGGAAATGGCGGCAGGAACCACTAAATGAAACCGGAAGTGACGTCATATATTACAAACGGCATGACCGATTTTACGGAAATATAGGGATTAGGAATTCAGATGGTCGTTCATGAAGGTATCAACTAGATAAAACTAGATTGTTTTCTTATTACCTATACCGGAATTCGGCCGCTATTTCAAAACCGGAAGTGACGTCATGTATCGAAAACGGCTGGATCGATTATAACGAAACTTAAGCTATTCTTCTTGGATAATCATTTTCATCTTATACCAAACGCAACTTTTCATAGTAACCAAATCGGTTGAGGCGTATTTTTTTAAAGAAATTAGTCCCTGCTCGGACATGTGCTACAAGCTGTATGAATAAACTAACAAAAAAAGTGATATCCCAGAAAAAACACTCCGTGTAAAAATACCAGCCAAGTCTCTTTAACTATAAAAAAAAAATAGAAGAAATCTAAAAATTCAGCACTGAAAAGGAGTGATATCAAAAAAGGAGCCAAGTCAACGAATTTTCCAAATTTTAATCGTACCATTGAAATAAAAATATCAACCCCCGAGAAATACTTAAAAAAAGGACTTGGCGCATCGTTTTTTTAAAGACATTTTTCTATTCTTAAGCTTATGCCACTCACATACTACGTAGTTCAGAAATGCCTAGAAAAATTGGGACAAAACTTTCAAATTAAATATTGAACATTCTGTAAAATATTTTAAATTTAAATATAAGTACGCAAAGAAACATAGCATTGTCTTACAAGCAATAAATACAGAACAGTTGTGTTTGTGATTGGTAGGTACCTATAGTTTTGTGGGTACATCAACATACCTACTACAGCATTATACTTTGAACCTTCTCGCCGTGTAATTAATTGCTATTAATTAACATTTTATACCAAAAAAATTCATAAATTACATAACGTATTACTTTAGATAAAAATCTAGTCAGTAATTATTTGAGCAGCATGGCTCAGTGCACTAGTCACTTATACAAATCTCATTGACGGCCTTCTTGTAATGAGCGCTTTCGCTATTTCCCTCAGTCACGATATTGAGAAGTATGATTGATTAATATGACCCTAGAAATAGTGGCAATAACGAATAGACTAGGCCGCTTCCGTTTATTCGTTATTCGTTTATCCGTTTATTTCCTCTGAATATTGACAAAATACCAAAACTGCCAGTAGGTAAGAGTACTAGTTATATTAAAACGTAGTATGATTCGTCGATAATGAATGTGATATACTCAGGAAAATATACTTGTAGAGTTCTTCCTATACTTTTAGGATAGAAAAGTGTCTTTAAAAAAACGATGCGCCAAGTCCTTTTTTTAAGTATTTCTCGGGGGTTGATATTTTTATTTCAATGGTACGGTTAAAATTTGGAAAATTCGTTGACTTGGCTCCTTTTTTGATATCACTCCTTTTCAGTGCTGAATTTTTAGATTTCTTCTATTTTTTTTTTATAGTTAAAGAGACTTGGCTGGTATTTTTACACGGAGTGTTTTTTCTGGGATGACTAATTACGGTAGTGATTAGTGTCAGGAACGATTAGGAAAAATATGGTGTCCAGGTTAACAGGGGCTTTAAGATGGGTATATTTTACAAAATTATGTTGGACATTTTTTGTTATATGTATTTCATATATTTGATATAAATAATTTTTGATATCATTAGGTACTTTTCAGTGATGAATGTTTTGGTTTCTTCTATTTTTTTAGTTGATGAGACTTGTCTATCATTTTTACACGGAGTGTTTTTATGGGGTTTATTAAATACACAGAATATATATTTTTTCATGTTCGTACGTACTGCTGACTCTTTAATTTATAAAGGGTTTAGGGTGTTAACACAGCTCCCTTATGCAAGATTTCCATGTTGTTTGTTTGTTGTTTGAGTGTGTTTTCGAAGCAAATGCCCGGGTCAAACATGTCAATAAACCGAATTGTAATTTGTAAACACACACGGCACAAGAGCGGTCTTATGTATAATTTTGAGCGTAATTCTGATCTTTTGAAAATAAAACTTGAACCGTTTGACCGATCAACTGAAAATGTTTCAGTCACCAGGACTAACAAGATAATCGTATTAATCACTTTTTAGACTAATCTCTATTTATCTTCAAAAGTAATTGACATTTACGGCCATTTTATAATTGTTTTGAAATTTTTCTATTTGCTCCTACGTCTCAAATGTTTCGGCTCTTTTCAAGGTCTGTAGAGCAGAAACTTGCAAACTCGAAGGAAATACGCTGGATAGATTTTTAACACGGTACACGGAGCATTTTCATAGTAATTGACTAATTGGTGTCAATTGAATTTTCGTTGAATTTTGTTCGTAACGGTGAAAAATTTCAGCTTGTGATAATAGAAAAATGAAATCATAATGAAATTATTTTCATTCAATCTGCATCACTAATGGCAACTTTTTATTAACTTTTCAAACTATATCGTTGAATTTATTACACAACTATTTGTCAACGTACCTAGGAAGTGAAGAGTTCGTATGCTCCTGTTAGATTCGTCCATTTCTCCACTTTTGCTTTCCTCACAAGACATTCTCCAAGTTGGTTACTGAAACATCGCCAACACATTTGACTTCACTTTAACGTCTAGTGAAGAAGCAACCTCGGTGATTATGTATCGGGAATCCCCAGCTGAGAACGAACACATCTTCCCACCTGGTGACTCCTGGTCTTACATAACACATACGCAAGGTTCGTCGAAGAAACCGATGTAAATCGTTTCTTGATTCCATACAACACTTATTGATCGCAAGTGTTTTGAAATATAACAGAACAGTGGCGGCGGCATTCAATAGTGGCAAGAATGTCACCCTCAAAAGCAAATTAAAAGTATTTAAAGTTTTTCTCCTACCGATCGAGTTTAATTATTTTAATTAATGTATATGATTTATTCAGTATTTATAGCTGTGAATTTCCATAATATTCTTCTGCGGCGATTTTCTTTTTCTGGTTTAATATTCTAGTGCTATTTTGTGAGTGGTCGCACCACTCAGCTAAGTTGTATTGTACACTCACACACACTCAACATACCGTTAATGCAACCTTTCATCTCAGTATTTTATATATTAAAGAAAATAAACTTTTCTGTATACTCCCCATCTAATTTCTGACGGCCTTATTTGCTTCAAGGGTACAGTCTGAATGTGCCAGTGAAAAGCTAGAATACCATAGATACCCAGATTATACAGTATTTTCGACGCTTCTCGACTGTAGCTCTGGGCACTGTCCTCAAGGATGAAGATCAGCGCCTTGGCGGTCGACCGCTTTAAGCTTGAGTAGCAGCGTTGATGCTGAGAAGTAGCGTGAAGTCAGAAGTGGCAATGAAAGAGTGACGAATGGAGAGCATTGACAAATAATTTAAAGTAAGAGTGTCATGTAAGATAATTTATACTAGGAAAACGTTCAGTGTAACGCGTTGATGAGCGAGCACAGAACATGCAACATCCCCAGACACGACACGGCACATAACGATTTTCTCTGTGCAACTTTCCAATCTCCATATAAATACTCTGGATGAATATCAGATCCATTGTGTCGTGACTTTCCTACATAAATTTTCCAGCTTTTGACAACCCATACTAAACTCGTAAAATTACAATAAATACTTGACTGGTTGGGCTTACAATGTGTTAAATTTTAGTTTATATTGGTCTTAATCACCATGCAAAACGTTTTAATTGTCCACAAAATCAGAAGATATTATTTAAACTACCAATTGAAGGATTTTGCCTTCTTACTGCATCCGATTTGATGTGCGCTAGTTTACTGTAAATTATCGACCGCTTGGCTGCTCTACAGGCCTTGGAGCAGAGGCTTATATAAGGCAGGGATGAAAATGTAGTATACATTTTACAAATATTTCAAGATTGTGGAATCAAATGTCGCTACATGCCTAAAACCTTTGGAAAATAACGACAGTTTAGCTTGAAAATTGGCAAAAATACCTTAAATGTTGGTACCAATGACCATGCGAAGTTTTAAGGTGATCGGTCAATCAGCTCTAGTTTATATTAAAAAAATCACAGGAAAATGGTTTTAAATTTGAACCAATAAAAGGATATTTCCGAAACTTTTTATGATTGGGTATAATGTTGGTTGCAATGACTTTGCTAAATTTCAAATTGATCGGACCTGCCAATCGAAATATAATTTTTCTTAATTTGAACCAATCACAGGATTCTGGTCAAAAACGATCCCAGAGACTTCATAGATTATGTTAGTATGTGTTCAAAATTTCAGATCGATAGGTTGTGCGGTTTGACCTGGGCAGTGAACACAAAAAAATATCAAAAAAACAAAAAACCAAACACACAGAGAAAGTGCCATAAGAGTACCGTGGTGACGCTCGCTGCGCTCGCTCAATTATTGATTGTTCTATGTGCCCATCCACAATTCTAGGTCACAAGCCGCCACTGGCACAGAGTACTCGTAGTCATGTCATTTTACATGAAATAAACTTGTAAAGTATAATTTTGAACAACCTTCTTTGACTTTGATGTAAAATGTATGACACTTCTTGAATAATAATCAGCATTCTCGTGATTTCTTATGCACACGTAAATATACGCTTGTAAGAAAGGCAGCCAAGTCTCTTCAACTAAGAAAAAAATTTAAGAAATCATAAATTTAGCAGTGAAATGTAGTGATATCAAAAAACGGGCCAAGTCAAAACTATTTTAAAAAAACAAAAAAATACTTTCACATTATGTATGAATATAATATTACGATTATATCCCGATTTGGTTACTAAAGAAAGTTGCGTTTGGTGCCGCTTAAAATGATATTCCATGAAGCATTGTCAAAGTATCCACAGTATCATATTGTCTGGTCCATCCGGTCTAAACTAGGAAAACGCTCCGTGTAACGAGTTGATGAGCGAGCACTGAACATGCAACATCCCCAGTCCCGATACATGACACGGCACAAGACGATTTTCTCTGTGCAACTTTCCAATCTCCATAAATACTCTGGATGAATATCAGAACCATTGTGTCGTACATACTTTTATAAAATGTCCCTAAATTGACAAAAAATTAAGAAAAAAAGACAGATTGTACTGATAATTAGCAAAATGACCTTAAGGATTAACCACCGCTTTGAAGGACTATATTCATAATGCAGAGAAATTAAAGATAATTTTAAATATTCCCGACATGTGTGAACATAAAACATGTTTCAATATTCAATTTTATAATGGGTTATAAGGCCTTAGACTTCTGGTTGTATTGATATCTAATATCAAGATGGGCTATGATTGTGAGAATTAATTTGACTTTTCATCGTAATTTCTCTCTTATATCTGCAAAATAAACGTCATGCAATCCAGCAGCAGCAATAGTTCTGTATTGTTTAGAACTAGAAATGGCGGATGAAACACAATTTTCCTTCCTGAAAGTAGACGTATTAACAAGATTGCATCCCATTCACAAGACACAGAAGCAGTGTCAAAATGATTTGTCTCAGCTTCACCACTTTTAAATATTATATTTCTTATTTTTTATTTCAACAGATCTCTTATGACATTCAGTGACAAGACAAAAAACTAACTACATCTAATTCAGCCACCTAGATCGTACAGTCAGGTTATCATGATGTTACAGATTGCACTGTTTATATTTTTACACTTATTAAAAATGTTTTGATAGATTTTGGAAAGATACACATCTTTTACATAAATTGCATACTATTTTGTTATTGTTGAGATGTTTAAATAGGTATATTAACCATAAGAGTACTGGTTGTATACAGACCAATATCTATACTTCCAGCAATAAAAAAAAATCGAAAAAATCATACACACAAGACTAACATCCTTCCTAGAATTTGAAAATTTGCTAACAGAAAATCAGAGTGGTTTTAGGTGAAATAAATCAACTGCTACAACAATAGAGCGCTTTGTTGCTAACACTATCCAGGGCCTAGAAGATAAAGAGCAGACCCTGGGACTATTTTGCGACCTTTCCAAGGCTTTCGACAGCATCAGTCATTTTATACTTCTAGCGAAACTTGAATTTTATGGCGTTCGGGGAGTAGCACTCCAACTCCTTAAATCATATCTAAAAGATAGAGTTCAATATGTGGAAATAACATCAACCAATAAAAATAACATTGAAAAGAAACTACTCTCTGATCCTCTAAAAATAATCAGAGGAGTACCGCAAGGAAGTATCCTAGGGCCCCTACTATTTATAATATACATAAACGATTTACCAGACACAGTGCAACTTTCTGAGCTTTACGCAGACGACACAAATATTACTATAAAAGAAAAAACTAGGGAAAAACTTAAGCAAAACACTGAATACGTGGTTTCACAAGCAACAACATGGTTCAATGACAATTATCTACTTCTTAACTAAACAAAAACTAATTATATACACTTTCAAGTTAAAAATGATACATTAAATAATAAAAACAATGATACTCAATTCAAATTGAGCATAAAAAACCAGAATCTAGTGAAGCGATCGCTCCACCCAGCCAAGTCGTACCGTACACTTACACTCACTCAACATACCGTTACTGCCTAATAAACTGAGGAGCAGACCAACCACTTTTACTGTAAGCAACAACATAGCATTTTCGGCCAACTGGATCATAAAATTGGAAAATCTCATATTGTTGTGAAATATCTTATTTTCGAGCTATGGCCCACCGCACACATATACCAAATTTGGTAACAATAGGTTATGCCATTTGCGAGCCAGAGGGCCGTGAAAACAGTGAAATTACATCACTTTCATCTTCTTCTTTAGATGATTCAGATATCAGGAAACACCGCTGTCACCGTCACAGCCTAAACGGCTGAGCCGATCGATCTGAAATTTTTACCACATGTGCACTTTTTACGTCTGATGATCCAAATCACCTTATAATCCCTAACGAATTTTTTGTGCCGCCATTTTGAAACCTGATGTGACGTCATATCTAGTAAACGGCTGGACCGATCGGAACGAAATTTGCGCCAATCGATTGAGACGGTCATCTTAATGAAATAGCAATATTCGAAATATACATTTACTATTACCGAAACCAGAAATGACGTTTAAAAATGAAAAATCAGACTTTAATCACCTCTTACTACAATAACTACATATTATTCAGAAGGCTCACAATGATACATAACATTTATATAAATACATTCTAGTGGCAGTGATTTCTGCCGCCATTTTGTTAACCGGAAGTGATGCCATATGATCATATCTCGAAAACGGCTGGACCGATTGGATCAAAGCTTTTCTTTTCTAAATGTAGTATCATTTTAAGCATTATTTAGTACTAAACGCAATTTTTAGTAGTAACCATATCGGAAATGGATTATTTTTTTATAGGGATTAGTCATTGCTGCTCCTACAGAATTTGTGTTAAGCCCTTATTTACACGGTGCAATTTCTTGAACAACTTCTGTGTCACAGAAGTTCTGCACATGTGCAGATTCCCTTGATCATCTCAAAAGTAATACTGCGCACGAGCAGAACCTCTGTGGCACAGAAGTTGTTCAAGAAATTGCACAGAGTAAATGGGGCTTAACACAAATTCTGTAGGAGCAGCAATGTAGGAGCAGCATGGGGCTTTACAAGTGTGTGAATAAATCTAGGTCTTATCTATCTAGGTATATGCACGATGCGCCAAGTATATTTTGGTTTTTAAAATTAAGTTTTGACTTGGCCTATTTTTTGATATCACTACTTTCAGTGCTGAATTTTTAGATTTCTTATATTTTTTTACAGTTGAAAAGACTTGGCTGGTATTTTTACACGGAGTGTTTTTTATAAGGATACAGAAATAGTTGAATTAAAAGAAACAAAATTCCTAGGTATCACCATTGATGGGAACCTAAATTGAAAAATTCACTGTAACAAATTATTAAAAAAGCTCCACTCTTCTTATTTCTCACTCAAAACCATAACATCGCTTACAAATACAACAACTGCAAAACTAGTATACTATTCAAATTTTGAATCCCACATAAGATATGGTATAAGAATCTGGGGAAACGCAACTGATGCAAACAAAATTTTCACCATGCAAAGAAAAGCAATAAGGTTATTGTTTGGTCTTAAATATAAAAATAGTAACTCTTTCAAAAAACCTGATTGCAAGAAACTTTTTATCAAACATAAAATACTTACATTCCCATGCCTCTACATATTGGACTCTCTTTTAGCTCTTAAGTCAAGAAAAGTAATGACCGAAAACAGTGCTGTTCACGATCATGCCACTAGACAGTCTCAAAACATACATATTGAACAATATCGCACAAAATGTACTCAAAGAAACTCCCAATACTGTAACATAATCCTTTATAACGCACTACCTGTGGAGATGAAGAACATAGAAAAATATCAGCTCTTCAAGCATAAACTAAAACTGCACCTTGTAAATGAAGCGTATTACTCTACCCAGAAAAAAACACTCCGTGTAAAAAAGGCAGCCAAGTCTCTTTACTTTAAAAAAATTCAACACCGAAAAGTAGTGATATCAAAAAAGGAGAAAAGTTAATGACATTTCCAAATATTTAATCGTATTTTTGAAATAAAAGAATAAACACCGAGAAATACTTTACAAAAGGACTTGGCGCATCGATTCACTTATTTTGTTAGTTTATTCATACAGCTTGTAGCACATTCCGAGCAAGGACTAATTTCTTTAAAAAAATACGCCTCAACCGATTTGGATAGGTACTAAGAAAAGTTGCGTTTGGTAAAAGATTAAAATGATTATCCAAGAAGAATAGCTTAGGTTTCGTACCAATCGGTCCAGCCGTTTTCGATATATGACGCCACTTCCGGTTTTGAAAAAGCATCCGAAAATAATGTCGTCTTGAATTCGTAATTATTAGTCCTACATTTTTCTAAAACTTGGTTGCAATTGGTACAGCCGTTTTCGATATATGACGTCACTTCCGGTTTTAAAAATGGCGGCCGAAAATAATGTCGTCTTGAATTCATAATCAATAATCATATGTCCTACATATTTACATAATTTAGTTGCAATCGGTACAGCCGTTTTCGATATATGACGTCACTTCCGGTTTTGACAATGGCAGCCGAAAATAATGTCGTCTTTAATTCATAATAATTAGACCTACACATTTCCTAAATTTGGTTGCAATCAGTACAACCGTTTTCGATATATGACGTCACTTCCGGTTTTAAAAATGGCGGCCGAGAACACTGCAACCTTGAATTTATAATTATTTACAATGTACGTTTACTAATATCGATTTAAAAGTATAAAGTGGTGAATTTAGTGTCATTTAGCATATTTATGAAGTAATTTAGCATATTTATGACGTTATTTCCAGTAGGGTAATAAGAAAACAATCTAGTTTTATCTAGTTGATACTTCATGAACGACCATCTGAATTCATAATCCCTATATTTCCGTAAAATCGGTCATGCCGTTTGTAATATATGACGTCACTTCCGGTTTCATTTAGTGGTTCCTGCCGCCATTTCCAGTACCGTTAATTTGTTTATTCATTTTGCACAATTGATTTTTCAAATAAATAGCAGAATGAATACGCAGGAGCTAGTTCAGTTGGAATCGGTACAGGCGTTTTAGATATATGACGTAACTTCCGGTTTCAGGAATGGCGGCCGAGAACACTGCAACCTTGAATTTATAAATCCGGTTCACCTTAGCCTTCTAAACATTTCTATATTTGTTTTCATGCAGTTTTCATGCATGCAGTAAAAGTAATATAAACCACAGTCTTCTGAAAGTCACTTCATTGAAACAGCTGATACAAAAATGTTTTGACATATTTTACGTGCTTTTGTCGTATACATTGTGATTTTCTTTAATTGTTTCTTCATCCGTAAAATAACTGACAATACTGTGAATACTCCCACGCCAAAGAAGAATAATCAGTGTTTATTTAATTGCCCATGAAGCAGAGAGTAAATATGTAAATTAGCAAGACATCAGCATAAAACTATTCAATTTTTCCGTTCATATTCAAGAATCTGAAAACCCGCCTTCATGTTGACATGTTCTTCTCTGTACATAAGCTGTTTATTAAGGTTTGTCTGGTTTAATTAAGTCGATATTGTATTGGCGCTCCTATATACATCATGTTTTGGTAATATATTGGTGTAGGCATTGTGTCAGCTTGACAAGAAAAGTCATAATATTTGGCTTTTAATGGTCGGCCATGTTTTATTTCTGTGAATTTTATTTGAAAACAGGACACGGATAGAGACTGTCGTTAGCATGTGATTAATACGGCGTTATCTATCCCTGTATAGCAGTATTAGTTCATGGTCTATATTACAATGTAATTTAATAATGTATGTATTTAAATTATAATTTGTTGAAATAAGTTAAATATTGCGTATTTATTACGTCACTTCCGTTTTAGAAAATAAGAAAATAATATTTATTTTTTGAAGCTTCATATATATGACCATCTAAATCGAATGGCGCTAATTTCGTTCTAATCGGCCCAGACGTTTTTGAGATATAACGTCACTTCCGGTTTAAAAATGGCGGCACAAAAAATCACAAGAGGCAAGGTATCATCAGACGCCAAAAGTGCGCATGTGGTAAAAGTTTCAGGTTGATCGGTTCAGCCGTTTAGGCGGTGGCGGTGACAGCCACTTTTCCTGATATCATCATCATCATCATCATCATCATCATCAGAATCAGAATCAGAATCAGAAAGTGGTGTAATTTTATGTATTTCACGGCCCTCTAGCTCGCTAATGGCATAACCTATTGTTCCCAAATTTGGTATATGTAGTGGGGTGGGCTATAGCTCGAAATTAAGATATTTTGCAACAATGTGAGATTTTCCAATTTTAAGATCCAGTAGGCCGAAAATGCCATGTTGTTGCTTACAGTAAAAGTGTTTGGTCTGCTCCTCAGTTAATTAGGCATTTATGGTATGTTGAGTGATTGTGAAAGTACAGTACAGTAATCATATGTCCTACATATTTACATAATTTAGTTGCAATCGGTACAGCCGTTTCCGATATATGACGTCACATCCGGTTTTAACAATGGCAGCCGAAAATAATGTCGTCTTTAATTCTTAATTATTAGACCTACACATTTCCTAAATTTGGTTGCAATCAGTAAAACCGTTTTCGATATATGACGTCACTTCCGGTTTTAAAAATGGCAGCCGAGAACACTGCAACCTTGAATTTATATTTTATTTACAATGTACGTTTACTAATATCTATTTAAAAGTATAAAGTGGTGAATTTAGTGTCATTTAGCATATTTATGACGTAATTTAGCATATTTATGACGTTTTTCCGGTAGGATAATAAGAAAACAATCTAGTTTTATCTAGTTGATACTTCATGAACGACCATCTGAATTCATAATCCCTATATTTCCGTAAAATCGGTCATGCCGTTTGTAATATATGACGTCACTTCCGGTTTCATTTTGTGGTTCCAGCCGCCATTTCCGGTACCGTTAATTTGTTTATTCATTTTTCACAATAGATTTTTCAAATAAATAGCAGAATGAATACGCAGGAGCTAGTTCAGTTGGAATCGGTACAGGCCTTTTAGTTGTATGACGTCACTTCCGGTTTCAGGAATGGCGGCCGAGAACACTGCAACCTTGAATTTATAAATTATATTGTCTATGTTACAATGTAATTTAATTATTTTTGTATTTTAGGTATAATTTGTTGAAATAAGTTAAATATTGCGTATTTATTACGTCACTTCCGGTTTAAAAAAAAGAAAATAATCTTTATTTTTTGATCCTTTATATATATGACCATCTAAATCGAATGGCGCTAATTTCGTTCTAATCGGCCCAGACGTTTTTGAGATATGACGTCACTTCCGGTTTAAAAATGGCGGCAAAAAAATCACAAGAGGCAAGGTATCATCAGACGCCAAAAGTGCACATGTGGTAAAAGTTTCAGGTTGATCGGTTTAGCCGTTTAGGCTGTGGCGGTGACAGCAACATTTCCTGATATCATCATCATCAGAATCAGAATCAGAAAGTGGTGTAATTTTATGTATTTCACGGCCCTCTAGCTCGCTAATGGCATTACCAATTTTTACCAAATTTGGTATATGTAGTGGGGAGATCCATAGCTCGAAATTAAGATATTTCGCAACAATGTGAGATTTTCCAATTTTAAGATCCAGTAGGCCGAAAATGCCATGTTGTTGCTTACAGTAAAACTGTAACTGCGTGTTAAAATACCAGCCACGTCTCTTCAACTTAAAAAAAATAATTATGAAATCTTAAAATTCTGCACTGAAAAGTAGTGATATCAAAAAATTAGCCAAGTCAAAACATTATTTGAAAATCAAAAAATACTTGGCGCATCGTGTACATAAATAGCTTGGAAGTATAGACCAATCATAAATTATACATGAAATATACATATACATAGTATACCTATAATAATGCCTTAAAAAAAAACGATGCGCCAAGTATATTTTGATTTTCAAATAAAGTTTTGACTTGGCTAATTTTTTGATATCACTACTTTTCAGTGCAGAATTTTAAGATTTTATAATTTTTTTTTTTTAAGTTGAAGAGACTTGGCTGGTATTTTTACACGGAGTGTTTTTTATGGGGATATCACTACTTTTTTTAGTTTATTCTTACAACTTACGTGTGACATATCAAATGAACTATTACTAAATCTTTTAAAAAAATATTCCCTTTACAATTTGGTTATTCTCATGAAAAAACAAAGGTTTCATTCCAATCGGTCAACCCAGTTCCGAGATATGGCAACACTTCGGTTTTCAAAATGGCCTCTGAACTTTCTGCACTGCCACATAGAATTTATAACTAGGAAAACGCTCAGTGTAACGCGTTGGTGAGCGAGCACAGAACATGCAATATCCCCATAGTAACGATGCACGACACGGCACAAGACGATTTTCTCTGCAATTTTTCAATCTCCACAATACTCTTTTAATATTAAGAGATTAAGTATTTAATATTAAGTTGGTCTTGATCACCATGCAAAATTTGAACTTAATGTGAACATTTTTACTGTCGACCAATCAGAAGACATTATTTTAACTTAAACCAATTAGAGGATTTGGCCTTCGTACTGCATACGATTTTATGCGCTAGCTCAAAAATGCTTTCATTTTACTGTACATTGTGGATAGCTTGGCTGCTCTACAGGCCTTGCCTTGGAACAGAAGCTTAAAGAAGGCAGGGATGACAATTTAGTATACATTTTTCAAGATTATGGAATAAAATGACCTTAAAATGACAAAACTTTTGAAAATAACGACAGATCGATTGCTTGATCGGTTTGACCTGGGCTGTGACCACAAAAAAAATAAACACACAGAGAAAGTGCCATAAGAGTACCGTGGTGACGCTCGCTACGCTCGCTCAACTATGAATTATGTGTATCATTTTTAGCTTTCTGAATATGTATTTATTGTATAGGAGGGGATTATAATGATTTATAAATTTTAATGACGTCATTTCCGGCCTCATAAATAGTAAAATTTTAGTTTGACTGTTCATATTCCATGGAGATGGCCTTCCGAATCGTTTGGCACTAGTTTCATACCGATCTGACAACCAGTTTTCGAGATATTACGTTTCTTCCGGATTCAAAATGGCTGCTGAAATAACTGACCTCTTGAATTATAATTTAAACATGATTACATTTTATTAAAAGCTGTCTCAAATAGTATATTAATTGCATCAAAATGTAAATTTGTGAGATTTTTAAAATGTGTGACGTCATTTCCGGTTTCAGTATGGGAAACTGCAAATATTATTGATGATAATACATAAAGTTTACCGTCTAAATTGTTTAGCGCTGGTCTCTTTCAAATCTATTAAGACGTTATTAAGATATGATGTCATTTCTGGTTTCAAAATGGCGGCTTCCGGTTGGTTTTATATCAAGTCAAATGAGATATCAAAAGAACATACGTTACATAAATATCAAAATAATTAGATCAAATTTGTGGCCGAAATGCCAATCGATGAATTAAATTTCATGACGTCATTTCCGGTTTCGTCAACATAAATTTTAGTCTGTTGCTATTGATAATCCATAAAGATAACCGTCCGAATCGTTTGGCGCTATTTTCGTTCCAATCGGTCCTGCTGTTGTTGAGATATGACGTCACTTCCGGTTTTAAAATGGCGGCACAAAAAATTCATGGGGTGAAGGTTAAATTAGACGCCAAAAGTGCACACGTGGTAAAAATGTGAGATCAATCGATTCAGCCGTTTATGCTGTGGCCTGTTTACCAGATTTTAGCTCCAGCCTACTACTACTACTACTGAGATGATGATTATTATTATTATTATTATTATTATTATGAAAACCGCCCTAAAACACGGTTTTCACGGCCCTATAGTTTGCAATCGGCATATCCTATTGTTCCTAAATTTGGTATATGTTGTAGGGTGGGCCATAGCTCGAAATTAAGATATTTTGTAAAAAAAAAAGTAAAAGTAAAAACGTCTGTATTTGATACGGCGACATTAAGCACATACGGCTTTTCTTCCACCTAACCGTTTACATGCTAGATACATTCAGTCATTGACACTTTCAGTTTCTAATATTCTAACTATAGTTAGCAAGAAGATTGAGTCAATATATATATTTAAATATATAACTATTTTATCCTTATGACTAATTAAAATATAATATATCTAAAAATAAGAAGTATGACAAGATGCAATTTATGGCAGAAACTTTTCAGAACTTTCAAAATTATTATTTTACCCGTATTAATAAAATAATCTTTGAAATCCAATTGACGTTGCTAAATAAAGCAAGGTAAGATTATCATAAAACTAAAAACTAATATAATACTAAACTAGTCAATTACTTCAAGAATCAAGTATCCTAAGAATGTTAAAATATATGTAATTAAAACAATTTACTATAAACGGTTCATATACGGAATATAAAGCTGTAAACATACTTATTTGTAACAATGTAAACATTACTTATTAAGTTGGTTCTTTAGTTCTTTCTGGAAACCCTTAGTAGTAAGTAGACCAATCTCTATCAGTTCTTTGGAGAGACTATTGTATACCTTAGTTGCATTATATGTGAATGATCGTTTGAACATGGTACTGGAGTGCTTTGGAATGCTGAGCAGATGTTTACCTCGAGTATTTATGGAGTGCGTCTCCTTTCTAAAATTTAATTTTTCACGAAGATATGCTGGTTGACCCTCTTTAAATACCTTCATTATTAGTGTCGCAAAATGCAGTTTTCTCCTGTTAGCCATATTTAGCCATTTCATTTCAGAATATTTGATATTTATGTGATTCCGAGTTTTTGTTATTTCGTTGAATTTCCTCATATTAAGAATATACCGCAAGCACGAGTTTTGAGCAATTTGAATCCGACTTATACTGTGACCGTCGAGGCAAGATCCGTATACAGCATCTGCATAATCAAATTTCGATAATATCAATGATTCAACAAGCAGAAGTTTGACCCCTTTTGGTAAGAAATTTACGTGAATGGTAAAGATGCCTCAGTTTGGCGTAGCAGGACTGAATCATGTGGGAGACATGCTTTTTAAAGCGTGGTTGGCTGTCAAGATGTACGCCCAGGTTTTTAGCCACATCAACTACAGGTAGCACTTCTCCTCCTAACATACAATCAACATTCTGTTCAGCAATACAGCTTAGTTTACCGGCATTTCCAAAGTGAATAACCATGGATTTTGTTGGATTTAAGAGCAGTGCATGTTTCTTAGATGTCTCTTCGAGGGCTTTTAAATCAATATTGATTTTATCTATGGATTCTGCTAAGCTAGCTAACTTGTATGAAGAGTAGAGCTGTGTATCATCAGCGTAGTTGTGCATTCTACAAAATGTAATCGGGGTAGCTAGATCAGATATATAAAATGAGAACATTAGTGGTCCTAATATTGAGCCCTGTGGCACTCCTGCATGTATTGTTTGTACGTCTGATGTTTGATTCCCTAAACAAACTCTTTGCGTTCTATTTGTAATATAGGACCGCATAAGATTAACTGATTTAGCATCGAGACCGAAATGAGACAATTTTGCAATTAGAAGTTCATGATTTAGCGAGTCAAAAGCTTTAGAATAATCAAGGAGGACCATTGTAGTGATCATACCTTCGTCTGTTGCTTTTATGATGTCATCAGTGATGTTCACCAGCGCTGTGGTGGTACTAAATTTCTCTCGAAACCCTGACTGATGTTTGGGGATTATGTTATAGGTGTGGAAATGTGTATTGAGTTGTGAGTGGATGGCTTTTTCTGCTATTTTAGATATGACTGGAAGTAAACTGATTGGTCTAAGATCTTTAAACTGTGTAGGATGGGCAACTTTTGGTAGAGGTCTCACAATGGCAGATTTCCAGACTTGAGGAAAGTAACCTCGAGTTAGACATGCATTAATAATATGGGTCAGTGATGCTATACAATATGGCATACACAAAGTGAGCATTTGCATTGACAGTCCATCTACACCGATAGCATTTGACTTTATACTTTTGAAATAACTGAAAACTTTATTGAACGGAATTTCCTCGAAGCACAGTTGATTTACAATCTCTGGAGCTTTATTGTTCATATAGTGGTCAATCAACCTCTGATCTGCAGCATTACTAACAGCATTCAAATAATAATTGTTAATTGCAATAACGTCCGAGAGATTGTTTGGTATATGTACATTGGCGCGTTTGTTATGCACATTTAGTTATGTTATGCACATCCCAATTTTAAGATCCAGTAGGCCGAAAATGCCATGTTGTTGCTTACAGTAAAAGTGGGTTTGCTCCAGCCTTTTTAAATGAGTGTGTGCGCCGTACGACTTGGCTGGCGTGGAGCGACCGCTCCACTAGATATAAATTATATTTTTGTAATACAAAAATCAATAAATATTCTTTTGAATTCAATTCAAGACACATCTAAGAGGGCTTTCTATAATCTTGTCATGTCGAGATACCAAAGAAGTCGTTTTGTCATGTAAAACACTTCTTAGCATACCATTAGATATTCTAATATGATAGCATTATTTAGTGCTATCTGAAGGGTAATTGGAAATGAACAATTTCCCATCAATTATAATGTAAAATAACATTTGACAACAATAATTCTAAAAGTTTGGAATCTAATGCCTGAATTACACGGTTAAAGATTCCTTGAAGGGGTTGAATTCAACCCTTGATTTCAAGGAAATACGAAAGAGAATTTAGACGATTTAATGTATATTGTTGCTTGAAGTTGCCGTGAAATTAACAATTGGTTGAAGTATTTCAAGGAAAATAGGACATGTTTTAATTGAAAAGGTTGAAGACATGTCCTGAATTCAAGACTTGGACGCGTGTTAAATGCTTCAATGTTTTAATTTAGACGATACAAGTCTTGAATTTAACCTCTTGAAAGGTTGAATTCAAGGAAACTTGAATCGTGTAATTCAGACTTAACTCAGCAGAGAAATTATTCTCTGTTAAAATAATCCCTTAAAAATCGGTCCATTTTTAAAAAGCTATCACTCGACAAAAAAGTCATCGGCCCAAAATTTATTTGGCAAAATGGCCGGAGTTGCCAAAAATAGTTTTGCTAAATCAACGTTACTCTATACTCTACTTTATCATCATTTTATAATTACTCTAATTACTCCCAGACACGAAATAGGATTCACGCATTAGTTTCGTAAAGAATACATAATAAATTAAAACAAATGCATTGTTATCCAAGAAATAAATCAATGAACCTGCTATACCTGCTATACCTGCTATAATTTGCTATGATTTTGAAATTAAATTTGAATTAGGTTTTTTAAATTCACAAGACATTGTTTAAAACATTCAGTGATTCCTCATACGGAGACAACATGCAGAGCGATCGCGTTTTATTCTAGAAATGATTTATGATTGTTCCGTGGATGTGATAACAACCTGTTATTTGTAATAGTAAACAGGCTCTCTTGTAAATATAGGTATGATCACTGCTCGAAATAAATATTATCTTTGGGATGGGGAGTAGTTATTGATTAGTTCATTGCCGCAATACCGGTTATCAACAAAGTCTCCCCACCCCATCCCAAATAACACCCCCTTGTTGTCCGTGACTTTAATACCTTTGCTGTATTGCTGAATGCCTGCTGAAAGGGTGGTAGGTTCTCCCAGAGCCCAGTGTACACTTGGTGGCAGATGTAGGTTCTTTCGAAACTAATTCGCCGATTGCAGCGTACGTTACCATGATTCTTTTTAAGCATTAAGAAGCTGGATGAAATAATAAAAAATTTAAAAAATTACTTTTGACGTGAAAGTATTTGTTAAATGTACACTTAAGGGCAGATGTAGGATCTTTCGAAACTAATTCGCCGATTGCAGTGTACGTTCACATGATACTTTTAATGCATTAAGAAGCTTGAGTAAATAATAAAACATTTAAAAAAATTACTTTTGACGTGAAAGTATTTGTTAAATGTACACTAGGTGCGTGAACCTGGCACCCCCCATGTCAAAATTTCAAAAAACAACGACAGATCGAATTAGTGCTTAATTAGTGCCAATTAGGGCCGTTGAATCCAGAAATAGTGCTCCAACCCTCAAAAAGGTACAGGGGAAAAACTGTGGGGGGTGACAAGTTCACGCTGGCACCCCCCATGTCGAAAATTAAAAAAAAAACGACGGATCGAATTAGTGCTTAAATGTGCCAATTAGTGCCGTCAAATCCAGAATTAGAGCTTCATCCCCTAAAAAATTACCTGGAAAAAACTTATGGGGGGTGGCACACCCCATGTTGAAAATTCAAAAACAAACGACGGATCGAATTAGTGCTTAATTAGTGCCAATTAGTGCCGTCAAATACAGAATAAGTGCTTCATCCCCTAAAAAGTTACAGGCAAAAAACTTATGGGGGGTGGCACACCCCATGTCGAAAATTCGAAAACAAACGACGGATCGAATTAGTGCTTAATAAGTGCCAATTAGTGCCGTTGAATCCAAAATTAGTGCTCCAACCCTTAAAAAGTTACAGGGAAAAAACTGTGGTGGGTAAGTTAATGCTGGCACACCCCATGTCGAAAATGAAAAAACAAACGACGGATCGAATTAGTGCTTAATTAGTGCCAATAAGTGCCGTCAAATCCAGAATTAGTGCTTCATCCTCTAAATAGTTACAGGAAAAAAACTTATGTGGGCTGGCACACCCCATGTAGAAAATTCGAAAACAAACGACGGATCGAATTAGTGCTTAATTAGTGCCAAATAGAGCCGTTAAATCCAGAATTAGTGCTCCAACTCTTAAAAAGTTACAGGAAAAAAACTGTGGTGGGTAAGTGAATGCTGGCACACCCCATGTCGAAAATGAAAAAACAAACGACGGATCGAATTAGTGCTTAATTAGTGCCAATTTGTGCCGTTGAAACTAGAATTAGTGCTTCATCCCCTAAAACGTTACAGAGAAAAACACATTTCAAGCTTACGTGACTAAATAATGCCGCACACACTGCGGAGTACATTATGTGACCTTTGGTACGACCTCAAAGTGTTAAATATGATATTATCGTAAAATAATTGTATTTGACACTTTGAGGCCGAGCCAGTGGACATTAAGTACTCCAGTGCTTTGTCTTCAGTGCTTATTACTTAGTCTTTAAACTTATAGTATGGGTCACTTATCTGTCCCAAAGTTAACAGATTATTATACTTGTGCAAACACATCAAGTATGTGCAAGTATGTGCAAACACATTGACTGAACTGCACAACCTTCATTCTGCATATGTCATCGTCTTCTTTTGATGCATTGCTTTATTATTTATCCAAATTAGTCTACTTTTTAAAAGTAGATCGTTACAAAGTTGACTTTTTAGAAAATGGACAAAAGGAACTTAAAAAAACTAAGAATTTTATTTTGAATATTTCATTGCAAACACGAAAATGTGCAATATTCTGAAATAATTAAATGAAATATTGCAGGATTGCAATTACTTTCATCCGTTACAAAGTGGACGGCGATTAAACACGCTCGAGCACAGAATTTCTTCAAAACACCGTGTTGAAAGTGGAGAAGCTCCGTGAAAAAAATTGGAAATAGTGTAATTGAGGAAACATAATGGCAATAAATCTCCACTATCAACACAAAATTAATAAAAATGTAAATACAGGTTACAAAAAGACAGCTTTTGTGGGAAAAGTATTATATTGGCAGTGGTGACGGTTTGTTCCGATGAATTCATTACAATTCATTACACGATGGTTCCGAAAACGTCCACGAAAAGTATTATTTTGCATTTATATTGTCATGTAAAAAGAGAGATGAATTTCTGTAGTGTTTAAATGACCATAGTCATAACATTGTTTTCTTAGGATGAAGGGGCTGGGACTTATAGTCAAATCTGCGCTTTCAACACATCAAGTATTGAAAAATCTTAAAATGCATAAAAAGTTGCAATTTTTTGGGACATTGATGCTCAAATATATACCGAGAAAAATTGGAAAATAAGTCAGGGCATAGGTAAATTGGCTAAGTTAAGCCAATACAAAAATACGAAAGTGGTGGGAGGCAAATCTACAACTCTTTTGAAAATAACTGATCAGCTTTTTCGATTATCTAGTGGAGCGGTCGCTCCACCCAGCCAAGTCGTACTGTACACTCACACTCACTCAACATACCGAAAATGCCTAATAAACTGAGAAGCAGACCAAACACTTTTACTGTAAGCAATAACATGGCATTTTCGGCCTACTGGATCTCAAAATTGGGAAATCTCACATTGTTGCGAAATAACTTAATTTCGAGCTATGGCCCACCTGACAACATATACCAAATTTGGGAACCAAACGTGTACCAAACGTGTTGCCGTTTGCGAGCTAGAGGGCCGTGAAAACAGTGAAATTACACCCCTTAAAGCTATCTGATGATGATGATGATTCAGATATCAGGAAACGTTGCTATCACCGCCACAGCCTAAACGGCTGAACCGATCGATATGAAAATTTTACCACATGTCCACTTTTGGCATCTGATGATACCTTTGTTCTTATAAATTTTTTGTGCCGCCATTTTTATACCGGAAGTGACGTCATATATCAAAAACGGCTGGACCGATTAGAACGAAATTAGCGCCATTCGATTATGAAGGTCATCTGTAAGGAATACCAATAGTGGAAGAAGAAATGTTCTATAGCCTAAACCGGAAATGACGTCATAAAAATGACAAATCTGACTAAAATCATCTCTTATATCAATAACTACATATTCAGAAGGCTAATAATGTTACATAACATTTATAGATACAAATTTTAGGTGGCAGTGATGTCAACCGCTATTTTTAAAACCGGAAGTGATGCCGTAACTCGAGAACGGCTGGACCGATTGGAACGAAACTTTCGCTATACTTTGTAACATATTATTTATAGCATAAACACAGTAACAATCACAACTTTTCTTAGCAACCAAATCACAAAATCTTATTTTTTAAAAGAATTGCAATCTTTGGTGCAAAGTATGTTACAAGTTGTAATAATACACTGAAAAAAGGAGTGATATCCCCATAAAAAACACTCCGTGTAAAAATACCAGCCAAGTCTCTTCAATTAAAAAAAAATAGAAGAAATCTAAAAATTCAGCACTGAAAAGTATTGATATCAAAAAATACTTGGCGCATCGTTTTTTTTTTAGTACATGTGTAGATGAGTACATTTCATTTCCTGCCTACTTCTATACTATTTATATGCACGATGCGCCAAGTATTTTTTGAAAAGTTTTGACTTGGCCAATTTTTTGATATCACTACTTTTCAGTGCTGAATTTTTAGATTTCTTCTATTTTTTTTTTAATTGAAGAGACTTGGCTTGTATTTTTACACGGAGTGTTTTTTATGGGGATAACCAAATAGCTGAGGCAATTAAGGTCACGTGACAGTTGTAAGCAAATGAGAGCACTTAGCTCTGGAGAGACATGATATTGTGTTTTTAGGTAAAACATTGTATCTTTGGCAATTTTTGATATGTCAACTTTTTTTAATGACCAGGAAAATATTCTCAATTAAATCATTGACTATCGCTCAGTATGGGACTCGTGACTGCTATAGCTGCAGCACTGAATGCTCCGCCGATGTCTGAGGCCGCACTACAAACCACGATTCTGGCAATATAAAGACATTATTATTAATTTTGTTCAATGCTACAATATGCCTTCATAATTATAGCATAGGCCTAAATTAAGCTTATTGTTGTGCTGCGTCAGCTTTCCGTGCAATCTTTCCAAATGTAAGACGATCTCAGCCGGACAAGTGAAGAATTTGACCTTGGTCTGTACGTTAGAACGGGGCGGTTCCGTTTGTCACTAGACATCGACGACAGATGACTGTCCAGTCGCATGTCCCCACCCCCAGTGTACGTCAATGATTAAATGAACTTAACGAAAATCTCAATTTACACAAAAAGGTTAATTTTCTCAGACCGCATGTTTGCGGTGGGAGACATATTTATGATATAATGTTATTTTTATGATTCGGAAAATTATAGTTGAGATGGTAATTACATAATCTAAATGGCCCTTAAATGTTTTACAATATCAAAAAACTATTCAATTTTTTAATTTTAGAAGCTAACTCAGCTACCTGTCTCTGATAATAAAAATCCCTTAAATATCGCTCCAATTTCCAAAAGGTATAAATTTCGAAACATGTCATCGGCCCAAAATTTCTTTGCTAAAGTGGAGTCGCCAAAAAAAGTTTCGCTAAAAAGACGTAACTCATTTCTCTACTTTATCATCATTTTACAATTACTCTAATTACTCACATACTCGAATAAGTTTAACGCATTCGATTCGTATAAAAGAATATAGCAAATGCATTGTTATCCATGAAATAAATTAAAAACAAATTATTGAAGACTAGGTATACAGATGTTATAGATACCTGTTATAATTTTTTTATGGTTTTGAAATTAAATTTGAATTATGTCTTTTAAATTCATGAGGCATTGTTTGAAAAATCAAGTTTAAATGTCCTGTCTTATGCATTGAGTGATTCCTCAGACGAAGACAATTACAGAGCGATCGCGTTTTATTCTAGAAATGGGTTTATGATTGTTCCGTGAAAGTGATAACAACCTGCTATTTGTAAATAGTAAACAGACTCTCGAGTTAAAATAGGTATGATCACTGCATGGAAGAAATAATATCAGTGGGATGGGAAGTAGTTATTGATTAATTCATTGCCGCAATACCGGTTATCAACAAAGTCTCCCCACCCCATCCCAAATAACTACCAATTGTTGTCCGTGACTTTAATACTCTTGCTGTATTGCTGAAAGCCTATGCTGCAAGGGTGGTAACTACTCCTAGAACAGATTGTACATGAATGAGATTGGGAACAGAATCTTATCATCGATCAGGGTTGATTAGATGTTGGTCACTGATGTGATCAAAAATACATTTCGTTTATCATACATTATTAGCAATAGTCTTAATAGTTTAATAAAAATGTGATACAGAACGAATAGGAGTAAACGGTTGTGTAATGACGCTGGAGAGTATGGGATTATGGACCTTTCTTTGCTTGTTTCATTTATCACTACCCTCTATACACACCGATATGAAAATCGATCTAAAATTCAGTGAAATCTACACTAAAATTATATCAGCATTTACACGCTTAGATTTGTTTTTATCTGGGGCTTAACGTCGCACTGTTCTGCAGCGAGGCTAATGGCGACGGATGAATGATAATTATGATAATTGGAGGTGAAGAGGAGGTAAGGATTTAAGGTGGCAAGGAGGCGGTCGTGGTCAATTGTAGGGTACTTTCCCAGCATTTGCCTGTCAACAGGGAATACCACGAAAATCCCCAGTCGGGAAGGACGACCGCAAAAATCGAACCCGGGCCTCCGGAATACAAGTTCAGAGTGTTACTTCTCAGCCAACTTGTTCCGTATTGTTCTGTTCTGTTCCGTAGCTAAGCTGTTACGTATGCTTAGAATTTGGTGCAGGTGCATGCCAAATCCAAAACATTTTGGCATGAGGTGAAAATAAAGGCAAATGTCAACTTTGTATTATATTTGATTTTTATTTATTTATTTATTTATTTATTGCAGTTTGGACATGTGGTATAGTTCATCAAAAATCTTGTCTGGTAAGTATAGTTCAATAGAATATAAATTATCTACATTATCAATGATGTAGTTATACACTTCTTGTCTTCTTGCTCCTAGAGCGTTGGTGTTACACTTTGCTACATTTTTAAAACTAATATAGTTTAAATGCACGTTTAAATCTGTAGCGTGAACAAAAAAATTTAATATTGCGACAAACAATCTGAATGAAGGTTACATTTTAGATACTAAATTATTGGTTCTGAATCGTTTCTTTTATCTCTGTTTAGAAACCACTTCAGGATCTTGCCTTCAAGAATATAATATGAAAGTTGTAATAACCACGCTATTGACACACTATCTACAAAACTGACAATAAATCATTATTCATAGTTTCTGGAAGAGAATCGTTCCTCATTATTCATTAACGTCTATCTACAATTGATGTTCGAGCGAACTAAAGTAGACATGTCGGCAATGAAGGACACTTTTGAGAATCATTTCGTTCCGTCACCGCTGCTTCAAATGTGGCCAGACATATTGAACTTCCCATATTCAATGATCCCGTAGCTCGCCTGAAGCCCGGGTTCTGCTCGCCATCTCAATCAACAGTAGAAATGCAACAGAGCATTAAACGGACATGAGTTAGTCTTGGAAAGGCTCTAGAGCTGCAACTCTCACATTGCAATTTAATTTTAAGATGCACTTTATTATTAATAAATTGTACACTTGGTGGCAGATGTAGGATCTTTCAAAACTAATTCGCTGATCGCAGCGTACGTTCACATGCTACTTTTAATGCAATAAAAAGCTTAAATAAATGAAAAACGTAAAACTTACTTTTGACATGAAAGTATTTGTTAAAATATAAATTTGGTGGCTGATGTAGGACATATTAGTAAAAGAGAAAACCTGAAAGTAATTTTTAAACTTTTATGTTGTCTTCTTTTGGGAGACGATATTCAGCATGACTGAAGAATTCTTTATATGGGCTCCTGGTTAAAATCGATTTGACGTTATAACGTAACAAATTAAAAACCACTTGGAAATAATTAGTTTATAGTGGACGTATTTGTTTCTGTTTCTGGACCACGTAATAAAGTTCTGGAGCGTGAGTTGGTGTTATCTCGAATCTCCTCTCATCGCAGCTCAGGGTTGCCAACGATCACGCTTTTGATGAAACAGTCTACTTTCAGAAAAAAATCACGCGTCACAAGCTGACATCAGGCGTGACAGAAATATCACGCTTTTCCGGTAAAATATTTACTTTAAATGGAAAAATCAATGAGAAATAACTTAAAATTACTCAGTTCAATATCAAAATGTACGCATTGAGTTTTCAATCAATGGTACTGATCGAACCAATAATTCAATCTGATTCTAATTCTAATCTGATTGATTTCCTTTATTCTGTCAGATATATAGAGGTTGTCACATTGACTATTTGGAGCACTTTGAGTGTCAATTTTCAGCATCAAAATGCAGAAATATAAAGTACAAGACGCATAGAAATTGTCCAAATTTGTCTTTGAAATTCAAATTTGTCTTGGCCTATGCGGCCCGTGGCACTGCCCCTCTCCCTCCTGGCGCTTCGGAAGGGGGTGGTGCGGGGGGGGGGTGGTTTACCCCCCCCCCACTCTAGCCGGCTTTAAAAAATTGAGTTCAGTGTCCATGAATCACTTAAAACATGTTTAAATTCTAAAAAAAACGCCCCGCGGGGCAAAAATAAGACGTTATTTGTTGTAATTTGAGTAGTTTAGCATACGAAATTCAATAATTTAAAAATGTTTGTATTTGTAAAAGTGCCCTGCGGGGTATCAGCTTTAGATCTGAACGGTTTTTTAATTGTTTAAATGTTAGCTAAAAGTGTGCAAAAGGGAAAAAGAGTTTCGCTATTTGAAATGTTTTGCCATTATATTGATCTAATCCACCTCATTTGTGCGGAGGATTAGCATAAAAACATTTCAAATAGTAAAACTCAATTGCCCTTTTGCACACTTGTAGCTAAAATATAAACAATTAGAAAACCGCCCGGACCTAAGCTGGCAAATCATCCCCTCCACGCTACCTCGTTTTCAAAATGGCGGTTAAATTAAATCACAGCTCCGGAACGAAGGCTCAAAGAGTGATGCGGTTGACGGTAAACGATTCAGGACCATTAATTTAGTTAATAAAAAAATTGTTATCTATGCGATTGTAAAAACAAATTGGCGTTATTAAAAATATTTTTTTTTTAATTATTGGAGATGAAAACTTACATACCCAACCAAACCTCAATTTTTATATTTTTTTTTAATTTAAGGTAGCTCAGCTGTCAAGTCATATCTTCCAAATGAGCTCATTTTTGGCAGAGGTATCAAAAATCGTGTGGAGCGGTCGCTCCACCCAGCCAAGTCGTACTATACACTCACAGTCACTCAACATATCGTAAATGCCTAATAAACTGAGGAGCAGACTAACCACTTTTACTGTAAGCAACAACATGGCATTTTCGGCCTACTGGATCTCAAAATTGAAAAATCTCACATTGTTGCGAAATATCTTAATTTCGAGCTATGGCCCACCCCACCCCATATACCAAATTTGGGAGCAACAGGTAATGCCTTTTGGGAGCTAGAGGGCCGTGAAAACAGTGTAATTACACCCCTTTTAAAAGCTATCTGATGATGATGATGATTCAGATTCAGATATCAGGAAACATTGCTATCACCGCCACAGCCTAAACGGCTGAACCGATCAACCTGAAACTTTTACCACATGTGCACTTTTGGCGTCTGATGATACCTTGCCTCTTATGATTTTTTGTGCCGCCATTTTTAAACCGGAAGTGACGTCATATCTCAAAAACGTCTAGGCCGATTAGAACGAAATTAGCGCCATTCGATTTAGATGGTCATCTATATAAAGTATCAAGTAAAAAAAAAATTATAATTTTCTCTACCAGAAGTGACGTCATAAATACGCAATATTTAACTTATTTCAACAAATTATACTTAAAATACATACATAATTAACTTACATAAATTAATTAGTTGATTAATTAGTTGATTAGTAATTAGTTGATTATTTAACATAGACAATATAATTTATAAATTCAAGGTTGCAGTGTTCTCGGCCGCCATTCCTGAAACCGGAAGTGACGTCATATATCTAAAACGCCTGTACCGATTCCAACTGAACTAGCTCCTGCGTATTCAGTCTGCTATTTATTTGAAAAATCAATTGCGAAAAATGAATAAACAAATTAACGGTACCGGAAATGGCGGCAGGAACCACTAAATGAAACCGGAAGTGACGTCATATATTACAAAGGGCATGACCGATTTAACGGAAATATAGGGATTATGAATTCAGATGGTCGTTCATGAAGTATCAACTAGATAAAACTAGATTGTTTTCTTATTATCCTACCGGAAAAACGTCATAAATATGCTAAATTACGTCATAAATATGCTAAATAACACTAAATTCACCACTTTATACTTTTAAATAGATATTAGTAAACGTACATTGTAAATAATTATAAATTCAAGGTTGCAGTGTTCTCGGCTGCCATTTTTAAAACCGGAATTGACATCATATATCGAAAACGGTTTTACTGATTGCAACCAAATTTAGGAAATGTGTAGGTCTAATAATTAAGAATTAAAGACGACATTATTTTCGGCTGCCATTGTTAAAACCGGAAGTGACGTCATATATCGGAAACGCAATTTGAATTAAAATTAAAATTTTAAAAAAAATAACTTTTGATTGGTTGTCTCGATCAAATTGAAATTTTGACAAGTCTTTACCCCCAACATTGTACCCAATCAAACAAAGTTTCAGCCAAATCCTCCCATTGGTTAAAATTTAAAACCATCTTTCCTGTGTTTTTAGAAATTTAAACTAGAACCGATTGAACGATCAACTTATAACTTCGCATGATGGTTGAAACCAACATTATCTTCATTTTTGACAATTTTCATACTAATCTGTGTTTAAATCTAAAAGTTATTGACATTTTACGGACTTTTTGCGTGTTGGCTGTCAAATTCACGGCGACTTCGAATCTTCAGTTCAAGGCAAGGTAGTAATAGCAGAAACTTTCAAACGCATAATGAATCTGATAATGACCGTTCAACAGTCGATCTGATATTGTGTAGACACACTTATATCATATGAGTGGTCTCAGGTATATTTTTTGAAGGAGATCCTGTGATTTTTGAAAATTAACACGGAACCGTTCAATCATAAAGGTTCAATCGATCAACTTACAGCTTTGCATGGTTATTTGGATCAATATTTTAGGAATATTTTGAGATTTTTATACAAATCTGTGGCGAAATTTTAGAATTATTGGCTTTTAATGACATTTTCGATAGACAGAATTTAGGTTCGAGGTGTTGCGCGTATCCGTGCTCGCTCATCAACGCGTTACTCAGAGCGTTTTCCTAGTTAGTTTCATTTCGTTTGAAACTTTCTGCTCCAACTACCTTGCACTGAACTGAAGATTCGAAGTCGACGTGAATTTGACAGCCAATATGCAAAATGTCCCTAAAATTACAAAAACTTTTGAAAATAACGACAGATTTGACTGAAAATTGGCAAAAATACCTTAAATGTTGGTACCAATGACCATGCAAAGTTTTTAGTTGGTCGGTCAATCGGTTCTAGTTTAAATTTCAATAATCACAGGAAAAATGGTTTCAAATTTGAACCAATGGGAGGATTTGGCTGAAATTTATTATGATTGGGTACAATGTTGGTTGCAATGACTTTGCTAAATTTCAAATTGATCAAACTAACCAATCGAAAGATAATTTTTTTTAAAATTGGAACCAATCAGGGGATTTCAAAAAAATTAGGGTCTGCAACGCCCGGAAATGGTCAGTACATGTGTGCAAATTTTCAGCTTGATCGAAGAAAAACTGTGACTTGTATATCGTCAGTAACAGAAAAAAAGCACACAAAAAAACGAAAGAAAAAAGAGGTCCGTGCCAAAAGAGCCAAAAGGAGACGCTCGCTTCGCACGCTCAATGATACTGTGAAATATGAACTACTTCTCGTGTCTAGATTTTGAGCTATTGTGGTTTTAATTTCCTATTTTTAGCATGTAGTCTTATGTATGCCATTAAAATCATGACGATTTCATGACGAAAATCATGACGAATCATGATGAATTTTACTGAGGTTTAACGTTTTTTCAAATAACCAATTTCAAGTTAGATAGTTGGACATTCTATTAGAAAAAAAAAATTAAAACAATACCAACGTGGGCTATTTTAAAAGTTATCAACCAAAAACTAAACAATTTTCCTATACCTCCTGTGTTAGTGTTTTGTTCATTCTCGGAACACAATAAATTGAAACCTCGCTAGAAGACAGGAGTTGAAAGTTAAATGACATTTTAAGATCTAGTGGAGCGGTCGCTCCACGCCAGCCAAGTCGTACGGCGCGCACACTCTCATATAAAGGCTGGAGCAAACCCACTTTTACTGTAAGCGTCAAAGTGGTCATCTTTATGGATTATCAATAGCAACAGACTAAAATTTATGTTAACGAAACCGGAAATGACGTCATGAAATTTAATTCATCGATTGGCATTTCGGCAACAAATTTGATCCAATTATTTTGATATTTATGTACCGTATGTTCTTTTGACATCTCATTTGACTTGATATAAAACCAACCGGAAGCCGCCATTTTGAAACCAGAAATGACATCATATCATAATAACGTCTTAATAGATTTGAAAGAAACCAGCGCTAAACAATTTAGACGGTAAACTTTCTGTATTATCATCAATAATATTTGCAGTTTTCCATACTGAAACCGGAAATGACGTCACACATTTAAAAAATCTCACAAATTTATATTTTGATGCAATAAATATACTATTTGAGACTGCTTTTAATAAAATGTAATCATGTTTAAATTATAATTCAAGAGGTCGGTGATTTCAGCAGCCATTTTGAAACCGGAAGAAACGTAATATCTCGAAAACTGGTTGACAGATCGGTATGAAACTAGTGCCAAACGATTCGGAAGGCCATCTCTATGGAATATGAACAGTCAAACTAGAATTTTCCTATTTATGAGGCGGGAAATGACGTCATTTAAATTTATAAATCATTATAATCCCCTCCTATACAATAAATACATATTCAGAAAGCTAAAAATGATACACATAATTCATAGTTATAAATTCTATGTGGCAGTGCAGAAAGTTCAGCGGCCATTTTGAAAACCGAAGTGTTGCCAAATCTCGGAACTGGGTTGACCGATTGGAATGAAACCTTTGTTTTTTTCATGAGAATAACCAAATTGTAACGGGTATTTTTTTTTTTTAAGGATTTAGTAATTGTTCATTCGATTGTCACAAGTTGTAAGAATAAACTAAAAAAAGGAGTGATATCCCCATAAAAAACACTCCGTGTAAAAATACCAGCCAAGTCTCTTCAACTTAAAAAAAATAATGAAATCTTAAAATTCTGCACTGAATAGTAGTGATATCAAAAAATTAGCCAAGTCAAATCTTTATTTGAAAATCAAAAAATACTTGGCGCATCGTTTTTTTTAAGGCATTATAGGTATACTATGTATATGTATATTTCATGTATAATTTATGATTGGCCTATACTTCCAAGCTATTTATGTACACGATGCGCCAAGTATTTTTTGATTTTCAAATAAAGATTTGACTTGGTTAATTTTTTGATATCACTACTTTTCAGTGCAGAATTTTAAGATTTCATTATTTTTTTTTTAAGTTGAAGAGACTTGGCTGGTATTTTTACACGGAGTGTTTTTTATGGGGTTATATATATCATGATGGAGCCGCCTTCTTTAGGCGAGCGTCTCCACTTGACTCTTGCGGCACTTTCGATGTGTTTGTGTTTTTTTTTGGCTCAACCCAGGTCGCACCGTCCAATGTATTGATGTAAAATTTTGCCCAAACCTTTATCTCATACAACTTATACCTGTATAGTATTTGAGATTGACTCGTCCATAAATAAACAAAAAATCGTGTTTTCCAATATAAATAGCATTGTAGGCAGTGGCGTGCCGAACCTATCTTGAGGACCGGTGCTTATTCATTGATGGGTGTACCCACCCACCCCCAATGGTCAAGAACATAAAATTGGCAGCGATCGCAATGGGGTCTGGGGAGAGGACCCCCTAGTAGGTACATGCAGGTCCGGGGTGCGAGCATAGCCTCGGAAAAAATTCAATTTCAATACCAACTTTGAAGGTTTTTGGTGGTGAATTTAAGTTTAAGCTCTGGGAAGTAATTAATTTAATTATTAAACGGGTTGACCCCACACAAACGCCGCGCATCGTTTTTTTTCTTCTTTTGGTTATAGACGGGTTTACAATAAGTTTACAGGCGGGTACGATATTTTTGAAGGAAAACAGAACAGTCAGTATAATTTATATTAGAAATAAAATCAAACAAAAAATGCCGCGCAGCGAAATTTTGGGATTTATGACTACATTAGAACGAGTTTCAAATGATTTTACAGGTACGACGATTTTGAAAGAAAACAGAAAATCCATTCATGTATAAAAATCACACATAAAAAAGCCGCGCAGCGAATTATTTTTTTTTGGCTTCATTAGAATGGGTTTAAAATGATTTTACAGGTACCTACTAAGTATAATTTTGAAAGAGAACAAAAAAAAATGCAAACATTAAAATGCCGCGCAGCGAATTTTTTGTATTTTGGCTACCTTAGGACGGGTTTAAAATGATATTACATTAGCAATAAAATCACACGTATAAAATAGCCGCGCAGCGAAAATTTTTGTTTTTGGCTACATCAGAACGGGTTTAATTGATTTAAGTGATTTAAATGATTTTGAAATGAATAAACAAAAACGCGATTTATTTATAAAAAGAAAAGCACACATAATAATGCGCTGCAGCGAATTTTTTGGTTTTCGTCTACCTAGGACAGGTTAAAAATGATTTTACATTATACTCTATTTTTTTAAGGAAAACAGAAAAGTTCTTAATTTATATAGGTAAGTAATAAAATTATAAATAAAATAGCCGCGCAGCGAAACTTTTTGGTTTTGGTTACATTAAAACGGGTTTTAAATGATTTTACAAGGTACTGTATTTTTGATAGAAAACAAAAAAAAATGCGGCGCAGCTATTTTTTGTTTTTCAACTCTACATTAGCACACGTTTAAAATGGTTTTTCAGGTAGGTACAATAATTGTGAATGATTATTTTTTGTATTAGGCTACCCAAGGGTGTATCCAGGATGAAATTTCGGGGGAGGGGGGGGGGCCGACATTACTAATATTTTGAAAAATGACAGTCTAAAACAGGGGGTTCGGGGGCACAGCCCCCGAGAAAATTTTAGATCGAGGTCATTCATTTAGGTGCGATTTTGAATCGCAATGTATAGCTTTTTTGGGAACTTATAAATTACAAAATATCAAAAAATTAGACTAAGAGGTTAAAGAAATTTTTGTGAATTTTAACTCAATTCTAAACAATTTGGAACGTTTTTGACATGATCTATCTATTTTTAAGTTTTTTTCCACATATTATTTTAAATGTGCTTATTTTCTTAGATGAAATCCTGATTTCGGTGGGGGCCATGGCCCCCTCGGCCCACCCCTGAATACGCCCTTGAGGCTACCCAAGGACGGGTTTAAAATGATTTTGGTACAATTAATTCAATGGATTCAATGGATTCATGTTCGTTAATTTACATCCATCATAAATTATACACAGACAAAATGTATCTCAGCGATATTTAAATTTCCTATGCTTCTTTGCTGATAATAAATACTATTTTCGATCCAGCATGCAGGAGCATGAAAGAAAACACAGAAGATGATTCTCTAACAGTTATGCTGTTTTTATGATTCATCAAATCCTTTCAATAAGTACTGAAAATGGGTCAATTCAATATTCTTTCATAAATATTTTAGTATCCATCCACCCACCGAACCATCAACCTGCAGTTTTTGCAACCATCCACCCACCTAGACCTACTCAACCCCTAAAATGTATTAATTGCATTAGCACAAATGTACATGTTCACTGCATACATTTATTGATAAAAATCTGTATTTCCCTTTCCTTTATTGATATTTACCTACATTCTACATTGTTACTGCTTGCTGTGCAGCAATACGACGTATACACCCTCATCACCATGTTTGTGTGAATACATTAAGTTGTATTAGTGGATAATGTAATACTGTTACATTATAAAATGTGTCGCAAGGTGGGTAGGTCCCCTGGCGGGGACCACCCACCCCCAAAAAATGACTGTGCTTGAGCACCAAATTTAGATAGGTCGGCACGCCACTGATTGTAGGTTTGAGGAGTCCGTTGCGGCCGCTCGATGCGCCCCATTCAAAACAAACTCGGAAGCACTAAGCTGTCTATGTATTAGAATACATAATAATGATTTCTTTGCGGTTAGATATAGTTATAGCAATACGACTGATGTTAAAATTAAGGTTTATTTTATTTTCTTAAAGTAGTAGTTAATAAGTGTAGGTACCTATTTATTGTTTATTAGAGTTTTAACATGCAGTCTTTCTTTCAATCATTTCAAGGACTGAGCATATTATTTGTAGACCGATGAAATGTCTGCTTGATTGAAGAAATATATTGGTTGGTTGATAATTGAAATTATGTTTTTGAAATATTTTATTTATTCAGTCGACGATAGATACAGTAGTAGCAATGTGTTATGTAAACTCTATTATACGGAACGGCAAGTAACTGTTTGGATAATATTTCTTAAATTATGTTTGCTCATATTAGCACTAGCTAATAGTGGTTTGAATCTCTTTATTTTTTATTTTTTATTAATTTATATTAATAAATAAATAGAGTATTAGTATTTATATACTAGAGTATTTATACACCAATAAATACATATGAGTGTACTGTTACTAAGTTGCAATGAGAAGCAAATCAGTTATTTTTTATATAATTAAGTGGATCGTACTTCTAGATTTCAGTTGTTTTAGGTATATCGTCCCCCCCGTTCAAGACTGCGTTATCTGCAAAACTTCATTGTTGAGAAACGACGTTTTAATATTTCAAAATCGCCTAACAAATCAGAATAACAGTTAAATGGTATCATTATTTTTATGTTATTAGTCTCAACAGAAATACGCATTACGTACTTTTCAAAATATTGATTGGATTATTAAAATTGGTAATATTAATTAATTGAGCGAGCGAAGCGAGCGTCTTTTTTTGGCTCATTTGGCACAGACCACTTTTTTTCTTTTTTTTCTGCTAGTTGAGGCTGTACAGGTTACAGTTTTTCTTCGATCAAGCTGAAATTTTGCACACATGTACGGACCATTTCTGGGCGTTGCAGGTCCTATTTTTTTTAAATCCACTAATTGGTTCAAAATAAAAAAAAAATATCTTTCGATTGGTTGGTTCGATCAATTTGAAATTTTGACAAGTCATTACGACTAACATTTTACCCAATCATACAAAGTTTAAGCCAAATCCCCCATTGGTTAAAATTTAAACCCATCTTTATTCTGATTTTTGAAATTTAAACTAGAACCGTTTGACCGATCAATTTAAAGCTTTGCATGGTCATTAGGACCAACTTTATCTGTGTTTTTGACAATTTTCAGACAAATCTGTGTTTAAATCCAAAAGTTATTGAAATTTTACGGACATTTTGCTCGTTGCTATGGATCACGGCAACATTGACGCCTCAGTTCTAATGTTCGAAGGTAGTTAGAACAGAAACTTTCAAACGCATAATTATGACACTTAAAATAACAGATTGATCTGATATTGTGTAAACACACTTATATCTTATGAGTGGTCCCAGGTATATTTTTAAAACAAGATCCTGTGATTTTTAAAAATTAACAAGGAACCATTCAATCATAAAGGTTCAATCGATCAACTTAAAACTTTGTTTGGTTATTGGGACCAATATTTTTGGAATTTTTGAAGATTTTCATATAAGATTTCGGTTCGAGGTGTTGCGCGCATCCGTGCTCGCTCATCAAAGCGTTACTCAGAGCGTTTTCCTAGTATGTAAATTTATTGTTCAATACAACGTTATTTGCAGATAGTGCCGTATTGAACTAACATTCTTCTCAAGTTGTATTTCTAAAGACAGATTTAACATGGTAAATTCCAGAGTAATACTGCACTATCTGCAAATAACGTTTTCTTGAATTTAGTTTTGACGCCAGGTTTACATATAATTCTGGTGCAAGACTACACTATCTGTAAATAGCATAGGAAATTTGCAGATAACGTAGTATCTGAACGAATTAAAAGTTGAAAATTACCTACGGGTAATACAGCGTTATGTGGTCTAGGATGACCAAATTATGAAATATAAGAATTTGCATCATTGGACATAATAGGTTAGGTCCTGACAAAGACATTTTAGTAAAAAAAAAAAACGATTTTTTGCAATAACGAAGTCTTGAACTGGGGGGACGATATTATTGCCGGGTTTTAAGGAATTATGGTTCGAGGTGTTGCATGTTTTCGTGCTCACTTATCAACAATTTAAACAGAGCGTTTTCCTTTTAATACGCTTAGTTGATCTCATTCACAGACCGGATTTGTATTGCTGCCTTTAGTTTAAAAATGGTAGGTGATAAATAAAAATCTTGTGTACATTATGATTTTTCTCAGGAACTAAAAGATGAAGAGCAATCACGTTTTCGGAAATTAATAGAAAATCGCTTTCTTATTATCAAATATATTTTTTGGAACAAATATGAAAAAAATGGTTTCTCACGAAATTATCATTGTATCGGGTATTCGATTTTTAAACTAAGACAACGTGCAAAAAGAGCCAAGCGAACTATCGGAATTTGTTAATCATAGTGCACTGGATGATACTAATAAAGATTGGTTTTTCTAAACTTCCTAGTTTAAAAATGGCGTCCAATGGTATTCGAGGACACGTTTTAGATCATATCTTAAAAAGTAGTGCACATAGAAACGTGCGACATAGTTACGCGGGACAGGAGTTACTTTTCAGAAGAAAAGCGATGACAGTAATTTAAGGGTAGGAGCAAGAGACTTAAAACTCTAGAAATGTTTCGTGGCAACATCACACAATTTAATTGAGGCAGATGTAGGACATATTAGAAACGTAATTCGACGTTTCTCTCTTTCGTTTTAACTTACTTTCTGTAAAAGAGAAAACCTGAAAGTAATTTTTAAACTTTTATGTTGTCATCTTTTGGGGGCCGATATTCAGCATGATTGAAACATTATTTATATGGGCTCCTGGTTAAAATCAGAAGAAAATTATAAGAAGTTACTTTTCAGAAGAAAATCGATGACAGTAATTTAAGGGTAGGAGCCAGAAACTTAAAACTCTATAAATATTTCGTGGCAACATAGTAAAATGTTATTGAGCGTGCGTAGCAGGCGTCTCTATTCTGCAATTTTTACACTTTCTCATTTTTTTTTTTTTGTGTTTGGATCGACAGCACAGGCCTCAATTTTCTTCCGATCGAGCTGTAATTTAGCACACATACTAATATCATTCCAACTTTTTCGTGTATGGTTATTGAGAGCTGTCATTTGATTGGTTCAAAAATGGAAATATCTCCTGATTGGTAGAAAAACAAAGTATTCGATTAAGTTCATATTTTGCATAGACATAAAGACTACAATTTTCTCTTAATTTACTAGTTTTCAGCCAATATATAGACAACTTATGCATTTATTGACATTATTAAAAGCAACATGAATGAAGTTACATACTTAAGAAACTTTCGTCGTATTTCAGCCTAATGCGTTGATCCTAACATACCCAGCAAACACACGACTGTCAGTTCTATGCTGGACCTGTATCATAACGACGACGGAGTGTCGGCAACGGCGATGGTGCGTCGCATGTAGATACCGATTTGATGCCGGCCCACTACTGACAAGCGGATATATCAGCACTCGGACAGTGTTCTGCTATCGGGCCAGTGCCGCACTGGCTGACACTATCTAGTCGGGCGCTAGCTCGACGCTGCCAAGCACCGCTCTAATACAACGTGCGAGCTACTACCAGACTTATACTGCAAGCGCTTCGGGCCCGATTTCGGGGTGTCAGTACGCATGCAAGCATTTAGAAATGAAAGTTGAAAACCATGGTTATCGGGTATATTTAGCCACCTGACAACACCTAACCAAATATCAAAGTGCTGCGATCATCCCTTCGGGGTGAATTTTGGGCCTCAAACATGCAAGGATTGACTTTCATGTTAGTTAGTTAGTTAGTTAGTTAGGCACGGTCAATTTGTTTGCCCCTCTCCACAGGTTGAACGGTTTGTCCTAGAGAGTTGAAATTTGGCAGAGACATAGAGTCATATTTATAGCAGTGCCCTTTGAAAGAAAATCTGAAACATTTTGACCGGAAGTGAAGTTATTACAATTTTAAATTTTAAATATTTTAAAAGTCAAACGGGTCCATCGAGAGTTTTGAAATTTGGCAACAATAAAGACAATGTATTGCTAGACACTCCACTTCAAGAAAAATCAATAAATTTAAACCGGAAGTGGGAAAATTATCAATATTTACGTTCCGCCCTTCTTCTTTGATACACTAAACAGCGGCTCTAATTCCCATCGGACTGATAGCTCATGTTAGGAAGGCAGCTGGCTTCGACATCTGCATAACACGTTCGATTCCCGATCCCGGAAAACTTTTTTTTCATATATTATTTTTTAATTTGTATAAGCGATGATACCTTCATGGATATATATTCAAATGAGAGGTCCAGGGATGCTGTGAAGATCATCAATAGACCGAAACATCGCAATCGCGGCACGCCAGTTGCCATCGTGAACACTGAAGATATCAGGGAATCAGGAATTGCGCACGTCGTTTTACGCTCCACCTTTCTTCTTTGATATACTACACAGGTTTATATTTCAGTGTGGCGAATTGGCTCGGTCACATGAGGCAAGTGACTTCGATCACGGCGTTGCCGGGTTCGATCCCCGTAACAAACGTTTTATTTTTTATCTTTTTATTTACTTAAAAAATGTTTAACCTTCTTGTGTATATATTCAAAATGTTAATCCGAATACATTCAACGATTACATAGCTACTCTTTTTAATATTATACTCATTGGACTCTAGTAATGATTGTCAATGTACACGTTGTACGTAAAGTTGTGCAATAAAACAATTCGTGGTCATGCTAATCAACAGAATCTTGGTGGCTCAGTTACTAAACTAGAAACCACACAAAAAAGGTTCCATTACTGGGTGCATAAGGTTGTCACAGCTTTCAATTTATCCGAATTATTTAATTATGTAAAATTCAGTTAATTAAGTAAATAGTAAAATTCAGTGAAGGCTCCATAACTAATATTCAGAGTATTAGGTGTTTACAACTTTTCATTTGTCACACTTATTTAATTATTTAAAATAGAGTTAATTTGTCAATATTGGTGGCTCAACAAGAAACAAGAACAACACAAAACAAGAAACCACACAAAAAGGCTCCATTACGTGCATCCATTACGTGCATTAGGTTCTAAAATTAATTTAATTATTTTAATTATGCTAATTTGTCAATCTTGATGGCTCAGTTACGAAACAATAAACCACACAAAAAGGCTCCATTACTAGGTATATTAGGTGCTCTTTGCTCCTAATACTCTAAGAGACTAATGCTCTGGTGCTCTGGTACATTTTTAATAAATGAGACTACCAATGGATGCTGTGAAGATCATCAATAGACAGAAACATCGCCATCGCGGCACGCCGGTTGCCATCGTGAACAGTGAAGATATCAGGGAAACAGGAATTGCGCACGTCGTTTTACGCTCTACCTTTCTTCTTTGATATACTACACAGGTTTAATTTCAGTGTGGCGAATTGGCTCGGTCACATGAGGCAAGTGACTTCGATCACGGCGTTGCCGGGTTCGATCCCCGTAACAAATGTTTGATTTTTTTTATCTTTTTCTTTACTTAAAAAATGTTTAACCTTCTTGTGTATATATTCAAAATGTTAATCCGAATACATTCAACGATTACATAGCAACTCTTTTTAATATTATACTCATTGGACTCTAATAATGATTGTCAATGTACACGTTGTACGTAAAGTTGTGCAATAAAACAATTCGTGGTCATGCTAATCAACAGCATCTTGGTGGCTCAGTTACTAAACTAGAAACCACACAAAAAAGGCTCCATTACTGGGTGCATAAGGTTGTCACAGCTTTTAATTTATCCGAATTATTTAATTATGTAAAATTCAGGTAATTTAGTAAATAGTAAAATTCAGTAAAGGCTCCATTACTAATATTCAGTGTATTACGTGTTTACAACTTTTTATTTGTCACACTTATATATTATTTAAAATAGAGTTAATTTGTCAATATTGGTGGCTCAACAAGAAACAAGAACAACACGAAACAAGAAACCACACAAAAAGGCTCCATTACGTGCATCCATTACGTGATCACAACTTTAAGTTTCTAAAATAAATTTAATTATTTTAATTATGCAAATTTGTCGATCTTGATGGTTCAGATACGAAACAAGAAACCACACAAAATGGCTCCATTACTAGGTTTATTAGGTGTTTACAACTTAGTAAAAATTATTTCATTATTTCAGATGTTGTAATCTGTCAATCTTAGAAGCTCGGTTACAATAAACAAGAAACCACACTAAATGGTCCATGATAATTAATGGAAATCTGTGGGTATGAGAGATTTAAATTTATTTCATCATCCAACAATGCTTACGTTAAAAAGTTAGAATAATAAAACGCTTTTAAATTGTCATGATTTATTTCCAAACTGTGAGTCAAAGTCTCATCAAGTGACATTGTTTAATGGAAATAAATGAAACTGAAACTGATGTTCCTCCTAATCTGACACTAATAAAATAAACATTGGTTTTGATGCGAACGTTATATACGAAAATGGTCTGGCTTGTTTACATCGGCAATACAATAATATTCTTCAAGTATCTAGGCAATAGCACGAAGTTGTTTCCTGGTTTGAAAATATGAAAATATTATCTTCCACAGCAACATCACAAAACAATATAATAATCACTAAATAAGATCAGTGGACTAATTAAAATGCAAGCTCGATAACAGTCTACAAGTACCTATAGAAGAAGACAACAATACTAAATGGACATCGATCGTATTTGCCATGAACAAACAAATGTAAACATTAAGTTGACCTGACAGGGAGAGGCAGAGAGGTGGAGATGCCAGGTATAGGCCGGCCCATGCTATCCGTGTACATATACATAGGCGAGTAAGGCGGGTAGCGTAAATTTCATCACCCGTCATACTCCTTCCCACCAGCACTATAAACACCAGGTGGCTCAGCTAGTTAATCTTAACTAAGTTCCTTTTAAGTTACATTGCCTTCCAAAAACCATCCGGATTTTATTTAAAATGTGTTGTAAACATCTGTAAGCCTGCACGCTTTACCAATTGAGTTTATACTTCGAAACTTTGACATAAAAGAGTGAACATGGGAGAATTTAAAAATGAGGAAACGCATTTGCAATCATCTTTCGTGTACCTTTCAGTTTACCTAGTGGCGACAAATACGCGTTTTACGAGATGAACGCACAAATTCCGGTTTACACCGGAACCATACACCTACAATTTACGTTATTCACATGACTCAAAGCTGTGAACTTTTAACAAATTATAATTTGATATAACTCAAATTCAACCAAAAGAAATGGACCCTATCGTTATACTAACTTCGGAACTATTGAAATAAAAACAGAAAACTTTAGACAAGAAGTGACGTTGTTGGCGTTAACTGTAATGATAGGTAACACTTAATGATCAGTGAAAGCTGCTATAAACTTATACCCCATATGACATGTTGTACAAAAACAAAAACTTGTAAAAAAAAACTGCCAAGCACCTTCCCACTTAAAACAATTGAGATCTAAAAGAAGGGCCAAGCAATAATATATTGTTTAAACATTTTCGCACTTAAAATTCGTGAAATCATTTCGCCCAGTTACTGCCGCCAAGCACAACACTAAAAACCTAATGTTGTGTCCAAATTTGAAGAATACAATCTAAGTAAACCATCATTGTAAATTTAACAAAATTATAAAAATTAAAAACGACTTCAAAATAAATTTAAAATTGAAATTAAAAAAATTAAAAATAAAGCTTGGCGCATTGAATTTGCACCGACCATATTGTAGACTTACTCTATCTTCTTCCTACTTTCTGTCTTTCTTCGGCTCCTTTATCGTCATCTTCTTTCTTATGTTGCCTTCTTCTTGACACAATGCGCCTAGCTTTATTTTTAATTTTTTTAATTTCAATTTTAAATTTATTTTGAAGTCGTTTTTAATTTTTATAATTTTGTTAAATTTACAATGATGGTTTACTTAGATTGTATTCTTCAAATTTGGACACAACATTAGGTTTTTAGTGTTGTGCTTGGCGGCAGTAACTGGGCGAAATGATTTCACGAATTTTAAGTGCGAAAATGTTTAAACAATATATTATTGCTTGGCCCTTCTTTTAGATCTCAATTGTTTTAAGTGGGAAGGTGCTTGGCAGTTTTTTTTTACAATTCAGATATATCCGCGTGTGTCACAATGCCGGTGTCGGGCCGGTGTCTGTTGCCAGACACTATTCAGATATGTCCGCGAGGTGTCACCATGTCGGTGTCGGGCCGGTGTCTACTGGCGGACACTCTGCGGATATGTCGGCACGGTGTCCACATTGTGCCGGGCCGATGTCGACGGGGGCGCGCGTGTTTCGAACATGTTTTTCACGTACTGTCGCATCGCTGTCAGACCATCGAGATTCATATACTTACAGAGAGGGGCAAGTAGGTAGCCAGCCTTGGTATGATGCGATGTACATTGTCAGGATAGATCTGAGCATGCTCAGCCACCATATTGGAAATATTTACAAGCACTGCCTTATCAAAATGTCACCAATCTCGATTGGTATGAAGATGAAATTAGAAGGCTCTGGGTTTAGCTGTCAGTGTCATCATAGACATTTTGTTTGTGTCATCAGTGAACATACTGTCACGTATAATATTAAATGAAGATCAAGGAAAAAAGAAAAGGTGAGTACATAACTTGGCATACATTCTCATGAACTATAATTGAGCGAGCGAAGCGAGCGACTCCATTTGGCTCTTTTAGCACGGACCTCTGTTTTTTTTTTTGTTTTTTTTTTTGTTTTTGTTTTTGTATGCTAAAGGAAGCAATAGAAGTCGCACCGTTTCACCGATCGACCTGAAATTTTGCACACATGTAAAGACAACCTTCTCTGTTTGCAGACCCAATTTTTTTTTTAAATCCATCCATTGGTTCATTGTTAAAATAAGTATCTCCTGATAGCCTAAAAAATGAAAATGGTCTTCGAGAAATGTGATCAAACTCATATTTAGCATGGTCAGTAAGACCAACAATGTCACTTATTTTACAAATTTTCAGCCGAATCTGTCAAGAAAGTATGCACTTATTGACATTTTTAATAGCTGTCAGAAATGAAACATTGAAAATGAATGTCTTTCCAATGCAACTGAATCTGATTTGCTTTAGGTACAAGAGTGTTTTGATGGTATGTACACTTTTTTAGTGAAAAGCAGATATTTTTATGTTTATTGAGTTGATCAAATTTGAATAATTCAATTTGGATCATAGTTTCCAACAAATCATTTCGAGTTTTTAAGGACCTTGATTGTCTTTTCGTCAATTCGTAGTTCTGATGGCCGTGCCTCCCGTGTTTCTACTTGGCTGATTTTGCATCCAGGAGGGATTAGAAACATAAGCTCACATTTCAATAATATCATTGAGTGGCGTTTGTTCTCTTCTAGCGTTCACACGTCATTCCAAATCTCTCCTGCATTTTGCTTCTTTTCGTTGATAATTTTGGCAATTTGGTGTACTTTGTGAAGGTATTAGTAAAATTGAATTGCTTTTAAAGCATAGATATATTAGGTATCTACAGTATTTGTCCAGGGGATTGATTATTTCAAATTATTTTCTTCTTGGAAACGTTGGATTTATTCCGTTTCTGAGCTTCTGTCTAGCCTGACATTTCCTTGAAGGTTGCTATTTTTTTGAAAGTTTTGATTCATTCAGTTCAAAACATTACGTTGTCTTATTTTAATTGTGGAACGTTGGATTCATTCCGTTTCTAAACTAGGTAGTTACTATTTTACCTGATCCGTTTTTTTGTGTGGAACTTTGATTCCTTTCGCTTATTAGTTGAAAGGTGTTTACTTTATTTTCATATTTGCGAAGTTTTGTTCAAGATTCATTTCGTAACATTACGACATTGAATACATTACGTCTTTGAGCACACATTTCGTGCATTTCAAACATTGATCACACAAATATTATTGTACTTTAATTAGGTAGGTACTCTACTTCTTACTTTTTCATTACCTATCTTATCCCTATTTAAACATGCCGAAAAATGGAAAGACTTCTGCTAGAATGAAAGCCATAAAGGCGAAAAAGCGTCTGCGTGAAATTGAAGATCAAGAAACTGACGAAGCTAAATCTAAAAGGTTGAAACAAAATGTCGTTAATAATAAAGTATCAAGGAGCAAAGAGACCCCCGACCAGACTGCTGCAAGGAGATACTCAAACAATCAACGCAATACCCGCTCTCGTGCAGCGGGTATTGCCGATTGACCGACCAACTAAAAACTTCGCATGGTAATTGGTAGCAACATTTAAGGTATTTTTGCCAATTTTCAGTCTAATTTGTAGTTATTTTCAGAAGTTTTTGTAATTTTAGGGACATTTTGTGTGTTGGCTGTCAAATTCACGGCGACTTCGAATCTTCAGTTCAAGGCAAGGTTGTTAGAGCAGAAAGTTTCAAACGAAATGAAACTAATAATGACCGTTTAACAGATTGATCTGATATTGTGTCCACAGTAATATCATATCATATGAGTGGTCCCAGGTATATTGTTTGAAGGATATCATGTGATTTTTGAAACTTAACAAGGAACCGTTCAATCAAAGGTTTAATCGATCAACTTAAAACTTAGCAAGGTTATTGGGACCAATATTTTTTGGAAATTTTGGGGATATTTATACAAGTCTGTGACGAAATTCAAGAATTATTGGCTTTTAATGACATTTTCGATAGACATAATTTCGGTTCGAGGTGTTGCGTGTATCCGTGCTCGCTCATCAACGCGTTACTCAGAGCGTTTTCCTAGTAATTTATGTGCAATACAAAAACAATGTAACATTTATTTCAAAATAATTAGTTTCCATGCAAACCAAGTCACAGAGAATATTCTACCCTACAGTAGCATTTCACTATTGTTTTATGTTACAAATTATAGTGTCGAATAATATTGAAGTAAGATATGGATGGCATTATGATGCAATTTTGACAGTTGTCGACCATATCCTCATACCAGCACCTTTCGATTCTATGCCATTGTGCATCAGGCCTTACCTATAGGTGGGTACCTATACCTATAATACTTCAATAATTTTATATACATTCATTTTTTTCCAGCTCTGGAAGCAATTCTCCTTGAAGCGGCAATTGGGCACTTCAAAATCCAGTGAGATTAAAGACATGTTTCTCATGGGAGGCAAATCAAAACTTGGGGAGGCCGAGAGCGCAAACAAACATCCAAAACATTACTTCATAATCTGAAATTTAAAATCGGGAAATACTTTTCACAAACACAATATAAAACCTACGTACCTACCTACCTAGTACATGAATGCTTTGAGGGGGTCTGGGTGGTTAATCTAAATTTGTGCAGTAAAGGCTCATTCACAATGCATCGCTAACGTTAACTTGAAACTTTAACGTTAACTTAAGAATGTTTGTGTTACGGGATCACTGGGTAGCATTCACAAAGGCAGAACGCTAAATGGACTACGTTAAAGTTAACGTGAAAGTTACTAAACTCAAAAAATTCACATTAACGTTAAAGCCGTCGAACTTGAGTCAACATGAGCCAACCAATAGAAATCGGGCAATAATACGAAGAATACGAAGAATCCCGCAAGACGTATTCTGCCATGAATTCCAACTGATTCCATAAAACAAACATTCTTAAGTTAATGTTATCGTTTCAAGTTAAAGTTAGCAGTATGAGCCGTCAATGTGCAAAACATTGCTTTCTCTATAGTTTTCCTCACATGTCGATATAAATTTGTGCCATTGAAAAGCAATTTTTATCAGTTTCACATAATTTTTAGTAATTAACAAAAAATTTATAATTTCTTTGGGTTTTGGGAGGAGGGGGCAAAGGTATGCCCCCCCCCCCCCACCCCACCGCCACAGAGACATGCCTGTAATCATAGCTGTTAAAATCCATAGTGTCGACTGCAGTAAAAAGAAACTTGCCAAGTTTACCAGAGGTCTGGTAGGTCTACTAAAGAAAACAAGTGTGGACCATTTCTGGCGCCAGACCCACCGCTTGAGACTGGACACCGCAATAATGGACCCGCTAGAAAGTATTGTTGGGGACATCATGGTAATTGATTTGGATTAGTACCTACGTGTAAAGAAGGATTTCTGTTTCAAGAGTTTTCTACCTGGGATGTACAATTTTGGTCACATTTTCATTTCAAACAGAAAGGGATATTTTTCTTCATCATTTGTTATTTGTTCAAGAGGTAAATGAGGAAAAAATTAGAGAATTTTTAAGTCTAAAGTTCAACCTAGAGATATGTTGAATGATTACCTACTTATTTGGGTTGACTGAGAGCTATCGCGAAGTACAACTGGTGGCTTAACGGTACACACTCGCTACTAGATTTGGTACTTATTTTTGAAATTTTTATCACAACGAGATCTCAGATTTTTGTTTATTTAAATATAGGATAAACAAATTTACATTATGGCACCAACACATATACGAAAATCTAATGTTTGGTAATTTTTTGGTTTTAAAGCGGACTTATACATGTCAACAATACTTTGTTTTCTAATGAATCTCTATGTTCTAATGGTGTCAATATGTTTAATAGACTAGCAGTAAGAGTGAGGAATGCTAAGAGTAGGTATAGGTACTGATTTTTAGACGAGAGTGTTGACTGGCTGGCTGGAAATAATAATTATTTTTGGTATACAGTGTAATATCACCATGATTCAACATTAAGTAATATATTGTATTTTATTATTGTATTCCTTAAAACCATGATTCGACATTATCTAATATTAATATTGTATTCCTTGTTTATTATTACTTGTGACTGATAATAGCTTGATAGCTAATAATAAAGACAATTACTTACTTACTACCAATTATTTATTGATTTCCCTATTTACAGAAAAAAACAGACATCCACCTTGAAGATTTCAAGTCCCCCCAATTTGAATCCCAGTGCCTGTATAGACAAATGATGGAAACACTTCTTGTTTTCAAACAAGAGAACAGTCTTATTGATGAACCCTCCAAAAAGAAAGCTGGTGAAAGTGGTGTGGTGAAGCAGCGTACAGCAGTCAATATTAGTCAACATCCTGCTCACCGCTATTTCCTCGGCTACTTATTGAGAGACCTGACAAAAACATTTGGATATGCGAATGTGAAAAACCTGTACAGCAAGCGGGACAGGACCGAAGTACAAGTCGACAAAGCCAGTCCGAGTTTTGCCTGGACTCGTGGCCTTGACAATGGAGGTCTGCTGTACTGCATCTTGCCGTTTTACCAGTTTTTTGAAAAAGTAGTTTGTATTGAAGATTCATTTTTAAAAAACCGTAAGAACCGAATCACAACTGAACTTATCAAGTCCTTGCATCATAATGATACACTCGTGATGGAATGGAAATCATTGTGGCATGGGGAGGAAGCAAAGTGCTTAGAAGCTTATCATGAGGCCATAAGAATCCACATCAATGGTAGGATGAAATCATTTGTTCGATATGTACGAGACGTCAACAAATCGAAATTACGAATTGCCCGCATTTCTGCACATAATAAGAAAATATCAACTCTTGATTCAGGAAGCAAGAAATCTCTACGGAATCAACTTGCTAAACTGTAATCCAACTGTTACGCTGCTGTATGCCGCTGCTTTCCGGTATACTTTGTGATGTTTCCTCTTCCAGCAAATGCGATTTCTTTTTTGGCCATTTTCATCGACTTTAACTTTGCTGCATTATCACCATACCTAGGTATGAAATCAAACTTTAAGTTTCCTTGAAGCTGAATAATAACATTACAGTTTATTTGAATTGATTATGAGGGACCTGGCTTACCGCATTACACAGGGATTTGTGTTGCACCCTCCAGCCCCTCGTTGTTTGGATAATTCTAGTTCCAGAGGGTCTTGGTTAAATTTGTATGTTAGCACAAATTTCGCTCCCTCCGCAAGCATGAACTTTACCAACGCTGATATTGATTGTGCTGTAAATTAAGGAACATTTAAATTGTATTTAATTCATAATGCATTTCCTCAGAACTGTGGATAATGGATATGTAGTTACTTGAAAATGTTTTGTTTGCATTTGATGTGAAATTGACTTTACAATAAAAGTAATAATAAATATGTACCTGTTATTTTCAATCCATCTACTGTCTCTTTACTCAGAAGCATTTTAGATCTCTCTGATTTGGTAAAGGTACCGGCGCGTTCCATGACATTTTTTCCCCAAGTGTTCAGGTACTCGATGAAGTCAGTATTCAGCCACTTCAGCCTGATGTCATCGGCATTGTAAAAGGGCCCTATGTCTTCATTTCTGGATCTCTCGCTTTCATGGAGATTACGTTCATTCATGATGTCAAACCATTTGTTAAATAACTCAACAAATATGATCGTTTCCGAGAGATATGGAGAATTCATGCTCCTAAGTGCCACCCCCATTCGCCTTGAGAGTACCTGGGCTGCTAGCCGGACTTTCATGAGCGAGCAAGGAGTGAGATAGATGTGTTCATCCGTGATTTTGATAAGTTTTCGAAAACCGTCGCATAAATCCCTCTGGTACGCCATTTTGATGTGTTGCCATTCGAGATGTTTCCCATTATTCCACAACAGCCTAGTCTTCTTATGAGAGCCGCTATTAGAGAGACAATTCCTTGTTGTCTTCAGCAGATGTGGTGCATCACATACGAAGAAAATCTTTCGATCCCTGGCATATGGATTGACTGTCCACCAGTTGGCAGTGTCGTCGGCCATCATTCTATAGAGTGCTCGGTTAGCTGCAGCTCCATCAGATACAAATGCCAGCACCTTAATATCTTTCCGTTCCAACTTTTCTACAGCTTCAATAAGAATGGGAAACAGGTTCTTCGCTTGAAGGGTCTTCGTTGGAAAGTATGCATATGTTGACAAGATGTTTGTTGTAATGCCTCTAACCATAAGTTGTAGAACATGAGTTGCGAGCTCAGTTTCATTTCGTAAGGCACCACTAGCCTCGAGGGAAATATCTGTCAGCAGCTGATCAACATTACTAAGCTGAACGAAACCAATCAGCTCATTTGTTGATGACTTATACACGAGATCTTCTTTTATCTTTATTTCATCATAGAGAATAGAACAGTATTTCGTGTGGTTTTCAGGGCCGGCCGAATCGAATTCTTGGACTAAAGAAGCTAAAACTTCATCTTGAAATCCTGGTCTGATGTGTGTGTGTGCTTGAATTTGATAAAGTCTTTTTTCAGAAGGAAGTGTAATGACGTTGCGTAGAGCTGCATATGTTGATGAAGATTTAGCTTTTAAGTACAAGCACCATTTCAGAAGGAGGGGATGCCAACGATGCCCGTGAGGTGATTTTGCTTTGGCCGCTTTTATCTGTTCATGAAAGAAAAGCTTTGTCATATCTATTTTTGAATCTCTATTGTTGTTGCTTGATTCGTCATCATTATTATCCAATAATATTTTTAAGAAATCTGCATTGTCAGCATTAGTTAAGATCTCCCCTCTCGAAGATATTAGATTCTGCATTTTGTCTTTGATACGTTTACTTCTACGTTGGTGAATATATAGTGTTCTTCGTGCCCGACGTACACAGTCGATAGCTTCTCTGTGTGTTAAATATCTTATGTTCGTCCTCTTTTTTAATTCCAACCGTTTCGTTGCGTTTGTAGCATTCCTCTTAGATTTGGTAGATATTTTTTTACAACTAGTGCATACTGCAAGGATGCAAATTTTTTCACAATGTTGCACCATTTTCATAAGTTGTGAAACTGCATCACTTCCTACTGGACAAATTTTAGTGTCGCGGAATTCGGAAGTAGCTTTTGATATAACATAGTACTTGCACAATTGCCAGGTCTTCTGCAAGTTTTTTAATATTTGAATGTAGTCATCTTTTGTAGGATCAATATGTTTATTAATAGTAGACCATATGGCATGGTTGTCCGGAAGGAATTCACCGTAGACTTCAATATTAATGGAATAATCTTTGGCAATCACACAAAATATTTCTTTGTGAAGCTGTACTTTTATGATTTCTTGATTGAATTGACACATGAAATTATTTGAAAATATACCGAGGCCCATACTATCAAAAAATAATTGTTTCAAACTTTTTACAGATGTTGGATTATTTCTTGGTCTTTTGGAAGGTGGTGATTCACAAGCCTACCAGGAAGGAATGAAAGGTCAGGATTAGGAGAATTGTAGGAAAAGATTTTCAGGTAAAATTCAGTCAAAATAGGTACAAATTAATGTCTCAGCGATTTAGACTATATTAGCTTGGATACAAAACATGAATATAATACAATACAATATACATACGTTTTTAAAATTAATATAGTCAAGTTACCGAGATATTCGGTAGGTACCTACATTATGGGAACAACAATGTGGTGGTTATCAAACCAAAACAATGTCTATCAAAGGGTTAGCTTAGATTCACTGGGCAAAAGGTAGGTATGTAGCTAGTATATACCTACAATCAACGGTGTTGCAAAGTTGTCTTGAAATGTTGCAAGCATGATATGAAGTGAAATGATTTGAATTTTGATTTATGAGCGAGCAAGGAAAGATTGTGTTTGGGTGATATAAAATGATGACTCAGTCAATTCTTTATACAATTGATCAATTTTATTAAAGAAATGTTGGTCCTGGCATATAGTGTGTACATTTGACCATAAATCAACCACATGTAGGCTTTTGAGGTATCAGGTCAGGTACCTGATCATAAATACTCTAGGTAGGTAGGTAGGTACCTACCTAGATCTTCCATACAATGTGGTAATACATATCTATGTTGATACTCACTACTGGAATATCTTTTGGTTGGGCTGAGTCTTGATCGCTTACTGCAGACACACGGCTTTCCTCAATTTGAATTTCCACGGATCGCTTCTGAGCCATGCGTCTCACCTCATCCTGAGAAACAAACAATTATGACAAAGCCTGATAATCGATAAATCATGGTTACCTAGACATACCACATTGCCGGGCATGGCGTGGTATTGGAGTAAGAATATAGTAATAATAATATATTTAAAATTTAATGATGAGATGTGTTGTAGAATAGTAGTGACATAATGACGATTGTAACTATTGGCGTTTTCGACTGGCCGCACTGGGTCGCACTCGGTTTGAAATTTACACTGAGTTTTGTATGGTGACGTCACTTCAGTGCAATCCTAGTGCAGCACCAGTGCGGCCAGTCGAAAACGCCAATATTGTAATATAGAAAACAATAGAGATTAAATACATACACACCTGCATACACAATGCTTTTTATGTTTTAATTGTAAATATTGTTTTAGAAAAAATTCTTCAAATGCCTTTTGACAGAGTAAAACACACCTTTTCCATATCTTTGGTTGCTTTCACACTACATACTTCCCCTTGAAAAATCCTGCTCAAAACCGAGGTAAAAAAAAAACTAGGGGATGTTGTGTGAAAACGTCATAATTATGTAGGTAAATGCTAGATCTAATTTATTTTGATACGGTTCAATACACTAATGTAATACTCACTATTGAAATATCTTTTGGTTGGGCTGAGTCTTGATCATTTACTGCAGACACACGGCATTCCTCAATTTGAATTTCCACGGATCGCTTGTGGGTCCTGTGTCTCCTCACCCCATCCTGAAAAATAAACAAATTGATAAAGACAAAGCCTGATACAACTGAACCTAGTTACAGCGGCTTTTTGTTTTTGTCTTGGTTGTTTTAAGAATTCAAAAGATTCCGATAAATAATTTGACAATTGAGTGAAACACCACACAAAAAAAGACTAGTAGGTAAGTATGTACATAGGTATGTAGACCTTCTTGTGAGTAACTAAAAGCATGTTGTGTTTTTTGATACTTACCAACAAATAGTATTCTCTGCATTCAAGTACTGGGTCGGGATAGATGTCAGTGGGTCCACAAGTTTCAGTAAAATGTTGATTGCAGATGAACGTTTTGTTGGTTATGTCCGACAACTGCTGAAACCTCGCATCAGCCCTTTTGCAAAATGCCATCCATCTCTTACACTTTGAACACGCAACACAAGTATCTACATCGTGTTTCACAGCACGATTGATTATAGTTGATATGTATTGAGAACATGGTTTTGCAAATGGTATCATGAAGATGTTTTCATAGGTGTCCTTTGTGTTGTTGGAACAGCTGTGGAAAGCGCAATAGAACCTTTGCTTCCACTTTTTGTAGTTCAATGTCTTGTTAGTCTCCATAATCCTACCTATAATATTTAAATTTACCACAACTCGGAAAACAAACTGAAGTGACAAAGTGCAAGTGACAGAACAACTGTCAACACAAAATTACACAAGCTGTTTAGGCACCGCCTTCCAATTCACACTTTAAGAATCGAGATAGGTGATTCTTCAGATGGCAGTGCACCTTTAAATATTTCCAATATGGCGGGAAATTATTTTTCAAAATTAGTCAAGCATTAACCAGTAGTTGCCCCTCTCTGTAAGTATATGAATCTCTATGGTCAGACTGATACCGGCCCGACACTCGTTGGACACAAATGTGACACTCTCAATTTGCCAACACAAACCATGGCGGCCTATAGCATTTTCATGCATCATTTAGAAGAATTTAATAGTGAAACAAAAATCAAGAAATATGCCTCATATTGCAACGAAACAGTCTGATTTTGCAAAATAGAGTAGATTTTGTATTTCTAATACATTTTATAACTTTTGATTGAAGTTTTACCCATTCATATTTGTTTTTAATCAGTTTAAAATTTGTTGTATCCGCATGATGCTGGCCCAGTGCAAAACCGACACAAAAAGGACATCAAGAATCAATTATCTTTTAATTGCACTATTCAGCACATCAATTATCAAGGTGAAGCTATATAAATATAAAGATTATTTCATATAGTTTATTAAACATCAACAGTTATTTTAGAAAATCGCACAATGAAATTTAAATTAATTGTTTTGTGTTAGTTATTTCAAAATAAAACGAATGATAGAGGCAGCGTTCGTGTCTTTTCGGTTCGGCCTTCGGGAGCTTGGTTCGTGATGGGGTGAGGGTGGAGGGAGTTCAAGCAGTCCAACGGTTTTTATCTTGACTACAAGTTTGATTTTTGACGCTACACTACAAGAAGCAAAGATACAACTGCTAATCAACTGCTACCCACCAGAAGACAATTGTTAATTGCAGGGTAAGTACCAATTTCTTAACATGTAATGCAATAATGTAACTGTGTCTCTAAATGAACTAACAGCATGTAAAAACGTCCCGCATTACGCGTCCCTCCACTCGCAGTTCTCTCTATTTCCAAATAATTTAAGTTGTTTGCAGCAGATTCTGTACAAGAGGGTAGTATAATTACATTACGGAAACATACAAATAATTTTACTTGTACAGATCTCCATATTTAAAGGTATTAATATGTTAATTCAATTTTGTTCTACCTAATTTTAATAACATTTTAATTTAATACCATTCAAATTATGTATAACATCTTAGAAATTAAAAACCGGACAATAATTCTACGTCTCTTAAAAATAAAGTATTACATAAGTAAGCATATTAACATATTTCAACATATATTTCAAGCATATTTCAACCTTCCCCCCCCCCCCCTCGTCATCGTGTCCTTGCTTGTCTATAGAGGATGGGAGCGGGGGAAGGGTAGGGGGAGTTGTTTGCTTCCCTCCAAGGTTGCCTTGACCATTGACAATAGAAAGGGATAGAGTACCTGCGCTTAAAAATCGATGTATCAAAATTATCAATAATTGAGAAATTGATGTGCAAGATCACCTAGATTTAAGGACAATTAATGTATTCGTTTTTTATTTTTGAAAATAGATCAACTATTACCTAGTTAAATTAGAAGTAAAATGTCACACTTACGTTCACTTATTTTTATGAACAATGAATGAATGTTTTATGTACGATGATTAATTTAAAAACTATTAACACGGGGGGCATTGGGGGAAAGAAAGTATTTTAAGTTGTGATTATCTTGATTGTTGGTAGTTAAAGTGTTCGTTCATCATCAAGACAAGTTTTCAATTTTTATTTATTGTATGAAAATTGTCTGTGTTTTAGTTGCTGCTCTGCGAAATAAGATCCTACACAACTGTATGAAGAAAGATGATGTCTACGGCTCGGCTGGTGCCTTGGCTGCGAAACGCATCAGACTTGAATTTACGTTCGTAATTTTTGTATATTTGTGTCAATTCTAAAACCAATAAATAAATTATTCGTTTAAATCAAAATTAATTATTTCCTCCCTTCGTTTCCCTGAAATAATAATTTAAAAAATTAATCAATTAATTAATTACCAATAAATAATCAAATTATGAATATTTAGTAGGAATGGGGGGGGGGGGGGGGGGGGGGGGGGGCGGGATTCAATGCAGGAATGGTATCCGCATTGTATCCGATATGTAACGGAATGGTGTCCAAAATGTAACAGAATGGCGTCCGATATGTATCAGAATGGCGTCCGAAAGATATCAGAATTCTGTCCGCAATGTGTCAGAATAGTGTTCGAAACGTATCGTTTTGATGTTGGGCCAGTGTAGTACGCGCATCTAGTCTTTTAGTGAGTGTCATATTCGTGACGGAATGGACGCGGATATGTGACTGCTTGGTGTCCGCTGTCCGATAACAAATAGGAGGCGGCCCGGCGGACACAATTTTGCCGGGCCAGTGCCAACGTGCGACACCGGACCGGCGCCGTTGGTAGGCATCGGCCCTGTACAAATCTGACACTCTGTGTTTGCTGGGTAACAACTCAATTTTTAAGAACCAGTAGGCCGAAAATGCCACTTTGATGCTTACAGTAAAAGTGGGTTGCTCCAGCCTTTAGGTTTGAACGGTATGTTGTGTGAGAGTTTTGCGCGCCGTACGACTTGGCTGGCGTGGTGCGACCGCTCCACTAGATAAAAGGAGGAGGAGTTAGTACTCCTAGGGAGGGAAGAGGGGAGGGGCCATATGACAACGCAAACTGCACCTCCCACTCTATTGATCGGGTTGTGAGTGGAGGCGCCGGTTAGAAACACGGCGCCTCCACTTGATCTCGATTACCTACTCTTGTTCAATCAGCTCGTACATGAATGAGATTGGGAACAGAATCTTAGCATCGATCAGGATTGATGAGATGTTGGTCTCTGACGTAATCAACGATACATTTCGTTTATCATACATTATTAGCACGGTGATTATTAGCAATTCATAGTTTGCGTGAGGCTAGCGCTTTCTGTTGGATTTAGTATGGAACCCGGTCGGGCAGCCATCTTGGCGTATCACATTCTGAAGGATGGCATACCTGTCTTGCTGTATACATAATTTGTTTTGATTAATGATTGTAATAATGTTAATATGTGTCATTTAAGCTCAGAAAATACTCTGATAGGCATAAGACTCACTCTTTTACGAAATACCATTGATTATTAGCAGTCAATGTAAAAGAATTTAGCTGTAATAGTCACCAAAGAGGCGACATTATTTGACGAAATTGCGCTTACTTTTAAGTTGCCCAGGTGATGTTAATTCGACCCTTTGCGTGTTTATTTCACATAAGCATTGAAGTTAAGTACACTGATCACCTCTACTAGTATTTATTTGAATATCAGGAATGATTTGGATGTGTATTTCTTTGTATTTACCTCCTCCCCTTGGCTCAATTTCTAGGCGTAAAATTGTGTACAGCCGCTGTGTCTTGTAGATTATTTGGAATGAATAAAAACAATATGTGCTGCCATATATATAATATATAGGTACATGTACTTGAAGAAATGAATGAATTAAAGCTCATTATTGTTTTTATTCATTCCAAATACTCCCAAAACTCAACCAGTTACGTACGTATATACCTACTGGACACTCAGAAGTACACAATCATGTGTGGTGTGAATTGACACTTACTTTTGTGAGATTAAAAAGTGTTTAACATGTTAATTATGTTATGTAACATGGTATGGAAGCAACTATACTAGTAAGCTATTAAGAGAGACAATACATAAGCATTATAAACATTTAAAGATGCACATTTAATTCGTATCTTATTCGTTTCCTCTGTGGATAACCTAACTTATTTCACTTTGACAATGATGGGTTGAGATGTTTTGACAGATACCTTTCAGAGGTGCGTGAACCTGGCACCTCCCATGTCAAAATTTCAAAAAACAACGACGGATCGAATTAGTGCTTCATTAGTGCCAATTAGTGCCGTTGAATCCAGAATTAGTGCTCCAACCCTTAAAAAGTTACAGAGGAAAAACTGTGGGGGGTGCCAATTTCACGCTGGCACCCCCCATGTCGAAAATTTAAAAAAAAATGACGGATCGAATTAGTGCTTAATTAGTGCCAATTAGTGCCGTCAAATCCAGAATTAGTGCTTCATCCCCTAAAAAGTTACAGGGAAAAAACTTATGGGGGGTGGCACACCCCATGTCGAAAATGAAAAAACTAACGACGGATCGAATTAGTGCTTAATTAGTGCCAATTAGTGCCGTCAAATCCAGAATTAGTGCTTCATCCCCTAAAAAGTTACAAGCAAAAAACTTATGGGGGGTGGCACACCCCATGTCGAAAATTCGAAAACAAACGACGGATCAAATTAGTGCTTAATTAGTGCCAATTAGTGCCGTTGAATCCAGAATTTGTGCTCCAACCCTTAAAAAGTTACAGGGAAAAAATGTGGTGGGTAAGTTAATGCTGGCACACCCCATGTCGAAAATTCGAAAACAAACGACGGATCGAATTAGTGCTTAATTAGTGCCAATTAGTGCCGTCAAATCCAGAATAAGTGCTTCATACCCTAAAAAGTAGGGAAAAAACTCATGGGGGGTGGCACACCCCATGTCGAAAATGAAAAAACTAACGACGGATCGAATTAGTGCTTAATTAGTGCCAATTAGTGCCGTCAAATCCAGAATTAGTGCTTCATCCCCTAAAAAGTTACAGGCAAAAAACTTATGGGGGGTGGCACACCCCATGTCGAAAATTCGAAAACAAACGACGGATCGAATTAGTGCATTATTAGTGCAATTAGTGCCGTTGAATCCAGAATTTGTGCTCCAACCCTTAAAAAGTTACAGGGAAAATATGTGGTGGGTAAGTTAATGCTGGCACACCCCATGTCGAAAATTCGAAAACAAACGACGGATCGAATTAGTGCTTAATTAGTGCCAATTAGTGCCGTCAAATCCAGAATTAGTGCTTCATACCCTAAAAAGTAGGGAAAAAACTTATGGGGGGTGGCACACCCCATGTCGAAAATGAAAAAACTAACGACGGATCGAATTAGTGCTTAATTAGTGCCAATTAGTGCCGTCAAATCCAGAATTAGTGCTTCATCCCCTAAAAAGTTACAGGCAAAAAACTTATGGGGGGTGGCACACCCCATGTCGAAAATTAAAAAACAAACGACGGATCGAATTAGTGCATTATTAGTGCAATTAGTGCCGTTGAATCCAGAATTAGTGCTCCAACCCTTAAAAAGTTACAGGGAAAAAAATGTGGTGGGTAAGTTAATGCTGGCACACCCCATGTCGAAAATTCGAAAACAAACGACGGATCGAATTAGTGCTTAATAAGTGCCAATTAGTGCCGTCAAATCCAGAATTAGTGCTTCATCCCCTAAAAAGTTACAGTGAAAAAACTTATGGGGGGTGGCACACCCCATGTCGAAAATTCAAAAACAAACGACGGATCGAATAAGTGCCTAATAAGTGCCAATTAGTGCCGTCAAATCCAGAATTAGTGCTACAACCCTTAAACAGTTACAGGGAAAACAACCTGGGTGGGTAAGTTAATGCTGGCACACCCCATGTCGAAAATTCGAAATCAAACGACAGATCGAATTAGTGCTTAATTAGTGCCAATTAGTGCCGTCAAATCCAGAATTAGTGCTTCATTTCCTAAAAAGTTACAGTGAAAAAACTTATGAGGGGTGGCACACCCCATGTCAAAAATTCGAAAACAAACGACGGATCGAATTAGTGTTTAATTAGTGCCATTAAGTGCCGTCAAATCCAGAATTAGTGCTTCATCCCTTAAAAAGTTACAGGGAAAAAACTGTGGTGGGTAAGTTAATGCTGGCACACCCCATGTCGAAAATGAAAAAACAAACGACGGATCAAATTTGTGCTTAATAAGTGCCAATTAGTGCCGTTGAATCCAGAATTAGTGCTCCAACCCTTAAAAAGTTACAGGGAAAAAAATGTGGTAGGTAAGTTAATGCTGGCACACCCCATGTCGAAAATTCGAAAACAAACGATGGATCGAATTAGTGCTTAATTAGTGCCAATTAGTGCCGTTGAATCCAGAATTAGTGCTCCAACCCTTAAAAAGTAACAGAAAAAAAAAAGTGGTGGGTAAGTTAATGCTGGCACACCCCATGTCGAAAATTCAAAAACAAACGACGGATCGAATTAGTGCTTAATTAGTGCCAATTAGTGCCGTTGAATCCAGAATTAGTGCTCCAACCCTTAAAAAGTTACAGGGAAAAAAATGTGGTGGGTAAGTTAATGCTGGCACACCCCATGTCGAAAATTCGAAAACAAACGATGGATCGAATTAGTGCTTAATTAGTGCCAATTAGTGCCGTCAAATCCAGAATTAGTGCTTCATCCCCTAAAAAGTTACAGTGAAAAAACTTATGGGGGGTGGCACACCCCATGTCGAAAATTCGAAAACAAACGACGGATCGAATTAGTGTTTAATAAGTGCCAATTAGTGCCGTTGAATCCAGAATTAGTGCTCCAACCCTTAAAAAGTTACAGGGAAAAAACTGTGGTGGGTACGTTAATGCTGGCACACCCCATGTCGAAAATTCGAAAACAAACGACGGAATAAATTAGTGCTTAATTAGTGCCAATTAGTGCCGTTGAATCCAGAATTAGTGCTCCAACCCTTAAAAAGTTACAGGGATAAAAATGTGGTGGGTAAGTTAATGCTGGCACACCCTATGTCGAAAATTCGAAACCAAAAGACGGATCGAATTAGTGCTTAATTAGTGCCAATTAGTGCCGTCAAATCCAGAATTAGTGCTTCATCCCCTAAAAAGTTATAGGGAAAAAACTTATGGGGGGTAGCACACCCCATGTAAAAAATGAAAAAACAAACGACGGATCGAATAAGTGCTTAATTAGTGCCAATTAGTGCCGTCAAATCCAGAATTAGTGCTTCATCCCTTAAAAAGTTACAGGCAAAAAACTTATGGGGGGTGGCACACCCCATGTCGAAAATTCGAAAACAAACGACGGATCGAATTAGTGCTTAATTAGTGCCAATTAGTGCCGTTGAATCCAGAATTAGTGCTCCAACCCTTAAAAAGTTACAGGGAAAAAAATGTGGTGGTTAAGTTAATGCTGGCACACCCCATGTCGAAAATTCGAAAACAAACGACGGATCGAATTAGTGCTTAATTAGTGCCAATTAGTGCCGTCAAATCCAGAATTAGTGCTTCATCCCCTAAAAAGTTACAGTGAAAAAACTTATGGGGGGTGGCACACCCCATGTCGAAAATTCGAAAACAAACGACGGATCGAATTAGTGCTTAATTAGTGCCAATTAGTGCCGTCAAATCCAGAATTAGTGCTTCAACCCTTAAAAAGTTACAGGGAAAAAACTGTGGTGGGTAAGTTAATGCTGGCACACCCTATGTCGAAAATTCGAAAACAAACGACGGATCGAATTAGTGCTTAATTAGTGCCAATTAGTGCCGTTAAATCCAGAATTAGTGCTCCAACCGTTAAAATGTTACAGGGAAAAAACTGTGGTGGGTAAGTTAATGCTGGCACACCCCATGTCGAAAATGAAAAAACAAACGACGGATCGAATTAGTGCTTATTTAGTGCCAATTAGTGCCGTTGAATCCAGAATTAGTGCTCCAACCCTTAAAATGTTACAGGTAAAAAACTGTGGTGGGTAAGTTTATGCTGGCACACCCCATGTCGAAAATGAAAAAACAAACGACGGATCGAATTAGTGCTTAATTAGTGCCAAATAGTGCCGTCAAATCCAGAATTAGCGCTCCATCCCCTACAAAGTTACAGGGAAAAAATATATTATCTAGAATCTCATGCATGGTTCTACCAATCTATGGCTGCCAACGTTCACCTTCAATTTTTAGAATGCCAACATTTAATAATCAACATTTTAAGGCAAATGCTACAAATGTTCTCTTGGAAGGGTTCAGTTTAGTCCGTATTTTCCCTCATTAGATAAGTTAGGACACATCTGATGGAACTAATGTACGCAGATACGAACTGCCAAAATAACTATAAAGATTACATCCTTGCACCTAAATATTCTCAAATTAAGGTGCTGCAAGCGCGAGCGATTTTCCTGCTTTTTGTTGACACTTTTTATGGATACGATTGGAGACGAAATGGGTTGACAAAATGATTTTAAATTTTAATCGTGATTAGATAAAAGACAAACTTTGGGTTATCCCTTGGTACATTTCAAATTGTTTGTTTGTTAATAATTAGTAACTAATAATGAGGGGATTTTTGGTGGAAAATTAGCTATTTTCTTGTCTCCCTGGGTGCAAAATGTGCCAAGTGATAACCCTAAGTTTGTCTTTCAACTAATCATGATTTAAATTTGAGATCATTTGGTTCACGGGTTTGGTCTCCAATCCAGTTTTGAGCAGTTTTGTTGAAAAACCGGCGCCTAATTAATGGTGCAATAAGCAAAAATTAAAAAGTTCTACTAATATACAATTAGACTGATCATGTGAAAATCCTGTAAAAGTTACACTATTTTATGAAAAAAATATCTCTCTCAATTTTCTAAAACGGAAGGGCTAGCATATGCATCACAAACCTGGCACAATGTTGTCGGCAAAACATGCGCTCCTTCTTCTTTATTCCAACGAAATGTTGAGATATTAATTATTCCACTATTATGAATGAATTATTTACCAATAAAGCACTGAGTTTTGACAGTTTTCACGTGTGTATGAATACACGAAATTTTTGTTTTATAAATTAATTAATCTCTGCAAAATCAACTATAATATTGACTGAAAATATTGAAAGCTCGAGTATGCAGTGAATGTCCTTCATAATTGTCTTAACTCAACATGAACGATGTTAGGAGTGAGTTCTCATAGGTGACTATTATTTTGATCGGATGTAGAGAATTACTACTACTCAGTGGATAGACCTGGACATGTACATGGTTATTCCACAAAAAAACTATTTCGAAAAAAGTGTTAGTTACATGGTTCCAGCTAGAGGTGACCGCGTGACGTGACTCACGAATTTTATCCTGAGTGTGCGTGAGTGTGCATCTTTATGAAAATGCCGTGCGTGAGCGTGCAAAGTTAATACTCACGCGTGAATCGTGTCACGCGTGATTGTACGTGACACGAGTAATGCTGTGCCAGTATTGAATAATTCTTTAATATTCCAAAGACAAGCATGAAAAATATTTTAAAAATGTATTTAATTTGCAATCTGAGAATTGTGACTTTGGGTGTGTGTGTGTTTGTTATTGTTGTGTGCCACTGCCAGCAGTACTGTGCGTGGGTATGAAAGTTTTGTTGATCTCAGCTTCCTCCAGTCCTCAAAATGAGTAAAATAAATTGATATGCGTGATTAATCGTGAGCTGTCACTGCGTGAGTGTGCATTAAGTAGGAAATTGTCTGCGTGAGTGTGCGTGATCGTGCATTATTTAGGGAACTGGCGTGCGTGAGTGTGCGTGAAAAATAAAATGATTTCGTGACGTGACCCGACGTGAGTGGAAATCCACTCACGCGGTCACCTCTAGTTCCAGCTGTCAATTCCTTTCGAAGTCAAATTGTGTTTTATTTGGATTATAATGAACTGGGAATGGCTGGGTTGAAGGTTAAATTTTTTTTTTATTGATAAGAGTTTAATACGTGTATTACAGTGACGATTACAAAATCCTCATTGAAACATTATTAAAATACTGTATTTTTCTTCTGTACATATGTTACTGTAAAAGGAAAAGGAGGCTGTGCTGAATTCCTAGTTACGGCACTGTGATTGGAATCTTCAATCGTAGGCCATTTTTCATGCCTGCCATAAGATGATATTGTGAAAATACTTATTTATTATCCGTCAATCCCCAAAACTGGACAAAATGAAAACGATCTGAGAAAATGGTCGATCAGAGCTGCCACGTTAAGAGCTGCCTGCGTAAGGGAACATCACACGCACGGTCCTTACTTTTTTAATGTTGTCTTCACACAAACATAATTTTACAAATAAGTGACCCATACTAAGTTAAAAGACTAAGTAATAAGCACTGAAGACTAAGCACTGGAGTACTTTATGACCACTGGCTCGGCCACAAAGTGTCAAATACAATTATTTTACGATAATATCATATTTAACACTTTGAGGTCGTACTAAAGGCAGTGTTGGGTAAGTTCCTTTTAAAAAGGAACTAGTTCCCGTTCCAAGTTCCTCGCCGAAAAAAGGAACTAGTTCCAGTTCCAGTTCCTTCAAAAATGAAAGGAACTATTCCGTTCCTAGTTCCTTTATAAAAGGAACTTAGTTCCTTTTAGTTCCTTTTTAAAGAAAGGTGTAATTTTAATTGGAATATTAAAAATTGCAATCTGCAAATTTCAAATTGAAAATTAAAAATTTAATCACTGTATCACATTCACAGCAGATTTGAAAAGATTATAAGAGAGATAGAAGATTCGTAAAAACTAAATATTCAGTTGCGATGTGATGTGTTCTTCCTACACAGTGATCGGAAAGGAAATGGGAGGAAGGAAACAAAGGAGAAGCTAAAAAGACGACGATCTGAGATCTGAAATCTGTGTGCCTGCGCACTGCACTTGTTCAGGAGTCATTAGACATTACTAAGAATGGAGTTCTTTGGTCTGAAGGGTTGGCCACGCGACTACAGGTAGATAGATGTCCATTGTGTTAGGGTAGGTGACGACTGGTTTGAGTTATTTTTAGCCAAATAGCCAATATTTTAGAACCTTGCCAAATAGCTAGGGGGACATCTGACTTCTGACAGAAATAATATGTTTGTAGACGAGTGCAGTTTTTCGGAATAAAAGTACATTCAAGTTTTAAACAAAGGAACTTAGCAAAAATCGTTACAGTTCCTCAAAAAAAGGAACTAAACCGTTCCATAGTTCCTCCCTAGAAAAAAGGAACTAAGACGTTCCATAGTTCCTAAGAAAAGGAACTAGTTCCTAGGAACGGAACTATTTCGTTCCGTTCCTACCCAACACCGACTAAAGGTCACATAATGTACTCCGCAGTGTGTGCGGCATTATTTAGTCACGTAAGCTTAAAATGGGTTTTTCTCTGTAACGTTTTAGGGGATGAAGCACTAATTCTAGTTTCGACGGCACTAATTGGCACTAATTAAGCACTAATTCAATCCACCGTTTGTTTTTTCATTTTCGTCATGGGGTGTGCCAGTATTACTTACCCAACACAGTTTCTTCCCTGTAACTTTTTAAGGGTTAAAGCACTAATTCTAGATTCAACGGCACTAATTGGCACTAATTAAGCACTAATTCGATCCATCGTTTGTTTTTTCATTTTCGACATTGGGTGTGCCAGCATTAACTTACCCACCACAGTTTTTTCACTGTATCTTTTTAAGAGTTAAAGCACTAATTCTGGATTCAACGACACTAATTGGCACTAAATAAGCAATAATTCGATCCGTCGTTTGTTTTCGAATTTTCGACATGGGGTGTGCCAGCATTAACTTACCCACCCAGGTTTTTCCCTGTAACTTTTTAAGGGTTGAAGCACTAATTCTGGATTTGTCGGCACTAATTGGCACTAATTAAGCACTAATTCGATCCGTCGTTTGTTTTCGAATTTTCGACATGGGGTGTGCCACCCCCCATAAGTTTTTTCACTGTAACTTTTTAAGGGATGAAGCACTAATTCTGGATTTGACGGCACTAATTGGCACTAATTAAGCACTAATTCGATCCGTCGTTTGTTTTTTCATTTTCGACATGGGGTGTGCCACCCCCCATAAGTTTTATCCCTGTAACTTTTTAGGGGATGAAGCACTAATTCTGGATTTGACGGCACTAATTGGCACTAATTAAGCACTAATTCGATCCGTCGTTTGTTTTCGAATTTTCGACATGGGGTGTGCCACCCCCCATTAGTTTTTTGCCTGTAACTTTTTAGGGGATGAAGCACTAATTCTGGATTTTACGGCACTAATTGGCACTAATTAAGCACTAATTCGATCCGTCGTTTGTTTTCGAATTTTCGACATGGGGTGTGCCAGCATTAACTTACCCACCACATTTTTTTCCCGAAAACTTTTTAAGGGTTGGAGCACTAATTCTGGATTCAACGGCACTAATTGGCACTAATTAAGCACTTATTCGATCCGTCGTTTGTTTTCGAATTTTCGACATGGGGTGTGCCACCCACCATAAGTTTTTTCCCTGTAACTTTTTAGGGGATGAAGCACTAATTCTGCATTTGACGGCACTAATTGGCACTAATTAAGCACTTATTCGATCTGTCGTTTGTTTTCGAATTTTCGACATGGGGTGTGCCAGCATTAACTTATCCACCACATTTTGTTCCCAGTAACTTTTTAAGGGTTGGAGCACTAATTCTGGATTCAACGGCACTAATTGGCACTTATTAAGCACTAATTCGATCCGTCGTTTGTTTTCGAATTTTCGACATGGGGTGTGCCACCCCCCATAAGTTTTTTCACTGTAACTTTTTAGGGGATGAAGCACTAATTCTGGATTTGACGGCACTAATTGGCACTAATAATGCACTAATTCGATCCGTCGTTTGTTTTCGAATTTTCGACATGGGGTGTGCCAGCATTAACTTACCCACCACATTTTTTCCCTGTAACTTTTTAAGGGTGGAGCACAAATTCTGGATTCAACGGCACTAATTGGCACTAATTAAGCACTAATTCGATCCGTCGTTTGTTTTCGAATTTTCGACATGGGGTGTGCCACCCCCCATAAGTTTTTTCACTGTAACTTTTTAGGGGATGAAGCACTAATTCTGGATTTGACGGCACTAATTAGCACTAATTAAGCACTAATTCGATCCGTCGTTTGTTTTTGAATTTTCGACATGGGGTGTGCCAGCATTAACTTACCCACCACTTTTTTTCTGTTACTTTTTAAGGGTTGGAGCACTAATTCTGGATTCAACGGCACTAATTGGCACTAATTAAGCACTAATTCGATCCATCGTTTGTTTTCGAATTTTCGACATGGGGTGTGCCAGCATTAACTTACCCACCACATTTTTTTCCCTGTAACTTTTTAAGGGTTGGAGCACTAATTCTGGATTCAACGGCACTAATTGGCACTAATTAAGCACTAATTCGATCCGTCGTTTGTTTTCGAATTTTCGACATGGGGTGTGCTACCCCCCATAAGTTTTTTGCCTGTAACTTTTTAGGGGATGAAGCACTAATTCTGGATTTGACGGCACTAATTGGCACTAATTAAGCACTAATTCGATCCGTCGTTTGTTTTCGAATTTTCGACATGGGGTGTGCCACCCCCCAATTGTTTTTTCCCTGTAACTTTTTTGGGGATGAAGCACTAATTCTGGATTTGACGGCACTAATTAAGCACTAATTCGATCCGTCGTTAGTTTTTTCATTTTCGACATGGGGTGTGCCACCCCCCATAAGTTTTTTCCCTGTAACTTTTTAGGGTATGAAGCACTAATTCTGGATTTGACGGCACTAATTGGCACTAATTAAGCACTAATTCGATCCGTCGTTTGTTTTCGAATTTTCGACATGGGGTGTGCCAGCATTAACTTACCCACCACATTTTTTTCCCTGTAACTTTTTAAGGGTTGGAGCACAAATTCTGGATTCAACGGCACTAATTGGCACTAATTAAGCATTAATTTGATCCGTCGTTTGTTTTCGAATTTTCGACATGGGGTGTGCCACTCCCCATAAGTTTTTTGCCTGTAACTTTTTAGGGGATGAAGCACTAATTCTGGATTTGACGGCACTAATTGGCACTAATTAAGCACTAATTCGATCCGTTGTTAGTTTTTTCACTTTCGACATGGGGTGTGCCACCCCCCATAAGTTTTTTCCCTGTAACTTTTTAGGGGATGAAGCACTAATTCTGGATTTGACGGCACTAATTGGCACTAATTAAGCACTAATTCGATCCGTCATTTTTTTTAAATTTTCGACATGGGGGGTGCCAGCGTGAACTTGGCACCCCCCACAGTTTTTTCCCTGTAACTTTTTAAGGGTTGTAGCACTAATTCTGGATTCAACGGCACTAATTGGCACTAATTAAGCACTAATTTGATCCGTCGTTGTTTTTTGAAATTTTGACATGGGGGGTGCCAGGTTCACGCACCTACCTTTCAGTTTCGCAACCGAGGGGATCATCAACCATTGACCACGTGACCAAGACTCACCAATCAGTCGACGGTGCGCTGGGGCTGGGTATACTTTGGAAATACGCCACCGGACAGCGAGCTCGAGGCAGTGCGTCAAGACCTAGCGGAGAGTAAACATCAGGGAGCTGAGTGAGTGGACGAGAGCCAAGCGGACGTCGCGGGACCTGCTGGAGAAGATGAGGAACACCTACTAGGGGGACGGCGAGATCTTCGAGATGAGACGGAGACGGCCAGCGTGACAGTTAAGATCCATGTGCTCGTTATAACTCCTTGTCAATCAGTTATACGTTTAAATATTCTTTATTTATAAACCGTCTTTATTCATAAAATAAACTTACGTTCGTTACCCTATATGTCATGTGTACACTTTCCTAGTTGACCTAGCCCATTCCTCAAGGCGAACACGATCTCGGGTTACGACGACGGCATTTCGTCGTAACAATATCAAAAAATGAGCCAAGTCAAAACTTTATTTGATAATCAAAACATACTTGGCGCATCCTTTTTTTAGGGCATTATAGGTACACTATGTATATAATTATATATTTGATGTATATTTTATAATTGGCCTATACTTCCAAGCTATTTATATACACGATGCGCAAAGTATTTTTTGATTATCAAATAAAGTTTTGACTTGGCTAATTTTTTGATATCACACCTTTTCAGTGCAGAATTTTTAGATTTCATTTTTTTTTTTAGTTGAAGAGACTTGGCTGTTATTTTTACACGAAGTGTTTTTAATGGGGTATACTTTACACCTTGACTTCGCTTAGCGATATACATGCATTTTATTACAACAACTTGTTGTATGACTTGGCTGGCGCTAATAACCTCGCTGTTGAGCTCCATAAACCAAACCATCATCATCATCATCATCCTTCATGGTTTAGGCTCATCAGCCTGTTCCGGTTCCCAACGCTTTCTTGGACGTCCTAAATTTCTTCTTCCATGTGGGTGGTACTCCCAAACTTGAGCTGGTAATCTGCTCTCCGGCATCCTTACCATGTGTTCGCTCCATATCGACTTGTAGTGCTGGTTTGACTTGTAAACCAAACCATAATAATATCAATTGAACTTATTCGTGTATAGTTATTGAGAGCTGTCATTTGATTGGTTCAGAAATAGAAATGTCTCCTGATTGGTCGAAAATCAAAATGTTCCGATTAAGTTCATATTTTGCATTTACTTTAAGACTACCATTTTCTCTTATTTAACAAGTATTCGGCCCAATCATTAGACAACTAATGCACTTATTGACACTTTTCAATGAATTCATGAATGAAGCATTTAAGAAACTTTCGTCGTATTTCAGCCAAATGCTTTGATCCTTATACTTGACAACTCAATTTTTTGAGCGAGCGTAGCGAGCGTCACCACGGTACTCTTATGGCACTTTCTCTGTGTTTTTTTTTTTGTGTTCACTGCCCAGGTCAAACCGCTCAAGCAATAGATCTGAAATTTTGTACACATACTAACGTACTCTATGCGGTCCCTAGGATCGTTTTTGAACGAGATCCCGTGATTGGTTCAAATTTAAAAAAAAAAAACTTTCGATTGGTTGGCCCGTTCAATTTGAAATTTTGATAAGTCATTACGACCAACATTTTGCCTAATCAAACAAAATTTCATCCAAATCCTCTCATTGGTTAAAATTTAAAAAAATATTCCATGTGTTTTTTTGAAATTTAAACTAGAACCGTATGACCGATCAACTTAAAACTTTGCATGGTCATTGGGACCAACATTATCTGTATTTGTAACTACTTTCAGACTATTCTGAGTTTAAATCCAAAAGTAATTGACATTTTACGGAAATTTTGCGTGTTGGCTGTCAAATTTCTCGAAAATGTTGATCACGGCTACTTTGACTCTTCAGTTCTAATCCAAGGTAGTTGAGCAAAAACTTTTAAACGCATATGAAACTAATAATGACCGTTCAACAGATCGATCTGATATTGTGTACACACACTAATATCGTATGAGTGGTCCCAGGTATTTTTCTTGAAAGAGATTCTGTGATTTTTGAATATTTACTGGGAATGTAGTTCAATTATTAAGGTTTAATCGATCAACTTAAAACTTTACATGGTTATTGGGACTAATATTTGAGTGATATTTGGAGATTTTTAAACAAGTATGTGAAAAATTCAAGAATTATTGGCTTTTAATGATATTTTTGATAGACGCAGAATTTCGGTTCGAGGTGTTGCGCGTATCCGTGCTTCGTTATCAACGCGTTACACAGAGCGTTTTCCTAGTAAGATCTAGTAGGCCGAAAATGCCACTTTGATGCTTACAAAAAAATGGGTTGCTCCAGACTTCAGGTTTGAAGGGTATGTTGTGTGAGAGTGTGCGCGCCGTACGACTTGGCTGGCGTGGAGCGACCGCTGGTGGGAGGAGGAGTTATAGCAGCTAGGGTGGGGAGAGGGGAGGGGACAAAAGACAACTCAACTATTCCTTCCCCTCCACCCCCTCCAGGACAGACTGACGTGGTATTGATCGTGATGTGAGTGGAGGCGCCGGTTACAATGACGGCGCCTCCACTTGATCTCGATTACCTACTCTTGTTCAATCAGCTCGTACATGAATGAGATTGGGAACAGAATCTTAGCATCGATCAGGATTGATGAGATGTTGGTCTCTGACGTAATCAACAATACATTTCGTTTATCATACATTATTAGCAATAGTTTTAATAGTTTTAATAAAAATGTGATACAGAACGAAAAGGAGTAAACGGTTGAGTCATGACGCTGGAGAGTACAGGATTGTGGACATTCCTTTGCTTGTTTCATTTATCACTACCCTCCATACACTCCGACCGATATGCCAATCGATCTAAAATTCAGTTAAATCTACACTTATATTATATCAGCGGTCACATGCTTAGAATTTTACTTAGAATTTAGGTATGAGGTGTAAATGAAGGCAAATGTTAATAGGGCTGAGTACTGAGCGTTGGCCATAAAGAGCTTTTTAATCGGTTTTTCTCAATATCTTTTACTAATGTAATTGTTAACAAAATTGTGTTATGAAAGAGGATTCAGAAAAACTCAATGAAACTTATTTCATAGTTTGGAATAAGTTATTAGTTTATTTTGTCCAACAGATAATTAGTGCCATAATTTTTCTAAATTTCGGGCACAAAATGTCTGTAAATCTAATAAACCATTATAAGCTTTAAAATTTTTTCATTAAACTGTTCTGAATACTCGTACAAAGCCGTATTTTGTTAACAATTACATTGGTAAAAGATACTGATAAAAGTCGATTTAAAAATTCTTTAACGTCCAACTCACTACACAGCCGTCTTAACTTTGTTACATTTGATGTAGTTAGGGCCAATATTACCAAAGTTTATCTGAGCCAGATTAACTAAATATTGGACTAAATTGTCGGCACAGCCAATCAGATACCTCAAAATGATTGAAACAGTTGAATTTAATCCAAAAGTTAGTTAATCCAGCAGAATTTAACATTGGTAATACCGGGCCTTAGACACTTATTGTCTTCTTGCTTCTAGAACGTTGGTGTGGAAATTAGCTATACATTTTTAAAACTAATATAGTTTAATGTTAACTGAAACTATATACACGTTTAAATCTGTTGCGTACAAAGAAAAATTAATATTACGAGAATCGTTGCTTTTATCTCTGATTAGGAACAAATCCAGGATCTCGCCTTCAAGAAAAATATATGAAAGTTGTAATAACCACGCTATTGACACACTTTCTACAAAACTGACAATAAATCATAATTCATAATTTCTGGAAAAGCATCGTTCCTCATTATTCATTGACGTCTATCTACAATTGATGTTCGAGCGAACTAAAGTAGACATGTCGGCAATGAAGGACACTTTTGAGAATCATTTCGTTCCGTCACCGCTGCTTCAAATGTGGCCAGACATATTGAACTTCCCATATTCAATGATCTCGTAGCTCGCCTGAAGCCCGGGTTCTGCTCTCCATCTCAATCAACAGTAGAAATGCAACAGAGCATTAAACGGACATGAGTTTGTCTTGGAAAGGCTCTAGAGCAGCAACTCTCACATGACAATTCAATTTGACGAATACATAAGGATTTAAGATGCATTTAATTGTTAATAAATTTCACACTTGGTGGCAGAGAAAGGATCTTTCAAAACTCATTCGCCGAACGCAGCGTACGTTCACATGATACATTTAATGCATTAAAAAGCTTAATTAAATAAGAAAAAAAGTAAAATTCACTTTTGACATGAAAGTATTTGTTTAATGTACAATTGGTGGCTGATGTAGGATCTTCCGAAACTAAATCGCCGATTGCAGCGTACGTTAACATGATACTTTTAATGCATTAGATAGCTTGATTTAATAATAAAAAAGTAAAATTTACTTTTGACGTAAAAGTATATGTTTATTACTAATAAATCTCTTAAGACTTTTCACGAACTATTCTTTATTTAAACCAATATTTCGTCCACCCGTCTGACCCGTATGTTTAATGTACACTTAATGGCAGATATAGGTTCTTTCGAAACTAATTCGCCGATTGCAGCGTACGTTACCATGATACTTTTAATGCATTTAAAAGCTTGATTTAATAATAAAAAAACGTAAAAATTACATTTGACGTGAAAGTATTTGTTAAATTTACACTTGGTGGCAGATGAAAGATCTTTCGAAACTAATTCGCCGATTGCAGCGTACGTTAACATGCTACTTTTAATGCATTAAAAAGCTTGATTAAATAATAAAAAAAAGTAAAAATTACTTTTGACGAGAAAGTATTTGTTAAATGTACACTCGGCCAAACATAAATTGATCGTGATGAAAAGTTAGAGTATCATCTCTTGTCTATTAATTTGCCGATTGCCTGTACAAACCGGTCAGACCTCTCACTAGTGCTCTCTCTCTCTCTCTGTGCTCGAGTAAAACAAGGGATGGGGTAAATATCTACTGATGTCAGGGAAACTGGTATTTTCTCTAACTGTCGAAGCAACCCTGTAGACCTTCGTTCGAATCTCGCTCAGGCTAAGGTGACCGAGTTCTAGCGAGATTTCGACTCATTTTCTCAATATGTTCTATCTATATTGTGTTAGAGATTCATAATGTGAAAAGAATGAATTTGATAATATGATACTTTTGTTAATGTATTATTTCATTTGCAAACAATCAGGTGTGTGTGTGTGTGTGTGTGTGTGTGTGTGTGTGTGTGTGTGTGTGGGTGTGTGTGTGTGTGTGTGCAGTTAATCAATTCATAGCAGTAGCACAAAGAATACGTCTATATAAATGATTGGTCTTACATCTTACATTGACTTAAAATTAATTTGAGGAGAGAACCTAAATTTCATAATAACACTTACATTATAGTTTTTCTTTTGGTCTATACAAAAAAAACCTACGGCCAATATTAGGACAGTTACGTATTTTCATTGGAATTGATTGCAAATAACTCAAAATATAAACATGTTCATGAATAAATATCAATTTTAAATTACGTAAATATCTTTGAGGGACTTTAACAGTATGTTGCAAATCATTGTGATGTAATATTTATCAAACAACAAAGAAATTGCCATAGCTACAAACAAATTATGACAGAACATGACGTTCATGTCTTTGTCCCGTAAAATGTCATATTTAAAATTATATTCCAACTTATGCATTTTAAGCGCCAAGCCTAATTTATGCATAATGTTTAATTTTACTGGAGCAAGTAGGCTCAGGCACTAGCGCCCTAAACTTGTATCCCGGAAGTCCTGACTTCGATTCCCGGGACCGGCTACTTGACTGAGTTCGTCGTGGGTGTTCCTCAGTCGAGAGTCAATGCAATGATTTTCACTAATAACTAGGAAAACGCCCAGTGTAACGCGTTGATGATCGAGCACCGAAACAGGCAACACCTCGAAGTCGAACTGAAACTCCCTTTACAGAAAATATAAGACAGATTATGAACAGCATAACACGAGCGACAAATGAACGTTATCCATTATTCAGATTGTTATGAAGGGATGTGCGTTGTAAAAATATCCTATCGGACCGGGGCTCGAGCCCGGGACCTCTCAATAGCCGGGCGAGAGCTCTACCAAATGAGCTATCCAGTCGGACGGACGGACATTGGACACAACGCACTGATGAGGGTTAGAGATCAACGAGGAGAATGGAATGAAGGTAGAGAATGCTCACTACGAACTTTCATTCCACCGGTGACGATACTGTCACCCTGTATCTTTGCACACCTGCGTGCGCAACCCTCTTTTACTCGACTGAACGAGTTGCTTGAGTCAGAATGACTGCATGGAAATGCATTTGAATTCATTAAATCCTCAATCAGGATAGTAAAAAATGTGTTGTGAATAAATTGGCCTAATCTGTTAATCTGTTTGACCTTAAATGGATAAGGAACAACAAATAGACAAAAAATCATAGATTCGAGCCATACGTTTCAGATAAAGATGCTTGCTTTATTCGCTTTGATAAGCCACGAGCGCCTCCTTCCCACCTTCCACCGGCAACCCTTTATCATCCATCAAGACTTGGACTCAAACTGCAACACCCCGATGTAAACAAACTTCCACTATCCAATACCAATTAGTAGAGATGCATTAGAACGGGTATAATATCAGAAAAATGTTACCTATCCATTCAATTATTCAATGAATATTTATTCACTAAAAAAAATAATTAATAAAACGAGCTAAATCCTTTGTCCAAAACTAAATTTTCTGCTCTCACTGAATAAATACACATAATGTATCACGCTTTGACTGAATATTAATGACGCACACACGGCAACAAGGCTGGCGAGTTTCTTTAACAACGCACACTTAGCAAAGAAAAGATCATTGTTGCATACATCGATTTCTACGATTAATAGTTTTCCATAGTTTCTTATTTACATAAAATGCAATGCATGCAGTTTATGTTAACAACGTCACTTTTATATTAACGGCGCACACTTTTCAACTAAAATTTTCCTTTGATTCATACTCACAAATACCATAAATAGTGGGCGTAGAATAATTTTCTTATGATAATCAATAGCCAAAATTTTCCTCCGTCAATATAAATATTATTTCAGTGCACATTATGGCGGGACAAAGAATTAACGTCATGTGCTGTCCTAGTTTTATTGTTGCCATAGCAACATCATTGTTGGTTGATAAATACTAGGAAAACGCTCAGTGTAACGCGTTGATGAGCGAGCACAGAACATGCAACATCCCCATAGTAACGATGCACGACACGGCACAAGAAGATTTTCTCTGCAATTTTTCAATCTCCATAATACTCTGGATGAATAACAGATCCATTGTGTCGTGAAGTCTTACCTACATACCTTCTCGAGAAATCTCTTGTGACATCCCATACTAAACTCGTAAAATTACAATTAATACTTTGATTGGGCTTACAATAATATGTAAAATTTAATATTAAGTTGGTCTTGATCACCATGCAAAATTTGAACTTAATGTGAACATTTTTATTGTCGACCAATCAGAAGACATTTTTTAACCTTAACCAAGCAGAGGATTTGGCCTTAGTACTGCATCCGATTTTATGCGATAGCTCAAAAATGCTTTTATTTTACTGTAATTGTGGATAGCTTGGCTGCTCTACAGGCCTTGCCTTGGAACAGAAGCTTAAAGAAGGCAGGAATGACAATTTAGTATACATTTTTCAAGATTATGGAATAAAATGACCTAAAAATGACAAAACTTTTGAAAATAACGACAGATTAGACTGAAAATTGGAAAAAATATCTAAAATGTTGGTACCAATGACCACGCGAAGTTTTAAGTTAATCGGTCATACGGTTCTAGTTTAAATGTCAAAAATCACATGAAAAGTGGTTTTAAATTTGAACCAATAGGAGGATTTGGCTGAAACTTTATATGATTGGGTACAATGTTAGTTGCAATGTTTTTGCTAAATTTCAAATTGATCGAAGTAACCAATCGAAAGATAATTTTTTTAAATTTGAACTAATCACGAGAGCCCGTTCAAAAACGATCCCAGGGACCGCATAGAGTACGTTAGTATGTGTAAAAAATTTCAGATCGATTGTTTGAACGGTTAGACCTGAGCTGTGACCACCAAAAAAAAAAAAAAAAAAAAAAAAAAAAACACAGAGAAAGTGCCATAAGAGTACCGTGGTGATGCTTGCTACGCTTGCTCAATAACATCACACTGATTTTCCAAATACTGAATAATATTTACGGAATTTCAAATTGATATTTATTAATGAAAATGGTATATTTTTTGTTATGAATAAAGAAATTATTATAGTCGGGTTTGAAATAAATTCAAAAATAAATCGTAACTGTCCTATTGGCAATTTGTAAAAAATTTTGTAGGTATACTAAAAGTATAAATCAAAGTATTAGGGTTAATTTGAAATTAACGTTTTCTCATAAAATTAATTTAAAGGGTATGTTATGTTAGCCCAATCTATTATATAGGCGTAGGTATATTTTGTTCCATTGATTAACTGCACTTAGATCGGATTGTTTGAAAATGAAATTTTACATTAGCATTAAGCATTAGATCATATTATACATACTTTTAAAATTATGAATCTGAAACATAATATAGATTGCACTTATTGAGAAAACATGAGCCGAAATCTAGGTAGACCACGATCGGGTTAGCCAGGAGCAATATTCGAATGAAGATTCGACCTGCTAGGCTGATGCGATTGAGAAATTACCTGTTTCTATTTGACGTCAATATCTCCCCCATCCCTTGTTATTACTCGAGCACAGAGAGAGATAGCAGCTAGAGTGAGAGGTCTGACCGGTTTGTACAGGCAATCGGAAAATTAATAGACAAGAGATGATACTCTAACTTTTCATCACGATCAATTTATGTTTGGCCGAGTGTACATTTGGTGGCAGACGTAGAATCTTTCAAAACTAATTCGCTGTTCGCAGCGTAGGTTAACATGATAATTTTAATGCATTAAAAAGCTTAATTAAATAATAATAATAAAAAAATTACTTTTGACGTGAAAGTATTTGTATATGATGGATGCATTTGGCAGATGTAGGACGTTTCAGAAACGTATTCGACTTTTCTCTCTTTCTTTTTAACTTACTTTCCGTTGTAAAGAAAACCTAAAAGAGATTTTTAAATGTTGACTTCTTTGGGGGACAATATCCAGCATGATTGAAACATTCTTTATATGGGCTTCTGGTTAAAATCGATTTGACGTTATAACGTAACAAATTAAAAATCAACTTGGATATAATAAGTTTATAAGCAGGATGTATTTGTTTATGTTTCAGGACCACGTAATAAAGTTCTGAAGCGCGAGTTGGTGTTATCTCGTCTCATCTCAGATCCCAGGGTTGCCAACCGTCACGCTTTTAGCGGTACCGTCTACTTTCAAACAAAAATAAGGCGTCATACGCTGACATCTGGCGTGTAAGAAATATAAGGCTTTTCCGGTAAAATATTGTTTTATGTACACTCCCCCAAATAATAAACGGTACTCAGTTTTCCGGCTGTTACCTTTCATCATATACAATTTCAATAGGTACCCTGTAGAGTTGCTGTGAGAGAAAAGAGAGATTGACTACCTGTTGTCGGCCCTCTCTCTCTCACTAGCAGTGTTGAATCCAGACATTTTTCTCGGGAGGGGCACTTGAATAGTTGGGGGTGGCATTTTTTTGGGGTACTTTTTTGATGTTGGTGTTGGGGGGAGGGGGGGGGAAGTTAATTTATGAATATGCTTGTAGTTGTACAAAGCACAAAGCAATTATTATACGTAAAATATTTTGAAAAGTCACAGTGGAAAACAGGGGGTTCGGAGGCATAGCCCCCGAGAAAATTTTTGATCAAGGTCATTCGTTTAGGTACAATTTTGAATCACAGTGTATAGCTATTTTGGGGAATTATAAATTGCAAAATATCCAAAATATGGTCTAAGAGATTTAATAATAGGTAAATTTATTGAACCTATCAGGATATGCATGTCCGGGGCGCATAGCCCCGGAATTTTTTTTGAATTTTTACTCAATTCTAACCGTTTTGGAAGGTTTTTGACATGATCCGTCTATTTTTACGTGTTTTTTTCACATATTATTTTGAAGGTATTTTGAATAGGTACTTGTGCCGGAAGGGGCACATGCATACCTCGGGGGGGGCACTGCCCTCCCCGAGGTATGCCTGGATTCAACACTGCTCACTAGTAGTCGAGTCTCGCTTGCACTTGGTAATAACTGGGGGGGGGGGGGAGGGGTTCCTGCCCACTTGTTTTTTCGCTTGAGTGGGGTGGGGTTAACTAAAATGGCTGATAACGATGTGAATAACTTTAAGACTACCATTTCTCTTATTTTACAAGTTTTCAAATCAATTAGTTGACAACTAATGCACTTATTGACATTTTTCTAAGAATTCATGAATGAAGTTTCATTTAAGGATCTTTCGTTGTATACCAGCCTTAAAGCCCTATCACACTGAGTTGCAACCCGTGTATGGAACCGGCGGTTGGAAAATAACGTTGGCCGCTCATGTTCAGAGACTGAATTTGGTCAACCCGCGGGTTGGGTTGAAAAATAGAGAAGTCTCTATTATTCCGGTTTCAACAATTTGTTGTGGTACCACGTGACGTGAACTTACCAATAGGATGCTATAAATATTAGCTATGAATCATATTTATCAGATTAATATTTAACTTGAACATGTGTATGGATAAATAGTGCGTGTTATTATTAACTTGTACTTACTTAAATATCTTTCTTTCAAAAGTAATCACTCTAAATATGAGATTTGGATTGCCGCTGTCAGATTTTTTTATTCCCTATACTTTTATTTTGGTTACTATGGCAACTGCTTTCTGCGCAACTCAGGAGTGTCAATTGTGAACCAACCAACATCAAACCAAACAGTTGCGTGTGATAGGCCTCCTTTTGCAACAAAAGTTTCCATACGACAGTTCCAACCACGGGTTCCAACCTAGCATGAGTTCCAACCTAACATGACAACTCCATTTTTAAGATCCAGTAGTCTGAAAATGCCACTTTGATGCTTACAGTAAAAGTGGGTCGCTCCAACCTTTTGGTTTGAACGGTATGTTGTGTGAGAGTGTGCGCGCCGTTCGACTTGGCTAGCGTGGTGCGACCGCTCCACTAGATAAAAGGAGGAGGAGTTAGTACTCCTAGGGAGGGAAGAGGGGAGGGGCCATATGACAACGCAAACTGCACCTACCACTCTATTGATCGGGATGTGAGTGGAGGCGCCGGTTACAATGACGGCGCCTCCACTTGATCTCGATTACCTACTCTTGTTCAATCAGCTCGTACATGAATGAGATTGGGAACAGAATCTTAGCATCGATCAGGATTGATGAGATGTTGGTCTCTGACGTAATCAACAATACATTTCGTTTATCATACATTATTAGCAACAGTTTTAATTGTTTTAATAAAAATGTGAAACAGAACGAATAGGAGTAAACGGTTGTGTAATGACGCTGGAGAGTAAGGGATTATGGAACTTTCTTTGCTTGTTTCCTTTCCCACTACCCTCTATACACTCCGACCGATATGCCAATCGTTCTAAAATTCAGTGAAATCTACACTTTTATTATATCAGCGGTCACATGCTTAGAATTTTACTTAGAATTTTGGTGCTGGTTCTTGCCTAAACCATACAATTTTGGCATGAGGTGAAAATTAAGGCAAATGTAAACTTTGTTACATTTTATGTAGTTAGACACTTCTTGTCTTCTTGCTGCTAGAGCGTTGGTGTGGAACTTTGCGACATTTTAAAAACTAATATTCTTTAATGTTAACTGAAACGATATACAAGTTCAAATCTGTAGCGTGTACAAAAAAGTTTAATAATTCGAGAAACAATCTGAATGAAGGTTACATTTTTGTTACTAAATTATTGGTTCTAAATCGTTCCTTTTATATCTGTTTACAAACCCTTCCAGGATCTCGCCTTTAAGAAAAAAAACATGAAAGTTGTAATAACCACGCTATTGACACACTTTCTACTATACTGACAAAAAATCTTCAGTAAATTCATAATTTCTGGAAGAGTGTCGTTCCTCATTATTCATTAACGTCTACCTACAATTGATGTTCGAGCGACCTAAAGATGTCATGTCGGCAACGAAGGACACATTTAAGAATCATTTCGTTCCGTCACCGCTGCTTCAAATATGGCCAGACATATTGAACTTCCCATATGCAATGTTCCCGTAGCTCGCCTGAAGCCCGGGTTCTGTTTCACATCTCAATCAACTGTATAAATGGAACAGAGCATTAAACGGACATGACTTTGTCATGGAAAGGCTCTAGAGCTGCAACTCTCACATGGCAATTTAATTTGACGAATTCATAAGGAATTAAGTTGCTCTTAATTGTTTATTAAATTTTACACTTGGTGGCAGATGTAGGATCTTTCAAAAACTAATTCGCCGATCGCAATGTACGTTAACATGATACTTTTTATGCATTAAAAAGCGTAATTAAATAAGAAAAAAGTAAAACTTACTTTTGACGTAAAAGTTTTTGTTTAATGCACATTTGATGGCAGACGTAGGATCTTTTTAAATTATTTCTCCGAACGCAGTGTATGTTAACATGCTTATTTTAATGCCTTAAAAATCTTGATCAAATAATAAAAAATAGTATAAATAACTTTTGACGTGAAAGTATTTGTTTAATGTATGTACATTTGGTGGCAGATGTAGGATCTTTCAAAACTAATTCGCGTACGTTCACATGCTACTTTTAAAGCATTAAAAAGCTTGATTAAATAAGAAAAAAAGTTATACTTACTTTTGACGTGAAAGTATTTGTTAAATATAAATTTGGTGGCTGATGTAGGACGTTTCGGAACCGTATTCCCCGTTTCTCTCTTTCGTTAACTTACTTTCTGTAATGGAGAAAAGCTGTAAGTAATTTTTACTTTCGATATTCAAACGATATTCAGCATGATTGAAGTATGTTTTATATGGGCTACTGGTTAAAATCGATTTGACGTTATACCGTAACAAATTAGAAACAACTTGGAAATAATTAGTTTATATGCAGGACCACGTAATAAAGTTCTGGAGCGTGAGTTTGGGTTATCTCGAATATCCTCTCATCGCAGCTCAGGGTTGCCAACGGTCACGCTTTTGATGAAACAGTCTACTTTCAGAAAAAAATCACGCGTCACAAGCTGACATCAGGCGTGACAAAAATATCACGCTTTTCCAGTAAAATATTGTTTTATGTAGTACATTAAATGGAAAAATCAATGAGAAATAACTTACAATTTCTCAGTTTAATATCAAAATTTACACATTGAGTTTTCAATCAATGGTACTGATTCTACATCTGATCTGATTGATTCCCCCAATTCTACAGATATAAAGAGGTTGTCACGTTGACTGTTTGGAGCACTTTTGAGTGTCAAATTTCAACATAAGAATGGCGAAATATATAGTTCAAAACGCAAAGAAATTGTCCAAATTGATTTGTGAAATTAAAATTTTTCTTGGCCTCTGCGGCCCGTGGCACTGCCCCCCTCCCTCCAGGCGCTTCGAAAGGGGGGGGGTGGTGGGGGGGGGGATTATCCCCCACCTAACTCAAGCAGGCATTAAAAAATTAAGTTTAGTCTCCATGCATCACCTAAAAATTGTTTAAAATCTAAAAAACGCCCTGCGGGGCAAAAATCTGACGTTTTTTGTTGTAATTTGAGCAGTTTAATGTACGAGAATCAATTATTTTAAAATGTTTGTATTTGAAATAGTGCCCTGCGGGGTATCAGCTTTAGATCTGATCGGTTTTTTAATTGTTTAAATGTTAGCTAAAAGTGTGCAAAAGGGTAAAAGAGTTTCGCTATTCGAAATGTTTTACTATTATATTGTAGATTATAATGGTAAAACATTTCGAATAGCGAAACTCTTTTACCCTTTTGCACACTTTTAGCTAACATTTAAACAATTAAAAAACCGCTCAGATCTAAAGCTGATACCCCGCAGGGCACTATTTCAAATACAAATTTCAAATCCACCTCACTTGTGCGGAGGATTAGCATCAAAACATTTCAAATAGTGAAACTCTATTGCCCTTTTGCACACTCGTAGCTAAAATATAATCAGTTAGAAAACCGCCCGGACGCGTCTTTCCATACCCTAATCGAGCCCAACTCAATACAACTGTTTAGTGACTGAAGAACTGAACAAAATATTTTCTAGCAATTCAAATTATTTTATGTCGTCCTTCAAGTGACTTCCTACTGTAAATTCTTAGTACCTAAGCTATAGTTACCTAAGCACCTAAGCACCTGGTACCTGTTTTGTAACACAAAATCACTTATTAACAACCATCTAAAATTGGTATATTGGACCAACAATAAACCTAGCTGACAATTATTAGAGAATCTATTTAGGTCAAAACATTCGTTGGTATTAATGAGAAGTCCAAAAGTAGGTGATACTTTGGCGTAGGCCTATGGGGTTCACCTGTAATATTGGCCATAGTTTAATTTTCATGATTATTATAATTATTGATTAAACCCAACCTCTTCTGCTCATTTTGTTTCGCCTTGCTTATAATAATCTGTACTTTTGTCTCGTGTCCGAATTTTGTTATCCAGAAATTTGTATCACCTTTATGAAGTGTTTAAATCTACTTTCCGAACAATGTTCTTTACTTTCAAACTGTCAACAATTACGTGAGTAAAACCTCCAATATTCAGGAGAATATTGCACTAAGCTGCTTTATTATGAATGGGAGTGTTAGAATGTTTGGTTATACCGAATAGATTCGGCGTTAAATGCTCGTAAAATGCAAATAATTAAATCAATGAGTTGGGCTCGATTAGGGTATGGAAAGACGCCGCCCGGACCTAAGCTGGCAAATCATTCCCTCCCCGCTATCTCGTTTTCAAAATGGCGGCTCAATTAAATCTTAGCTCCTGAACGAAGGCTCGTAGTGATGCGGTTGACGGCAAACGATTCGGGACCATTAAATTAATTATTATACAAAAATAGTTTTCTTTGCGATTGTAAAAAAAAAAAAATTGGCGGTATTAAAAATAGTGATTTTTTTCAATTATTAAAGATAAAACTAACATACATAACTAAACCTCAAAATTATTGTTTTTGAGCGAGCGAAGCGAGCGTCTCCTTTTGGCTCATTTGGCACGGGCCTCTGTTTTTTTTTTTTTTTTTTTTTTCCGTTTACTGACGCTATACAGGTCAGAGTTTTTCTTCGATCGAGCTGAAATTTTGCACACATGTGGAGACAACCTTTTCTGTTTGCTGACCCCTAATTTGTTTGAAAAAAATTGTTTGGTTAAAATTTAAATAAACATCTCCTGATGGTAGGTTGAAAAATGAAACTGGTCTTCGATAAATCTGATCAAACTCATATTTTGGCTATACAAGCCAGAGTTTTTCTTTGATCGAGCTGAAATGTTGTACACATGTAAAACCAACCTTATCTGTTCATTGGTTCCATTCATCTAGTGGAGCGGTCGCTCCACGCCAGCCAAGTCGTACGGCGCGCACACTCTCATATAAAGGCTGGAGCAAACCCACTTTTACTGTAAGCATCAAAGTGGCATTTTCGGCCTACTGGATCTTAAAATTGGGAAATCTCACATTGTTGCAATATATCTTAATTTTGAGCTATGGCCCACCCTACAACATATACCAAATAGGGGAACAATAGGTTACGCCATTTGCGAGCTAGAGCAGCGGTCGCCAACCTTTTGGACCTCGCGGACCACTTATATGACAATTTTATATCTCGGGGACCACTCAGGCGCGTAAAATACGTATGACGGGAAATACGATTGGTGAGGGAGACAATGGGGGGTCTGGGGGGAGGGCCCCCCCGCACCAAGCGGGTCCGGGGCGCTTAGCCCCGGAAATTTTTGGTTTTCAGGAAGTCATTTGGCGCGTTTCTACGCTATTTCAGCCAACTTTTTTTTCCAGAAAAAGCGTTTAAAATAACTCTTATAGGTATTGGAAAAATACTCGGAAACTGGTATTATTTTCATTATAGAGCTAGTGAATACGTATAGTTGGTAGGTAGATACTTTGTAAAGGCATTATTACGTATTGAAACATGTCCGAATTCAATACATTTGTGTTGTGCCATTTTTCTAAATTAAATAAATTGCATGGAAACTTAAAAGTAAACTTCCAATTTTCTCTGCGGACCACCAAAATTTTCTCGCGGACCACCAGTGGTCCGCGGACCACCGGTTGGCGACCGCTGAGCTAGAGGGCCGTGAAAACCGTGTTTTAGGGCGGTTTTCATAATAATCATAGTAGTAGTAGTAGTCTCCTGGAATTCAAATCCGGTAACAAGGCCACAGCATAAACGGCTGAACCGATTGATCTCACATTTTTACCTCGTGTGCACTTTTGGCGTTGCACAAACGTGTGCACGTTTTATTTTATTTACGAATTAATATGGATACCTCGGAAATTTAATTATATAAAATCATGAAGTACGTGGGAAATTTTCAGCAATCTATTATATAGTGGCAGCAATTTAAATGCGTAAATGATGTATGGATGGAAACCTAGACAGGAAATGGGGCAAATTCACATAGATTTTGTACCCGAGTAACAAATTCGCTTTGCAATCATAAGTTCTGTTCTCATTTCGATTTTTGTGTCAATTAATTAATTAATCATAAGCTAAAGAAGAGATTATGAAGGTTTTATATTTCACTATAGAACTACAAACGTTTTAATCAACCGAACCATCAAGATTGTATGAAATTTCCACTGGTTTCGCCCAATTTGCCCGCATTAATGGTTCATTTGGAAATGTATGAAAGGAATTTATTCCCGCTCTATTTTACATTGTGGCACTGAAAAGTATCTATTACTAACGGTACTCTTTGTTCCTAACGCATATCCGTGCTTTGACACTATTTCCATAATTATATTTAAGAAAAATTAAATAGATAGTAGTGGCCAGCGTCAATGACTAATAGCGTGCATAGCAGCCATGTTGGGTTCTTCAATCCGCACCTAGCGGGTTCAGCGTTTCGCCGCCAGATGTCACTGAGCTTTGCTGGTAATCGCCAATACCAAAGTACTAAGAATTTACAGAAGGAAGTCACTTGAAGACGACATAAAATAATTTTAATTGCTAGAAAATATTTTGTTCAGTTCTTTAGTCTTTAAACAGTTGTAATGAGTTAGGCTCGATTAGGGTATGGAAAGACGCCCCCCGGGCCATGATGAAAACCATTTCTACTCGCCTGTCGGGCACCCATCGGATTTACCCAAGATAGCGCCGCTGGCCAGCAACAAGTGTCTGAAGGCGCTGACGTCACACTGTGGATCAATACAAGACTCGTTCCCGACCCCTCATCCCCTTTTACCTAACAACAAGCGCTGCTCCGGGCCGCCCTGGATCGATAGTCCAGTCTGTAAAGTCACAGTCAGAGGTTTTATGAGAAACTTGTAAACACTTACTATCGCAGAATTAAGAGCTGATCAACATAGGCTATACGGTGCATATTAAATTTGTTAATAATCGACATGCGGTGGGGGTCAAATTTGGTTATGCAAAATTATAATCAAAATGATGCAGTTGGTGATAGAAACTAATAAATTTCACAAAATGATCTTTCAACTCATCTTATTATAATGGGCCTAATAATAATTGTGCATAATACAATATACTCAGACATTTACTCAGTGCCGTAACTAAGGATTTCTGCGCCCGGTGCAAATCTAAATTTTGGCGCCCCGCCCCCCCCCCCCCCCCCTCCCCAACCCCACCATCCCAGAAAACGCTATACCTAACCAGTGATGATTTCAGATTAGGAAAAACCAAAACTTTGGCTGTGCACAAAACAAATAATTATGCAAAACAGTGGTCAAACATTTCCACGGCCCTTGACAATGACAGCAATCATGGTCCGGGGGGGGGGGGGGGAGGACCTTCTAACCATATGCGGGTCCAGGGCCCTGCACCGGAACATTTTGATTTTGTTCAAAGGATTTTAATGGTTTTTAATCATTTCTGAAGTTCAATTTCACTTCAATTTTTTTCAGCAGAATAGTTTTTATTTCAAAACTTACTTTCAAAATTCATTAAAGGGCGCATTAATATGTGAAAGGGGGGGGGGGGCTGTTTGACCTCTTAGGTATGACTAAAATCATCACCGACATCAGGGCATTTTTTGTGTTTTTAATACCCAAAAATTAATTTTGGGTGCAAAAAAGTAATAACATAAAAATTTGGCTTCCTGGTGCACCCTTGTTGGCGGCGCCCTGTGCTGCCGCACCGCCCGCACACCCCTTGTTACGGCCCTGCATATACTCAGCGAAACTAGATTATTAACATAGGCTGCGGTTAGGCTGCGGTGCATATCAAATTTTAAAATTTTTGGGGGGGCAGAGGGGGTCACATTTTGATTATCAATGTTTGAATAAAAAAGGCAGAGTTGGTGATAGGAACTCAAAACTTTAACAAAATGGTGTTTAAAATTATCTTATAATATAATAGGCCTTTATGCATGATTTTTTCCAATATTTTGGGTGGGAAGGGGGGTAGACGATATTTTTAATTATTGACATAAACAAAAGGAGTTAGATGATAAACATGTAAAAATATCACACAAAAAAATCACTAAATCTAAACTAAAAATTTAACTAAAATATTTAGTGGACCTTGATCTGACTTCCATTCATCAAATCTGCAACGAGGCAGTGATAAAAACTGAATGTTTTGATAGGTATTTTAACACATATTTCAAATTAAGCTAACATTATGTCAGTAAAATGTCTATTTCTCTTGAAGTTCTTTACAGATTTGTCAAAACACACTTATTATGCTGGTACCTATGACCATGCAAAATTTTGTGGTGATTCCAGTTTTTTTGGCACGCAGAATTTAATTTCTTCCATATTGCAAAGCTAAGTACAGACTTCAAATCGAGTTTCCGAAGAAACTAATTCACCTATTTTGATGGAAATCTATAACCTTCTGCACTTGATAATAATGAAGGTTTTTTTGAAGTTGCTCCGTGACTTTGTTTGAAATTTAATGCGAAAAGCAAAAATAAGCAAATAAACAATAAGAAGGAGAATTGAGCCATAAGTTTCAAGTTTCAATAGTCAAACTCGTGGTTCACGGAAGAGGTTCTCAAGGGTACTTTATCATAATATGATATTCAGAGATCTTTAATTAATATAAGATGGGTATTCTTGTTCCTTACTTACCGTTTCGCAATAACATGTCTAATAGAGAAATTGTTGTCCGCTTACATATAGGCTGTTCAATTTACGCTTACAACGCCGTAAGGGTGTAACTAAGCAGCACCATCCAGACCTTCCATCTGAATTCACACTTTGCCAACCTAAACTCTCCAAATAAAATCCGCTAACTTGAATGTGCCACCTAGTTCTAGCTGATTTTCATTTTGTTGTGTTGGTGCTAGCGTAGTACATCATTTTCGTTGCCATCTTCACCACCATAATCATTGTACAGAAGATTTGAACAAACTGTAGCTATAGTTACTTCCCAGGTATACGTAACACCCCTGTCTGCGTCGTAATGGACTCACCTGTCTGCGAGCCCGATCCCCGCCCACCCCAACCCACCCCCTCTAGTCATCAGCGACAAGTAGATCGATATTCCTCGCTGGATGTCACTCAGCATCTAGGGGGTCATTCACGAAACTTTTTGACGGTGTTACCGGGAGCGGCCAATGTTATTTCTTATGGGACTACGAGCTAGTCCAAGCTAATCGTGCTTTGTGAATGAGGCCTCTGGTGTTTTACAAACAAGTGCACATCTCTGCAACATATGTTTGCGAGCATTGGTTATGTGTCGGAGGAAATTGACATTCAAAATGACATTTTCAGCATTTAAAACGTAGGTCTAAAATGGTATAAGTTGGTATTAAAACTAAACTCAACTTAACTTGAACTATGTGTTTCTACTATAGAAACTCCAATGAGCATTGATACAAGAGTACAGGAAAACTGTTAAGCTATATGAAAGTTGCTGTTCTATGCGGGGTGGTTATTCTCGAAAGTTCGCATCAATCATGCGGAATTGAAAATGTTCGCATGCCAAGTTCGTTGACGAAAGTCATGATGCGAACTTACCTATTCTCGAGTAAGGCGGTGAATGATTAAAAGGCTGTGTGGCGGTAAACTTTCGATTTCGTCAAGAACAGAACTACATTTTACAAGTTATTTATTAAATATTAATTTAATTCAAAATGAAACAAATTACGGACGACCAAAAGGCGAATATTACTTCAGTCACTTACTGAAAAAATGGGTCCAACCGCAAACTATAGATTACCCAAACTAATTATTTCTAAAAATGTAATTTGAAGTTGTATTTAAGGAACACCTACATAACTCATAAATGAAAGTTTACCAAATTTTGGCCCGCCATTATGTTTTTATCAAGAGTTTTGAAAAAAATCGATATTTATTTTTTTACTTCAAGTTAGAATGACTGTTTTTTCTTCTTTTTTCTATGTTTTGTGCTCAAATACATTAAAACGGCTCTTAAACGACAGTAACGACAGGGCTCTCGAACCCGAACTGTCTACTGACCGAGGGGTTAAGAGGGCTGAGTAGTGAGCGTGGCCTTGAAGATTTTTAATCGATTTTTATCAATATCTTTTACCAATGTAATTGTTTACAAAATAGGGCTTTGTACGGGTATTCAGAACAGTTCAATGAAAATAATTTCATAGTTTGGAAAAAGGAATTAGTTTTATTTTGTCCAACAGATGTTTAGTACCATAATTTTACAAATTTTCGGGCACTTAACACCTGTAGGACATAGTAAATATAATAAACCATTACAAACTATGGAATTATTTTCATTGAACTGTTCTGAATACTCGTACAAAGCCTTATTTTGTTAACAATTACATTGGTAAAAGATATTTATAAAAATCTATTAAAAAACTCTTCAAGGTCAAACTCACTATCCATCCGTCTTAACAACTCAACATTTTAGTGCATACCTGATTTTTTGATTTTATGATATTTTGATTTTTTTGATTTTTTGTTGTATTTTTTATGATTTTTTTAAGGTTTTTGATATTTGCTTATTTCTTTGCGGTTTATGATTTTTTTACTTTCTTATTTTTTTTAGATTTTTTTGATTCTTAAGTAAATTATTTATTTTTATTTTTTTATTTTTATATTTATGGATATACTTTATTTATTTTTATTTTTCTTATTTGAATGTGATTTTTTAGATTTTTTTTCAAAATGTACACTGATTTTTTAGTTGTTCCCCCCTCGCAAATGACTGACATAACCTAACAAACAACTGGCGGAAGTGATTTCAAGGGCCATACACCGAATGAACATTTCCGCATGTCATTTTCGCACTTGGGCGGTGGTTTCAAACTCGAGAATACGCTTTCGCATGAGTTGACGCCATTGCATGCGAATTCGAACATTTCCGCATACGGATTTAACTCGAGAATAGCCACCCAGGTTTAAATGTCAAAGTCTATTGTAAAAATACATCTGTAAATATCATTTGGCATCAATATATTTCAGTTCGATTGGAGTAACATGGTGACATTAGGTATATATTTCGCAAATGAAATCACACCGCAGAGATTAGAGACAATTAAATCGAATTCGTTCTCTTCGCAAGTTTATATAATATAAATGATGTTGAATGTGTCCATTAATGTTGATCAAAACTGTGAACTTTTTTAACTTGGGAAACGCTCTGTGTAACGCGTTGAGAGCGAGCTTACACTAGCCTGGAAATATTTAGAAATCTTTCAAAATCTTGGAAATCATTGGAAATCTTAAAAATATTTGGAAATCTTTGAAATCTTAAAGATATTTTTCAAAATCTTTAAAATCTTATTAAATCTTAGGAAAGTTTTCTAAATCTTTGGAAATCTTTGGAAAACTTGGAAATCTTGGGAATCTCGTGAAATTTCGGGAATCTCGTAAAATTTCAGAAACCTTGTGAAACCTGCGGAAATCATTGAAATCTTTGGAAATCTTTGAACTCCGGGAAATCTTAGAAATATCATTTTTTTTAAATCTCAGAAATGAGGAGTTCGTTTTCAAAAAGCAACATGTCCAAAAGTTCACTTTTTTTGTTAACGATGGTTTCTTGTGCTATAAAACCATGCGGATCTGAATATGTAATTTGTTTGCTACAAAAGTCAACATATCCTGTAGTGATATGATGTAGTGGATCATAGCCCTTGATGGATGGATGTGGTTCCGGTGCGGTTCTTGCTCTGTTAGTTGCTTGTGCTGGCCCTGAAAAGGGCCGTTAACAGAGCAAGAACCGCACAGGAACCACATACATCCATCAAGGGCTATGATCCACTACATCATATCACTACAGGATATGTTGACTTTTGTAGCAAACAAATTACATATTCAGATCCGCATGGTTTAAAAAAAGGGCATGGTGAAAAGGGCCGTTGGCTGCCAAAGGCCCTTTTCAGGGCCAGCACAAGCAACTAACAGAGCAAGAACCGCACCGGAACCCCATATATCCTGTAGTAATGAGCTCGTGTATATCGTCGTTTGTAACAAAAAGGCACATGTCCATAAAGTTTTGTTATCAAAGTGCAACATGTCCAATTTCAGCATTTCAGCGTTTTAGCTTTTTCAGTATTCTAATTCAAGAATTTTTTGTTTGAATTTAAAACAAACCACAAAACATTATGATACAATTCTATTTGCACATGTTTTCTTGATTTTGATTCAAAATTCAACATGCCCAATGGGTTAGTTTCAAAACGCAACAAGTCCAAAATTAAAATATTAATTAGGAAAAGATTAGAAATATATCGAAGTTACTTTTTCAGCATTCCAATTCAAAAAAAAATAGTTTGAATTTTAAAACCAATCACAACTCAATCCTATTTGCAGACAATTAGTTACAAGTTTTTCGTTGTTTCTGAACAATAAAGGTGAATGGACATGTTGCTTTTTGAAATCAAACTCCTCAATTGTTGACAGTTTGATAGTAAAGAACATTGTTCGGAAAGTAGATTTAAAACACTTCATAAGAAGATACAAATTTCACAATGTCAAAATTTGGACACGTGACAAAAATGCAGTGGATTATAAGCAAGGCGAAACAAAATGAGGAGAAGAGATTGGTTTTAATCAATAATTATAATAATCATGAATATTAAATTATGACTAATATTTCAGGTCAACACCATAAGCATACGCAAAAGTACGATATACCCCAAGTATCTACTATTGGACTTCGCATTAATACCAACGAACGTTTAGAGCAGACTAGATTCTCCTATTCTCCTATACTATTAATGCACAGTTTTGACCTTGAGCTCGGAATTTGCGTTACGATAGACCTCTATAGAAATCGTCATTTTAGCTCAATTTCAATCAAACCCGGACTTTTCCTGTAGATAATTTCGAGCCAAATAAAGTGCACACAATTTTAATCGAATCTGTTGAGTATTTCGAGAGATATTACAAGGAATGCACAATATCATGGAAAAACATACTTTTTTCGAAACTTTGAAACTTCAGGAAGCCGTGAATTCATTGGCAGTGAAAAAAATACAATTTAACGCTAAGGACCTTGACTAAATAGAACCACTTGAAAAGCAACATTTAAGGAGGAATCTCCGAATTTCACTTATGTATAGAAATCGTTCAAATTTCGCGTATAAATAGATTTTTATGTTCTGCATCATAATATGGCGAGAAAAAGTGGTCAACGTGAACTTATTTTCGAGATATATCACTTCAAAGTTACAGCTTTTTTCTCAGTTTAACATTGCGACCATACGATAAAATCATGCTGATATTTTTAAATGCGTATTTGGCTGCTTTCTTACGTATAGAATTTTGTGAAAAACTACTAGAGCGTGTATCAGATGCAATATTTTATTAGAACATTTTTAAATGTGTACCTTCGTGGATGTTTTACTGCTTTATTTTTACGTTTTTCCATCTAAAAAGAGCAGTTTTACATGTAAAATTGTGTTGCCATGGTAAAACGGTATTCTAGAAATTCGAACTTCTTTGCAAATTTGTGGAAATTTCCAGAAGACCGTGATTATATCACTTATCCCTCCTTAAATGTAATTAGATGTTATTTTGGGGGTTGAAAATGTTGTGTGGGGTGGGGGGAGAACTTTTCTGACATTGGACATTTTGCCCGAGTGTACCTCCTTACGTCACATCGCATTTTGAAAATGATTTGAGTAGGTATATTGAAATCTGAAAGTACCATTTAGGAATCATAATTGTATTGTTGTTAATTGTTGGGATTTCTGCAGAGATGCGTACATTTATATAATCAGGTTGAATCTTATTATGTGGAGACCTGAATAAAATCGCATTAAATTCCACTACTCATACCCCTTCTACACGCTCACTTTAACATAAGACTTTAGTAGCCTCTCACTTTAAGTACACCGTGTAGATGATCAAGCTTCCCTTAAATGACACCTCACTTCAAGTTCGCGACGGACCTCCATTTAACCTATGTTTAACGCAAGACGCGAGATCTCGCGAGATTATTTTTAAAAATGATTCAAAAAATCTAGCACCGCCAATTTGAGGATTACTATTACTACATTATTTTGTTCTTCTTCAGTTTAGTAAAATTGTATACATATTCAAGTTAAAATGTTTAATTGAATTTGTAAGTGTGTTGCGTGCTATTTAATAATCTAGTGGAGCGGTCGCTCCACGCCAGCCAAGTCGTACAGCGCGCGCACACTCTCATTTAAAAAGGCTGGAGCAACCCACTTTTACTGTAAGCATCAAAGTGGCATTTTCGGCCTACTGGATCTCAAAATTGGAAAATCTCACATTGTTGCGAAATATCTAAATTTCGAGCTATGGCTCACCCCACCACATATACCAAATTTGGGATCAATAGGTTATGCCGTTTGCGAGCTGGAGGACCGTGAAAACCGTGAAATTGTACGGCTTTCTTCAGATAATGATTACCCATAAAAAACACTCCGTGTAAAAATACCAGCCAAGTCTCTTCAACTAAAAAAAAATATTAAATCTAAAAATTCTGCACTGAAACGTAGTGATATCAAAAAATTAGCCAAGTCAAAACTTTATTTGAAAATTAAAAAATACTTGGAGCATCGTGTATATAAATAGCTTAGAAGTATAGGCTAGATATAAATACATATACTTATAGTATACCCACAATGCCCTAAAAAAACGATGCGCCAAGTATATTTTAATTTTCAAATAAAGTTTTGACTTGGCTCATTTTTTGATATCACTACGTTTCAGTGCAGAATTTTTAGATTTCATATTTTTTTTTAAGTTGAAGAGACTTGGCTGGTATTTTTACACGTAGTGTTTTTTATGGGGATATCACTTATTTTTTTAGTTTATTTACACAACTTGTAAAACTTATTGGGGCAACAATGGATAATTCTTTAATTCCTTTAAAAAAATACGCTATTTCCGAATTAGTTACTAAGAAAAATTTTGTTTGGAGCTAAATATAAACTTAAAGTGATATGCCATGAAGAATTGCGAAAGCATCGTTATAATAGGTCCAGCCGTTTTCGAGATATGGCATCACTTCCGGTTTTCAAAATGGCGGCTGAAAGTTCTTACACATTGTATTAATATGTATATAAATACTAATATTTCATTATAAGCCTTCTGAATATATAGTTGGTTTTTTATATAAAGGGGAAGTGAATTTAGGCAGATTTCGCTAAACTATGACCTAGGATGATATCTTGGGGGGGATTGGCAACCTAATGACGTCACCCACGTTAGCTGATGCTGTACGCATTTGGCCATGTATGATACTGACGAGGGAAATGTTGCCTTTCTTGCTGCATCGTCAATAAAATATTGGAGAGATATGTGTGTAGCATCATTGTCTTCATTACAATGCAGAGCATTGTGTGATGGTATTTTTAAATCCATTATGTTGTGTAGTATACTTGTTTTGACAGGTTTAATATCTCGCGGAACTAGATCAAAATGTTAAAACCTGCGCCGACGGTAAAATATCACTTCAGCACTTTATGTACAACGTCTCACATAGGCAACGTGTTGATGCCTGAGATACATCATTGTCTCCCTTAAAGATAAACGAATTGTGAGATATATAACGTGTGACATTTTATTGAATGATACGAGGTATTTTTAACTGTTATAAAAGCGCGGCATTTCCGTTATCACACACATGGTTTTCAAGGTCACACGGGATGCCAATCCCCCCCAGTAATCGTCCTTGCTATGACGTCATTTCCGGTTTCAGTAATTAGAAAACTTTAATTTCACTGTTGTTATTTCATATAAAGGACCGTCTGAATCGATTGGCGCAAATTTCGTTCCGATCGGTTTAGCCGTTTTTGAGATATGACGTCACTTCCGGTTTCAAAATGGTGGCACAAAAAATTCATAAGAACAAGGTATCATCAGGCAGACGAGCTGTATATGTGGTGAAATTTCGGGTCAATCAACCCAGCCGTTTAGGCTGTGGCGAAGACCGCGGAATTTATTGGAAGATGAATCATTATCATAAATACTAGGAAAACGCTCTGAGTAACGCGTTGATGAGCGAGCACTGATACGCGTAATACCTCGAACCGAAATTCTGTTTATCGAAAATGTCCTTAAAAGCCAATAATTCCTGAACTTCATCACAGACTTGTATGAAAATCTCCAACAATTCCTAAAATATTGGTCCCAATAACCACGCAAAGTTTTAAGTTAATCGATTGAACCTTTATGATTGAACGATTCCTTGTTAATTACAAAAATCACAGGATCTCGTTAAAAAAATATTTAAACGGCAGTTTCATATTAATATACGTTTGAAAGTTTCTGCTCTAACAACCTTGAAGTGAAGATCCGAAGATGCCGTGAAATGTGAAATTTGAGATATATGACAGCCAACACGCAAAATATCCGTAAACTGTCAATAACTGTTGAATTTAAAAACAGTTTAGTCTGAAAATTGTAAAAAATACAGATAATGTTGATAACAACCGATGACCATGCAAATTTTTAAGTTGATCGGTCAAACGGTTCTGGTTTAAATTTCAAAAAGCACATGAAATATTTTTTTAAATTTTAACCAATGGGACGATTTGGCTGAAAATGTGTAAAATAAGAGACAATGTTAGTCTTAATGACCATGCAAAATATAAGGTTGATCACATTTGTCGAAGACCATTTTCATTTTTCAGCCTATCAGGAGATGTTTATTTAAATATTTACCAATCAATGAATTTCAAAAAAAATTGGGGTCAGCAAACAGAGAAGGTTGTGTCTACATGTGTGCAAAATTTCAGGTCGATCGGTGAAACTGTGCGATTTCTATTGCTCCATTTAGCAGACAAAAACAAAAACAAAAAAAACAAAAAAAACAAAAAAAACAGAGGTCCGTGTCAAAAGAGTCAAAAGGAGACGCTCGCTTCGCTCGCTCAATTATCTAGTGGAGCGGTCGCTCCACCCAGCCAAGTCGTACTATACACTCACACTCACACAACATACCGTAAATGCCTAATAAACTGAGGAGCAGACCAAACACTTTTACTGTAAGCAACAACATGGCATTTTCGGCCTACTGGATCTCAAAATTGGGAAATCTCACATTGTTGCGAAATACCTTAATTTCGAGCTATGGCCCACCTGACAACATATACCAAATTTGGGAACAATACGTTATGCCGTTTGGGTGCTAGAGGGCCGTGAAAACAGTGAAATTACACCCCTTTTAAAAGCTATCTGATGATGATGATTCAGATTCAGATATCAGGAAACGTTGCTATCACCGCCACAGCCTAAACGGCTGAACCGATCAATATGAAAATTTTACCACATGTGCACTTTTGGCGTCTGATGAATCCTTTGTTCTTTAAAATTTTTGTGCCGCCATTTTTAAACCGGAAGTGACGTCATATATCAAAAACGGCTGGACCGATTAGAACAAAATTAGCGCCATTCGATTTAGAAGGTCATCTATAAGGAATACCAATAGTGAAAGAAGAAATGTTCTATAACCTAAACCGGAAATGACGTCATAAAAATGACAAATCTGACTAAAATCTTCTCTTATATCAATAACTACATATTCAGAAGGCTTATAATGTTACATAACATTTATAGATACAAATTTTAGGTGGCAGTGATGTCAACCGCCATTTTGAAAACCGGAAGTGATGCCGTAACTCGAGAACGGCTGGACCGATTGGATCGAAACTTTTGCTATACTTTGAAACATATAATTTATAGCATTAACACAGTAACAAACACAACTTTTCTTAGCAACCAAATCACAAAATCTAATTTTTTAAAAGAATTATAATCTTTGGTGCCACAATATGTTACAAGTTGTAATAATAAACTGAAAAAAGGAGTGATATCCCCATAAAAACACTCCGTTTTAAAATACCAGCCAAGTCTCTTCAATTCAAAAAAAATAGAAGAAATCTAAAAATTCAGCACTGAAAAGTAGTGATATCAAAAAATTGGCCAAGTCAAAACTTTTTAAAAAATACTTGGGGCATCGTTTTTTTTAGGACATGTGTAGATGAGTACATTTCATTTCCTACCTACTTCTATACTATTTATATGAACGATGCGCCAAGTATTTTTTGAAAAGTTTTGACTTGGCCAATTTTTTGATATCACTACTTTTCAGTGCTGAATTTTTAGATTTCTTCTATTTTTTTGAATTGAAGAGACTTGGCTGGTATTTTTACACGGAGTGTTTTTTATGGGGATTATTATTATCTGAAGAAAGCCGTCGAATTTCACGATATTCACGGTCCTCCCGCTCGCAAACGGAATAACCCATTGTTCCCAAATTTGGTACATGTGGTGGGGTGGGCCATAGCTCGAAATTAAGATATTTCGCAACAATGTGAGATTTCCTAATTTTAAGATCCAGTAGGCCGAAAATGCCACTTTGATGCTTACAGTAAAAGTGGGTTGCTCCAGCCTTTTTAAATGAGAGTGTGCGCGCGCCGTACGACTTGGCTGACGAGGAGCGACCGCTCCATTAGATTCATCTTCCAATAAATTCCGCGGTCTCCGCCACAGCCTAAACGGCTGGTTTGATTGACCTGAAATTTTCACCACATATACAGCTCGTCTGCTTGATGATACCTTGCCCTTATGAATTTTTTGTGCCGCCATTTTGAAACCGGAAGTGACGTCATATCTCAAAAACGATTTAACCGATCGGAACGAAATTTGCGCCAATCGATTCAGACGGTCCTCTATATGAAATAACAATAGTGAAATTAAAGTTTTCTAATTACTGAAACCGGAAATGACGTCATAGTTTAGCGAAATCTGCCTAAATTCACTTCACCTTTATATAAAAACCAACTACATATTCAGAAGGCTTATAATGAAATATTAGTATTTATATACATATTAATACAAAGTGTTAGAGCTTACAGCCGCTATTTTGAAAACCGAAAGTGATGCCATATCTCGAAAACGGCTGGACCTATTGGAACGATGCTTTCGCAATTCTTCATGGCATATTACTTTAAGTTTATATTAAGCTCCAAACAATATTTTTCTGAGTAACTAATTCGGAAATGGCGTATTTATTTAAAGGTATTAGTCATTGTTGCCCCAATAAGTTTTACAAGTTGTGTGAATAAACTAAAACAATAAGTGATATCCCCATAAAAAACACTCCGTGTAAATAAAACAGCCAAGTCTCTTCAACTAAAAAAAAATTATGAAATCTAAAAATTCTGCACTGAAACGTAGTGATATCAAAAAATGAGCCAAGTCAAAACTTTATTTGAAAATTAAAAAATACTTGGCGCATCGTTTTTTTAGGGCATTGTAGGTATACTATAAGTATATGTATTTATATCTAGCCTATACTTCTAAGCTTCATTATTTCATAATTTTTTTTTAGTTGAAGAGACTTGGCTGTTTTTTTTACACGGAGTGTTTTTTATGGGTACTTTTTAACTTAACACAAAGGCTCAAAACAATTTTAAAATAATTAATAAGTGCTTATGAGTGTTAAAAGTGAGGCTATGTTATCCAAGAGTGATTTTGTTTTCAACTTGAACTGACAGCTGGAACATATTTTGGAAATAACTTCACTGGACCATTCATGTGAAATCTCCTCACTGTCATTAGAATAACACTGCACTGAATCGACAAATTAAGGTTATAATTACAGAATCGTCACCAGATAGTGCGTCAATAGATAAAGTGAGTGTGTAGACGTGCTAAAGTGAGACGTCATTTAAATGTATGTTTAACATACTCTATTAAAGTGAGCGTGTAGAAGGGGTATCAGTCTTGACCATGGGCTTCAAGTATACTTTGTGCTTTTTCGATCGGTACCAAATAGCAGTGAGGAAAGTAAAGTCACGTGAGAGTAGTCAGACAACGACAGAAATGTTCTTCACTCTGCTTTCATAAACTTGATAGTGTGTCCCGTGTTTTCTTAGCACATATTTTTTAATGTTGGAAATCTTTTATTGTGCTGTAATTTTTTATGTTGCGTATTTGTTTCGTATAATTAACTCATTTGGGTATGATTTCAGATTCAGAATTTGGATTCGTTTAGATTCGTTCACAACTTTTTCAGTTGTTGTTTACAATATTCTATATGTATATTTAATACCTAAGTATATCAAATAAGTATATTCATTTGGAAATTGCCACTTGGGTTTCTTCTTCACTGAACAGATTCCATTCATATTTAATTATTGTTTCGGTTTGTTTTGAAAAAAAAAAGATTTAAAAATTGAGTTGCTATTGAGATCGGTAGTTCTGTGAGGGTCAAGTCAATTGTCACGATCAGTCAATTCGTCAGCAAGAGTGGTTCGAGGATTGCGCCACCTATTATACCTTGATCAGAAAAGATTGTGATTAGGTCATGTGTTACATGGCGGGGCTCTCTAGTACCAATTTAATATGGTTGTTCATAAGTGTGTTTGTGTGACGAAACAGGTACCAGGTGTTTAGGTGCTTAGGTAACTACCTAAGGTACTAAGAATTGACAGTAGGAAGTCATTTGAAGAACGACATAAAATAATTTGAATTGCTAGAAAATATTTCGATCAGCACTTTAGTCTCTAAACAGTTGTATTGCGTTGGGCTCGATTAGGGTATGGAAAGACGCGCCCGGGTGCGACTTTACATATACTAAATTGGCCCAGAGCACAGGGTTCATTTGGAGCATTTCATTGGCCGAAGCTAGTACGGCGCTATATTCAAACCATCGCAAAACACTTGGATTTTATGTCATGGGATTGTGGAAGTGTGAGAAAGCAATTCGTGCGCGTGCACATTTCTCAATGAAAGATTTGGAGGCTAACACAAAACAATAAAAGCCTCATTGTCTCATTTCATTTCATGCAGTTCAAACAATCTATACTACCAAAACACTTTTTGTTATAATAATAATCATACAAATTATCTCTATGTTGTCAATTCGAAAATTCCTAAAATTGTGTGCAAGAAAAAATTCAAAATTCTAAGATGCTTTTGATATGTTAAAATATGAGAGTAGATACGATCTTAGCAAACTTTGTGTCAAGCTTAAGCATTACATAGATACATATCATATTGTTTATTTCATTAAAGTTATCGCTTGTATTTGTATTTGAAGGCACCTGAGGTCATAAGAGACCAATAAATCATCGAAACGTCGCGAACGGCCCTTATCAGGGCCACAAGCACTTTTATCGGAACAAACCGTCACCACTGCCTTGCTAAAATCAAAGTCATTTAAATCAGGAATGTTGCAAATATTGAAAACTATAAGGAGATTGAAGTTAAAAATGTCAAAAGCAAAATTGATGAGCATTAAAGAATGGAATGAGCCTGATAAATTTAAAATTTGATTCAGGGTTGAGTCAATTAATTTAGTTCAAAATTATTTAAATTTTCAGACATTATGCACAATATTTTAAGTTACACATGTCAATCAATATAAGTAGTTACTTTTGATTTACGAACTTGTTGAATAATAGTTAATAAGTTTTCACATCTGAATATAATGCGTGTTACAATGTTGAAATGTAGTCAGGGTTGACTTAGTTATTGCAGTTCAAATATTCAGCAGTATTAGAATTTGCAGAATAATCAATCAAATTAACACCCTAAAAATGTTTTATTTTTTTTACGAAAGTACCTATATCTTTCTAGTTAGTTAAAATAAAAATTGTTAATCATAATGAGCGGAATGAGAGCAAAAAGGTGGACATTCGAATCAAGAGTGCAGACTAAAATGAATAAGTTAAATGATTCCGAATTATTTGAGATTTCAATGACAATTAGACAATTACTCTGCATTATTTCGCGCCAGCGGCCAACTTTGCTATTTGATATTTTTTGCAAATTTTTTTAATTTGTGTGCTATTTATACTATTCACTAATTGTTTTTCTAACACTTCACACTCACATGACATAAAATCCAAGTGTTTTGCGATGGTTTGAATATAGCGCCATACTGGCTTCGGCCAATGAGATGCTCCAATTGAACCATGTGCTCTGGGCCTATTTAGTATATATAAAGTCGCCGCCCGCGAACTGCTCTCCATCTCAATCAACTGTATAAATGCAACAGAGCATTAAACGGACATGAGTTTGTCTTGGAAAGGCTCTAGAGCAGCAACTCTCACATGTCAATTCAATTTTACAAATCCATTAGGAATTAAGATGCATTTAATTGTTAATAAATTTGACACTTGGTGGCAGAGAAAGGATCTTTCAAAACTCATTCGCCGAAAGCAGCGTACACTTGGCCAAACAAAACTTGAACGTACAATAATTCTGATAGGCTGATAAATGTAAGATCGCACCATCAGAAGTCAGTCTAAGCGATCTCATTGTCTCATTCTAGTAAATGACTTCACATTTCATTGATAATAACAAGCTTTAAATGGTTATGTGACATGACCAGCAGTTATTCAAATTTGGTCAACGTTCAAGTTTTGTTTGGCCGAGTGTACGTTAACATTAGTCTTTTAATGCATTAAAAAGCTTGATTAAATAAGAAAAAGTGTAAAACTTAATTTTGGCATGAAAGTATTTGTTTAATGTACATTTGGTGGCAGATGTAGGACGTTTCAGAGACGTATTCGACGTTTTTCTCTTTCGTTTTTACTTACTTTCTGTACTAGAGAAAACCTGAAAGTAATTTTTAAGCTTTTATGTTGTCTTCGTTCGTGGGACGATATTCAGCATGACTGAAGAATTCTTTATAATGGGCTCCTGGTTAAAATCGATTTGACGTTATAACGTAACAAATTAAAAAACAACTTGGAAATAATTAGTTTATATGCAGGACGTATTTGTTTCTGTTTCAGGACCACGTATATAAGTTCTGGAACGCGAGTTGGTGTTATCTCTATTCTCGGCTTATCGCGGCTCCCAGGGTTGCCAAAGGGGTTGCCAATTTTTTTTGGCCTATGCGGCCCGTGGCACTGCCCCCCTCCCTCCAGGCGCTTCGGAATTGGGGGGGTGGGGGGATTATTCCCTCTACTCGAGCTTGCATAAAAAAATTAAGTTTAGTGACCATGAAGACCAAGAACCCAACAATAATTTAAATTCTAAAAAAACGCCATGAGGGGCATAAATAGGAAGTTATTTGTTGTAATTTCAGCAGTTAAGCATACGAAAATCAATAATTTTAAAATGTTTATATTTGAAAAAGTGCCCTGAGGGATATTAGGCCAAGCAACGAAGGCTAAAAACAGGCCGAACCCGGGACAAATTGCAAGAGTTGTCTTATTCATCAGACCTTATTCAGAAAAATTCGCTGATTACAACAAAAAAAAGTTTTACGCAGAGATGTGAAGGGAAATTGTCCAAAATTACGTGTAAAGTTCAAATTTTGAGAACATAAAATATTTTTTTTTTAAATCACAGAACACATTTTGATATTTGTTTTCAATAAAAAGTATGTATTATTTTAGGATACAATACTCGAAAAAAATTGGGTGATAATATTAATTATTTTTGGATTTATTCAATGATTTCATAAAATGACGTCATTTAAATAATTAGTCGTAGTGACGTAACTAAAGGAGCTAGAATAAATGTTTTTACGGGAAAATGTTGGTAATAAAGCCTTATATTTTTGGTATGAATATGATCAAAAGTTCACCACGCATCTACTAATTGTTGTCAAACAAAATTTTAATCAAATTATATGAAAAATTAACATCAATATAACGCAATTATTGGCATAACGGCGGAACTGTTTGATCAGAAAATGTTGTCCCTTATAGAATTTTGGCGCCTGATAAAACCTAGCCTAAAGAGAGATTTGGGACGCCATTTTGAAACCGGAAGTGGCATCGTCTTGAAAACGGCTGGACCGATTATAACGGAACTGGTGGCAATCGACTCCAACGGTCATATGACAAAACAGATCAATAGTAAAACCAGAAATTACCAATAACAAATACCGGAAATGACGTCACAAGTATTCAAAATATACATTATTCTGGCTTGTTATAATGTAATATATGAATTAATTTAAAAAAAATCTATGTGGCATTGTTTTCAGTCGCCATTTTGAGAACCGGAAGTGATTCCATAGCTCGGAAACGTTTTTTTTTATAAAATCTTTTTTCATACATGTACATAGATTTACAATCACAGTTGATATACAAACAGAAAAAGTGAATAATAGGAATACGTAGAAACTAATAAAGAAATCAGGGTCAGGGGTATTGGAATGAAATCAAATACCAATTAATTAAGTGGATACCACTCTGTGTCTGGAATAAGAAAAGGTTTTAAGCCTTATGCCGGTATAATTATATGTCGGTACAGCATTATAACTAGGTATCAATATTTTTATAACCATGATATAACCATGTTAAAACTTATTATTTTATCATTATAAATAGCGACTTTTACAATTAAATTCATAAAGATATGCATTTATGTATTTATTTAATGTACCGTAAACCGGGGTCACTTTGGACGCCGGGGTGACTTTGTCCAATTTGAAATTTCCGCATAAACATAGCTCTGCTGTGCCTAAGAGGCAAAACTTTGAACTAAAAAAAATCGCGGGTTGCTTCAAGGTCTTTGAGGAGTGGAGGGAACACTTTTTCAGGGAATTTGTAAGCATTCTTGTTTAGTAAAATAATTTTTAGATGTATGTCCATAAAAAGTGCTTTTTTCATTGGCTGTAAACTTCCTGTGTTCCCCAATAGCATATGTTCTAAAATATGTTCTGACCTGAATCAGTATACAATTTGATGTGTTGTTTAGAGGTTTTGATTAATTTATTTTTTTTCATTGAGTTTGAGTGGGTGGTTATCACGTTTTTCCGATTTTTGTGCTTTACAGGGGTGAAGTTGGACAATGCTAAAGGGAGCTTGGCATTACCAAAAATCATTACCAAAGTGCCTTTTAATCATTAGGTTGTGATATCATATGTTACTACCTAGTCTAGTATACTACCTATAATTAAATGAGGTAATTGAAGTGCCCTTTTGGTATTGTAATGAATATTCAAGCATTTTATAATAAACTGGCTAATAATGTTCTTTTTTCATGCAAAAAATGGCTTATATGATCAAAAATCTTTTTTAAAACATAAATTCTGTCCAAAGTCACACCTGCTGTTAATTTAATATGATTTTTCATTGATTTTACGAGTGTGTCTAAAAACACCCCCACCCCCGGGGTGAGTTTGGACACTTTTAAATTAAAAAAAAAACATGTGTTTTATGGAGGGAAAAAATATGTGTGAGTCTTTTTGCTTTCCTTAGACCCCAACAGCACTTTTGGCCAACCAAAATAAAAGTTTTTACCACTATGAGTTCACAGGACTTCAAAGTATGCTAAAATCGTCCATAGCCACCCCGGTTGACGGTACTTATTGTTAAAAATGGGGTTTTAGAAGAATTTTGAATATTTGTGACGTCATTTCTGGTATTTGTTATTGGTAATTTCTGGTTTTACTATTGATCTGTTCTGTCATATAACCGTTGGAGTCGATTGCCACCAGATCCGTTATAATAGGTCCAGCCGTTTTCAAGATGATGCCACTTCCGGTTTCAAAATGGCGTCCCAAATCTCTCTTTAGGCTAGGTTTTATCAGGCGCCAAAATTATATAAGTGACAACATTTTCTGATCAAACAGTTCCGCCGTTATGCCAATAATTGCGTTTATTGATGTTTAATTTTTCATATAATTTGATTAAAATTTTGTTTGACAACAATTAGTAGATGCGTAATGAACTTTTGATCATATTCATACCAAAAATATAAGGCTTTATTACTAACATTTTCCCGTAAAAACATTTATTCTAGCTCCTTTAGTTACGTCACTACGACTAATTAATAAATTACGTCATTTTATTAAATAATTGAATAAATCCAAAAATAATTAATATTATCACCTAATTTTTTTTCGAGTATTGTATCCTAATATAATACAAACTTTTTATTGAAAACAAATATCAAAATGTGTCCTGTGATTCTAAAAAAAATATTTTATGTTCTCAAAATTTGAACTTTACACGTAATTTTGGACAATTTCCCTTCACATCTCTGCGTAAAACTTTTTTTTGTTGTAATCAGCGAATTTTTCTGAATAAGGTCTGATGAAAAAGACAAATCTTGCAATTTGTCCCGGGTTAAATGCTTCGTTGCTTGGCCTATATCAACTTGGGTCTAAACTGTTTTTTAATTGTTTATATATATCCTAAAAGTGTGCAAAATGGAAAAGGAGTTTCACTATTTGAAATGTTTTGCCTTTATATTAATCTAATCCACCTCACAAGTGCGGAGGATTAGCATAAAAACATTTCAAATAGTGAAACTCTATTTCCCTATTGCACACTTGCAGCTAATATATAAACAATTAAAAAACGCTCAGACACAAGCTGGCAAATCACCCCCCTCCCTGCTATCTCGTTTTCAAAATGGCGGCTTATTTAAATCCTAGCTCCAGAACTAAGGCATGTAGAGTGATGCGGTTGACGGAAAGAGATTCATGACCATTACTTTAGTAAATAAAAAAAAATCTATGCGATTGTAAAAACAAATTTGAGGTGTGTAAAATATAATTTTTTTTCTTCAAATATTGGACAAAAAAACTTACTTTTAAGCGAGCGGAGCGAGCGCCTCCACTTGACTCTTGCAGCCCTTTCTCTGTGGATGTGTTTGTTTTTGTTTCTTTTGTTGGTTCAATCCAGGTCGCACCGGTCAACGTATCAATATGAAATTTTGCACACACCTTCATCTCATACTAACTTAAACCTGAACAGGTTTAGAGAAAGATCCGTCTATAAATAAATAAAAAAATCGGTGTCTCCCATATAAATAGTATTGTAGGTTTGAGGAGTCCGTTGCGGCCGCTCGATGCGCCCCATTCAAAGCAAACTCGGAAGCAATAAGCTGTCTATATATTAGAATACGTAATAATTATTTCTTTGCGGTTAGATATAGTAATAGCAATACGTATGATGTTATACTTAGGGGTTTTCTAGTGGAGCGGTCGCTCCACGCCAGCCTAGTCGTACGGCGCGCACACTCTCATTTAAAAAGGCTGGAGCCACCCAATTTTACTGTAAGCAACAAAGTGGCATTTTCGGCCAACTGGATCTTATAATTGGGAAGTCTTACATTGTTGCGAAATATCTTAATTTTGAGCTATGGCCCACCCTACAACATATACCAAATTTGATATCACTATATTTCAGTGCAGAATTTTTGGATTTCCTTTTTTTGTTAAAGAGACTAATGGCTGGTATTTTTACCGAGTGTACTTTATGAGGATTTTGTTTTCATGAAGTTGCTCCAGCCTTGAGGTTTGAACGGTTTTTTGTGTGAGAGTGTGCGCGCCGTACGACTTGGCTGGCGTGGAGTGACCGCTTCACTAGATAAAAGGAGGAGGAGTTACAACATCTAGGGAGGGGTGAGGGGAGTTGACATATGACAACGCGAACTGCTCCTCCCCTCCCGGACAAACTGACGGGATATTGCTCGGAATGTGAGTGGAGGCGCCGTTTACAATTACGGCGCTTCCATTTCATCTCGATTACCTTCTCTCGTTCAATCTGCGCGTACATGAATGAGATTGGTAACAGAATGTTAGCATCGATCAGGTTTGATGAGATGTTTTCCACTGACGTAATCAACAATACATTTTGTTTATCATACGATATAAGCAATACATTTAATAGTCTTAATTTAAATGTGAAACAGAACGAATAGGAGTCGGTTATGTAATGACGCTGGAGAGCAGGGCCGGACTGGCCCCTGGCGGCTAGGAGGCGATCGCCGCCGAGATCCCTGGCTATTGAGGCCCTGGATTGTGTATAACATACATTTTTAAATGTTATCATAAAAAAATCCATTTAAGGATACTATGGAAGTAAAAAAGCGCCCTGCGTTGCAGATGGGGGCCTCTTATATATGTAAACCCATCTTCCATTAACTTTATGGTGAACATTTCGCAGCAAAATAAACATTTTTAAATTCACAAAAACTATTTAAAAATTACAAATATTCAAAAAGCACTCTTCTGGGCAGGCTGGGTTCTATTTAAATGTTTCTTCCAATAACAGCATGTTGAGCGTTTTGATGCCATTTAGGTATACGATTTTGCAATTTCAAAATCAATTGAAAATTACAAAAATCTAAAAAAAAAACATCCTGCTTGCCTGTCTGGAGGCCAATTCTTGAGTTTTCATGTTTTGAAACCATGTGTGGTTTCATTGTTTAAAACGTAAAAAAGTTGAAGGCTAAGCAATAGTTGTCAACTTTTTTACGTTTTAAACAATGAAACCACACATGGTTTCAAAACATGAAAACTCAAGAATTGGCCTCCTGGGGGCCTCTTAGTATGGACATTCATTTAATATTATATTTATGTTTTTGTTGTACATTTTGCAGCCCAACCAATACTCATTTGTACATCCAAAATTATTTAATTACTACAAAATTTGAGAAGCGTTCGCAGGCGAAATGAGTCTTCATTAACTTTGTGTTAGGCATATGCAGCAAAGTACCTAAACATTTTTACAATCCCAAAAACAAATTAAAAATTATACAAGTTCAAAAGCGCCCTGCCGGGCCGGCGGGGACTTCTTATATTTGGGCATATGCTCATGTGTAAGGGTTACCCATGCCGGACAGATCAGTGGTAGGGTCCAGACCAAGAGCAGCCGGGGTCGGCCTAACCATGCCCTCCCTTGAATTTGCGGCCCCCCGCGGGCCGGCCTCCCCCCTCGAGATGGTGACCACCCTGACATCGGGTTTAGCCGGCCCGAATCCTCACACCCCCCGGTCCGTCCCCATTCCGGCCTGGCCTTCCCACCAGTGCTGGACTCCTCCGGATCGGGCCCGTTAGGTCGACCCCCTCCCCTTGCCCTCCAATTAAGATCAACAAAGTTAAATATAACAATTAATGTGCGCAATCCCAGCAAACACAGAGTGTCAGATTTGTACCGGGCCGATGCCTACCAACGGCGCCGGTCCGATGTCGCACGTTGACACTGGCCCGGCAAAATTGTGTCCGCCGGGCCGCCTCCTATTTGTTATCGGACAGCGGACACCAAGCAGTCACATATCCGCGTCCATTCCGTCACGAATATGACACTCACTAAAAGACTAAATGCGCGTGCTTCACTGGCCCGGCATCAAAACGATACGTTTCGAACACTATTCTGACACATTGCGGACAGAATTCTGATATCTTTCGGACGCCATTCAGATACATATCGGATGCCATTCTGTTACATTTTGGACACCATTCCGTTACATATTGGATACAATGCGGATACCATTCCTGCATTGAATCCCGCCCCCTTCCCCCACCCCCTTCCTACTAAATATTCATAATTTGATTATTTATTGGTAATTAATTAATTAATTAATTAATTGATTAATTTTTTAATTTATTATTTCAGGGAAACGAAGGGAGGAAAGAATTCATTTGATTGAAACGAATAATGTTTTTATTGGTTTTAGAATTGACACAAATATACAAAAATTACGAACGTAAATTCAAGTCTGATGCGTTTCGCAGCCAAGGCACCAGCCGCAGACATCTTCTTTCTTCATAGAGTTGTGTAGGATCTTATTTCGCAGGGCAGCAACTAAAACACAAACAATTTTCATACGATATATAAAAATTGAAAACTTGTCTTGATGATGAACGAACACTTGAACTACCAACAATAAAGATAATAATATCACAACTTTAAATACTTTCTTTCCCCCAATGCCCCCCGTGTTGATAGTTTTTAAATTAATCATCGTACATAAAACATTCATTCATTGTTCATAAAAAGAAATGAACGTAAAATTTGTGACATTTTACTTCTAATTTACCTAGGTAATTGTTGATCGATTTTCAAAAATAAAAAACGAATACATTAATTGTCCTTAAATCTAGGTGATCATCCACATCAATTTCTCAATTATTGATAATTTTGATACTTCGATTTTTAACCGCAGGTGCTCCATCCCTTCTATTGTCAATGCATGGTCAATGCTCAAGGCAACCTTGGAGGAAAGCAAACAACTCCCCCTCCCCTCCCCTCACTTCCATCCTCTATGTAGACAGGCAAGGACACGATGACTGGGGGTTGGGGGGTTGAAATCGGCTTGAAATGTATGTTGAAATATGTTAGCATGCCAATACTTTATTTTTAAGAGACGTAGAATTATTGTCCATGAAAACTTAAGCAAAATCGGTTTTTAATTTCGAAGAGGTGACATAATTTGAATGTTATTAAATTAAAATGGTATTAAAATTGTGTAGGACAAAATTGAATTGACATAAAAATCTTTAAATATGGAGATCAATAGGTACAACTAAAATTATTTGTATGTTTCCGTAATGCAATTACCCTCTTGTACAGAATCTGCTGCAAACAACTTAAATTATTTGGAAAGAGAGAGAACTGCGAATGGAGTGACGCGTAATGCAGAACGTTTTTACTTTTAACATGAGTGTTAGTTCATTAAGAGACACAGTTACATTATTGCATTGCATGTTAAGAAATTGGTATACTTACCCTACAATTAACAATTGTCTTCTGGTATGTAGCAGTTGATTGGCAGTAGTATCTTTCTTCTTGTAGTGCAGCGTCAAAAATCAAACTTGTAGTCACGATAAAAACCGTTGGAGTTTGACTGCTTGAACTCCCTCCCCTCCCTCTCTCACAACCCCATCACGAACCCTCCCGAAGGCCAAAGGGCGACGGCCGAAGACACGAGTCTTTGCTCTCTACCCTTCGTTTTAGTTTGAAATAGCCAAAAAAACAATTAATTTAAATTTAATTGTGCGATTTTCTAAAATAACTGTTGGTGTTTAATAATCTATATGAAATAATCTATATATTTATATAGCTTCACCTTGATAATTGATGTGCTGAAAAGTGCAATTGAAAGATAATTGATTCTTGATGTCATCTTTGCATCGGTCTTGCACTGGGCCAGCATCGTGCGGACACAACACATTGTAAACTAATTTAAAACAAATATAAATGGGTAAAACTTCAATCAAAAGTTATAAAATGTATTAGAAATACAAAATCTACTCTATTTTGCAAATTCAGACTGTTTCGTTGCAATATGAGGCATATTTCTTGATTTTTGTTTCACTATTAAATTCTTCTAAATGATGCATGAAAATGCTATAGGCCGCCATGGTTTGTGTTAGGGAATTGAGAGTGTCATATTTGTGTCCAACGAGTGTCGGGCCGGCATAAGTCCGACGGCGATGCGACGGCACGTAAAAAACATGTTCGAAACGCGCGCGCTCCCGCCGACACTGGCCCGGCATCATGTGGACACCGTTCAGACATATCCGCAGAGTGTCCGCCAGTAGACACCGGCCCGACACGGACATGGTGACACCTCACGGACATATCTGAATAGTGTCTGTCAACAGACGCCGGCCCGATACCGACATTGTGTCACACGCGGATATATCTGAATAGTGTCAGCCAGTGCGGCACTGGCCCGATAGCAGAACACTGTCCGAGTGCTGATATATCCGCTTGTCAGTAGTGGGCCGGCATCAAATCGGTATCTTCATGCGACGCACCATCGCCATTGCCGACACTCCGTCATCGGTATGATACAGGTCCGGCATAGAACTGACAGTCGTGTGTTTGCTGGGATATAACCTCGACGTTGACGCGCCATTAAACCAAACTAATTTAATCTAATCTAATCTATTTATTTACGAAACTAACAGTATTTTATCAATTGCTTTAATTTTTCTATCTTATTTCTTTATTCATAGTTATTATTTGTTTCGAAATTGATATTCATAAAATGCATTATGTAGTTTCATTCCAATTATTTATTTCGTGGTATTTACATTCAAATATCCCTTCTTGGCACGATGGCTCAGCGACAGCGCATGCGCAATGTTGAAGAGCCAAAGAGCCCTTCTCTCCCTAGCTCCTCGTATGGCGGCACAACTTGGTACTCATTTCCACCGCTAGATGTCCGTAGTTTCCCGTTTGCTTGACAGTTTCGTCGGGCCGAGATTGGTAACATTGTGTAGTAACCAAAATGTCCGTGGGATGGCGCCAGCGGTTGGGTATCATAGTAGTAGAAACTAAAATGTCCGTGGGAGAGCGCCAGCGGTTGGGTATCATTAGTGTGACTTTAGGGCTAAATGGGTTACCTATTAGAATCGACATTAATATTAGATTGAAACTTCGTAGTGCTTTAGATGAAGGATATTATCACTTCCCTGACTAAAAAAATGTTCGGGTAATCATTTAAAAATAACTCAATGCTGGGTAAAACTCCAAAATGCCTAATACAAAGTAAATTCTTACTCAGGCTCATCAGCTGTCAAAGTCTGCATTCTAGCAACTTATGACCGCATTAAACCTGTTCTATGAATTTATAAGTATATATTTAGATATATTAGCAGTTCATAAACATTAAAACTACGAATTAAAGCAATGAGAAACATTTTAGATGAGAAAATAACACTAAAACTGAGCCGCCATCTTGGTAACCCATCTCGGGTAAACGTAGTTCCAGGTATCATAGTAGTAACTAAAATGTCCGTGGGATGGCGCCAGAGTTGATTTTTCAAATTTTCGTCATCTTGCCGCGTTCTTATCTTTACCAGTAAATAGTTTTCACGTGAAATCAAGATACGACTTTAGGCTTCATCTTTGTACTATATTAATACAAAGTAATAAATGCAAAGATATACCTTGATGTGCACGCTAACGTATTCTACAATGTATAGTCAAGGAAATTAGATGGTTACACCAGAGTGAATGGAAAACACAGCCTTGTATACCTAAGATGAATAGTGTATCCACTGAACGCATTTAACATTGGGCCGAATGTAGATGATTTTGGGCGGCGAGTTTGATTGTCTCTCGATCGCAGCGCTAGTCTGCGCTGCGGTCAAAGATTCAACTATGAAATTTTAATATAATTTCTCATTCAAAATGCCATTTTAGGAACATATTTTGAATTATTATTATATTATTATTTAAATAAAACAACTTTGGTTTAATAAATGCAATAACAAAGGGTAAATAAGATAATAAAATCTTAACACTATGTAGTTCCCCCATATGCCGCCAGGATCGCGTCGTTCTCGAGACAGTTCAAGGTCATATTTTATTCTCAAAAAATGTTACACGTTTTTGTGCTCAGTGGATACACTACCCAGCAAACACAAGAGTGCACGCCTTGTATCGTTTTTGTACCTTCATGCGGTGTTGTATTTGTGTTGTACAGAAGTTACAGGGCCGGCAAAATCATGTCCCGAAAATATGCACATTTTCCATCATGTACAGCGTGCACCAACCCAGTTGCGGACCAGCATCTTTCTTGCACAAAACCAACTGCCATGAAAAGATACCTCGCCGTTAACTTACTTGCACTTATCTTGCAGCCATGAAATGTACACTCCCAACACCGGGCGTGCATCGTCCGTGCGGATTGCGTGCACAAAATTTGCGCCAACGAAACGGCATCTTTCTTGCACTTGCTCTTTCGCATGTAAAACGCTAGTTCCAAAATTAGCTACGGGGATCGCTACTTGTTCATGTTGCCGTATAAAACAAATATTATAGTATTCAAAATCGAAAAAATTATCTAGTTTCATACAAGGAGGTAGTTTGTACTGTGTGATAGAAGACATTGCAATTAGTACATGAAAGACAATTTTATGAGACATGCACTGGATTCGAACTCCGGTCGTCGATTTGGCGCGCTCCCGATGTATCCACTCCTCCACGGTGACGATGGAGGTAGGAGGGTGAAATAAGCCACTTGACCGGCGAGCGAGCGCGAGCGATCGTACGACACAATTCTGATACAAAACGGGTACCTACCTACTGCTGGGGCACTCCAATACCGCGCAATTCAATTTGTTTAAAAGAATACATTAAGGATGATCTAGACCACGTGACCACCTACGTCATTACTTCAATATTCCCTGTCAAACATCAAAAGCAATGCGACGGCCATTGATATTCTTTGAAAAGAGGGCGAAAGAGGGTACACTTTCGTTCGAATAACTTCATAAATACCCTAGCTACAATAATTTGGTCTATACTGGAGGGACAACAAAAGATCGATCTCAATGTTTGATACGACACTTAAATAACGAAAATGCTCCCCTGAATTTAAAAAAATTGTACAAGTAGGGCAAAACAGTGTAAACAAGACACATTTGCCGTGGTTCGAACAATGGACAATACGACAATATTGAACACAAACCTGCACATATTTTTTATGTAATATTCCTCATTTTTCACAGCGATTATTTAAATGCTATTTATAAAGCCCACACATCTACCAATTGTTCTAGCGAGCTCAAACTTCACATTTTATTTATTTAGACGTCGCCATTCATATTCCGTGTGATTTCGTGAATGTGATGTGACGTCATGGCGTATGAATACATTCGAAACTGTTCATTCAAGCACAGCCTTCTCAACAGAATTCAATCAAGTCAATTGGAATGTAGCTGGCGCTGGCGGGTTCTATTCAAATTTCGAAAAACCAAAAGCAATTCAGAGTATTGGCAAAGATTTTTCAGTAATAATATGTCTCATTCTAATTATAAAAAGTGGAACCACTGCAGAACAAATGCTAGACTTGCAAGAGAGAGAAGGTAATAGTTGTATAGGTATAGGTCATACCTACTGTTCTAAATTCAAAATGCGCCAATTAGGATTAATTTGGCTCGGTGATCCAGACCAACATTAGGTAGCTACCTACTAGGTACCTACCCATCTCATATTTTACACATTTTCAACCCAATCGATGAAGTATTTAGAGAGTTGTCATCATTTTAAGATTTTTGAAAGAGCTGTCAAAGAGATTTAAAGCAAAGTAGGTAGGTAGGTATACCTAGTACTATAAGTACAGGATACATATAATCCGAGACCTGATTCAACAACTGCCTAGCAGTAAGCAAATCGGTTAGCAATGAGATTTTGCCATCAGCTTTATACACATTGAGATCCGCTAGCAATTGAAAATAGTAGTAGAATCGTGACACTGTTACCTAGGTATTCAAATATTCCAGAGTGTATAGTATAGAATTAGGAAAGTTACAATGAGCAACAGGAATATTTTTGTTATTAGTTATTATATCTTTGATTGAATGGAGCATGTTTAGTCATCAATGTGTTTATACACTTAGTGTTTTCCTAGTAGGTAGGTACATACAGGAGCCCAAGTCTTGAAAAAAGCGTTTTGAAACCGTCTGGCGTTTTCATTGATCAAAACGAAAAAAGTTGAAGGCTAAGGTATAGTCGTCAACTTTTTTACGTTTTGATCAATGAAAACGCCAGACGGTTTCAAAACGCTTTTTTCAAGACTTGGGCTCCTGGCACTGCCATGTTACGGATAAGAAACATACCTACTAGGTGTCCTATCTACCAGATTTGAGAAAAAATAATCCGAGATATCGACACAAACGCGTTTTAGACTTGAGAGAATGTTAAAAAGTTATTTTGGATCTACAGTCGTTTTACAATTAACTATATTACACTCCTTGGTACTGATTGCGCTAGATTTATTGGACGACAAGTATCGTATTTAACCAAATTGACACTGCAACACTTTTACACTTCATTCAAATAAAAATGTTAGTAATTTAAAGAGATCTAGATTATTAAAAACCGATCCGAAGTCAGCATTTTTTTGCAAATAGAACCTGATGATACATTAATTTACTTTTAAATTCGAAAAATTCACAGCACGCAACTGGATTTACAATAGGTATTAGGTATAGGTACACTCGGCAAAACAAAAATTGTTCGGTGACGAAATTTGAATGACTGCTTGTCATCTTCCATACCATCAAATCTTGTTATTATCATTGAAATGTTAGGTCACCTACTAGAGTGAGACAAGAAGATCGCTTGGACCAACTTATGATGGTGCGATCTAACATTTTTCATTCAATCAGATTTATTGAACGATCAATTTTAGTTGTGCCAAGTGACCTAGCTAATTGAAAAGTGTCGAATTGAAAAATACACACAAATGGATTCATCAATTTTAATCTTATAGGTACCTACCAAAGGCAATTAAAAAAGGAAAAAATGTTAGGTTCAAACAATTCCTGTTTTTTTTTGGGGGGGGGGGGGGGGAGGGGGGAATTCTGAAGTTGTATTACTGTTACATTAGAAATACTTTGTGAATCTCAAGAATTGGTCCTCACTAATCAGGGCTACGGAACAGACAGTTTTACGTTTTCAAACCATGAGAACTTCAAATGAAAACAAAACCATATGCAAGTTTATATCAAGACTTGGGCTCCTGAGGTGGGATTCTATAACTCCATTGCGACCGCTTAGCAATTTCTTCCATAAGGATTAACATTGAAATAATTGCTAAGCGGTCGCAATGGAGTTATAGAATCAGGACCCTGGGTGGTTATTCTAAATTTCCTTGTCGTCTCATATCAATTGATTTGGTGTCACCAGTCACCACCATGTTAAATAGATAGCACTCCAGTGTGCAGTGAGCCCGTATCAAGTGAAACGAGACGACACGGAAATTTAGAATTTAACATTCCTGGGCTCCTTGGGCTCTTGCCTCAACGGTTTCATAAATTTTCTAGTGAATTCACTACGAAAATGTTGGCATCTATCCCACTGCCCACTGCATTGGGAAGCTGAAAATAAATTAGCGATGAAAGTGGTAGCACTTGAAAGAGTGAAAAAATTTGGTTTGTCGTTTCTTTAGTTGACAATTTATTTTGACATTGTTCCATTGTCTGATTGTTTGATGAAACAATGGACATTGTTTTTTTTATCCATAATATGGCAGAATAGGTATTGGCACATGAATTCAAAATGTATATTTATTGTGATGATCATCAATAGATTTGCTGAAAGTGAAGAGACTCCTGACGGTGGTGAGACTCCTGTCTGTAGTGGGACTCCTGACGGTGGTGAGACTCCTGACGGTGGTGAGACTCCTGTCTGTAGTGAGACTCCTGACGGTGGTGAGACTCCTGTCGATGAAGATACTCCTGTATGTAGTGAGACTCCTGACGGTGGTGAGGCTCCTGTCGATGAAGAGACTTCTGTCTGTAGTGAGACTCCTGTCGGTGGTGAGGCACACAGTGTCCAAGGCCTTCTCCTTGACGCATGTGATCATAATGATGATCTAGAGAGGTAAAATTCCAAACATGTAGCAAATTGCAAAGTGAGTCATATCCCATACCATCCTTCACCTTCTCATTACACTTACCTCTCCCAAAGGGCTCTATTAGAAGATCTCATAATTCTCAGTGACGACATGACCAATGAAGAGACTCCCGGTGGTGACGCACTCAGTGACGAAGATCCTCTCATTGACGCATGTGAAGAGCCATCTAATGATGATCTAGAGAGGTAAAATTCCAAACATTTAGCAATGCAAATACCATCCTATCCTTCTCCTTCTCATTACACTTAATTCTCCCAAAGGGCACTCCTAGACAATCCAAATTCAGATGTTAATGAATTACTGGGGAGGAGGATTGTTAATGTTTCCGATTTCATAAACGACTGCCGAGCCCTTGAAAGGCATACATGTCCACAAAATGGAAAGATGTCGTATTTAAAAGAGATCAAACGGGGCTTGGCCAGTGATCTGGTATTCCAGTGTGAAATGTGTGGAACCATTGAAACGATTAAAACCGACCGCAGCTCTCCACGTGAAATTAATTTGGCCGCAACTTGGAGCATGGTGGCCATTGGAAAAGGCCACCATCACCTTGAGGAAGTTTGCGCAATTTGTGATATACCCTCACCCTCATACACCACCTACCAAAAGTGTGAGGAGGAAATCGGAGAGGTAAGTTGCTAATTAATACATTACTGAAGGCTTTTATAATATTTTCACTAATTACTACTATTCCTTATTAGAGCTGGATGAAGACCCTGACAGAAGACATGACCTCTGCAATAGAGGAAGAAAAGAGAAGAGCTGTTGAAGCTGGCGATGTGGACGAGGACAACAAAGCCTGGTTTACTGTCATTGTTGATGGCGGCTGGAGCCATCGCAGCTTTGGCCACAGCTACACAGCTAAGTCGGGTGTCGCAGTCATCATTGGGAAAAGAACCAAAAAAATTCTATTCCTTGGTATTCGGCAAAAGTATTGCAGCGTGTGTGCCATTGATGAGAGCCGCAATATCGAGCCCAGACCGCACACATGCTACAAGAACTGGACAGAGTCGTCGCCGGCCATGGAAGCGGACATCATTGTAGAAGGCTTCAGGCTAAGCGAGTCCATGCACAATTGCCGCTACAAGAGGTAATTTGTGACCATTGTGAATGCTTTTGGTATAATGCGACAGAATAGGTGTCAATTAAGTTATAATTACAGGTTTATTGCTGATGGTGATTCAAGTGTTTTCAAGAAGATCAAATCCCTGGTACCTTATGGGCATCTTGTTACTAAGATAGAGTGTACCAATCATCTAGTAAAAAACATCAAGAAGAACCTCCACAGTCTATCCGACACTAATGCCACATATCGTAAGCTGCTGGGTAAAGGAAAGGTGAACTCCATCGCCAAGTACACCCGGTGGCTGATTACGGTCAACTCAGGACAAAGTGATCCCTCGATAGACGCCCTAAAGAAGGATATCAGCAATGTCCCACGGCATGCCTTCGGCGACCACTCGCAGTGCAGGTTCGACTACAATTGTAGTTAAATTCATTTTTTGTTTGTTTTAACAATCGTGGGGCAATACAATAGTTTTTAATCTCTTCTACAGAGTTGAGGTCTGCTATGACGCCGGGGAGGTGGACGAAGCAGAAGCTTTGGAGTTGTCTGATGCCGCTACTGACTTTCGAACGAGGTACATCACCATCTTCAACAACTTGTCGCTCCATGCAGCCAGCCTCATAGAGAATGACACCAGCAACCTCGCCGAGTCATATATGCATCTTGTCGCCAAGTTCACCGGCGCCAAGCAGGCGTTCTATGGCCGGCGAGGTTCATACATCATGAGGGTTCATGCAGCAGGACTTGCATACCAGCACGGCGTCAGGTGGCATGCCGCTGCTTGGCAGAAGATGACAGGAGCAAGTCCTGGCAAGGCGTTGGAGACCCTCATTCGAAAGAGGTCCAAGAAGTCATCTACCAAGACGTGAGAGCACAACTAACACTCTGTCACAAAACAGTAAACACAAACACAAACATGCACTACATACATAATTAATTAGGTCCAGTTTTTCACTACAATGCTACAATAAGTATAGTTGAGTTTAAATGGTCATTGAAGGAATATCTTAGATGTTGCCATGGCAATATAGTCCTAATCAACTCTTTAAAATTTAGCTGAGTATTGAAAAACTGGCTCTTAGTATTTATTGATAGTGTGTATTTTAGATTCCCAACTGAGGACTTCACTGATGGAACTTTGGCAAAGAGGAACAAGCGAACGAGGACCGATGCCACCCCAAAACGCAATCCTGATTATGGCCGCCACTGTCAACAACCGGATAAAAGTCCTCAGGAGTTGGAGGAGGCAATTCAGATGAAGCTTGATCTCCTGAGAGTAGATGCTGAAGGACAGAGAAAGATAGAGCTGGAAACCAGGGGCCAGGCTGGAAACAGCGAGTGGGTACATGCCCGAGCCCATCGCGTCACCGCCTCAAATGCCGGTGAAATTTGCCATCGCAGAGCTCCTGCGGGTCCACTCGTCTCTCGCTTGTTATATTCCTGCCCCTCAATCCGTGCTCCAGCTCTGCTCTGGGGAAGAGATAAGGAGAAACATGCTGTCAGAGCATACGAGAATGCCACTGGAGAACAAGTAATACAATGTGGCATTTTTGTTGACATTGAAAAGGGTTTCTTTGCCGCGTCTTTAGATGGACTTGTCGGGGAGGATAAAGTGCTAGAGGTGAAATGCCCTTACGCCTCCCGAGAGGTAACACCGCAGGTAGCTGCCAAAGACCGGGGATTTTACGCCGAGTTGCTGGAAGATGGTACTTCTCTTCGGCTAAAACGGAAACATAAGTACCATTTCCAGGTAACTACTTCAAAATTCTAATCTTTTAATATCTAATTTTTAATTTTAATTTTTAATTTCTATGTACTTTACTCTTTTAGGTGCAAGGTCAACTACGAGCAACCGGCCGCACATCATGCGATTTCGTCATATGGACTCCAAAAGGAATTTCCATAGAAAATATTGTTAGAGATGAGGAATTTATCTCTATCATGATGCACAAAATGGAATCATTTTTCTTAAAAGACATGATCTTAGAAATTGTTGATGCAAGATCCATCCGTCTAATGCCCATTCGAAACACGAATGCAAAGAAAGTGCGTGATGCGAATGCAAGTAGTGACTTGGCTGGTAGTGTAGATCAGTTGATCCCTGATCTAGCTCGTCTAAGGGACTCATAGAGCTGCTCTGCCTGCTGCATGAAGAATTCATTGATGGCGGGGACTTGAAGATCTCGATGAATGTCAACGTTTCTGATAAACTATTTCGTCGAAGTGATTCGTCGTAGTGCTGGGTTATGGATGATCAGCACTCTCTTCTTCACAGCCGCCGAGCACGAGCTCCAGACCGGAGATGCATAGGTCAATGTTGGCCTGATAATCGCTGTGTAGAGCAAGAGCTTGTTGTTGAGGCTCATGTCGGTGTTTCTTAACAGCGGTGTTAATGCTGCCAGCTTTCCGATCACTCTGGAGCAGATGGTGTCCACATGCTGGCTGAAGTTCAGGCGGAAGTCGAGGGTCACCCCGAGATACAGACTCTAGGGTTCCCAGCCTATCTGCTGGCCGATGATCAAGATGACGGGGGGATCAGGCCATTCTTCTTCGTGAATAGGTTGCCTTGGTCTTGTCGGTGTTAATGGCTATTCTCCACAGCGCGTACCATGCCATTATACAATCAAGGGATGGCTGAAGGTATCCTCTTGATAGAGGAGTTCACTCCTAAGTAGGCCACATAGAATGTTCTGTCAGTCAGAAACAATCTAATAGTTTCTATTAAGTAGTGAGGAGCTTGGAGACGATAAAGCTTGAGAATAAGTCCTTCGTGCCACACACGATCAACCACTTTGGAAACGTCTAAGAAGATGTCTGCTTCTTCCTGTTGAATCCTTGCGTGATGATGTTCGTCACTATCAGGAGCTGCTGTGTGGTGCTATGCTTCGGTCTGAATCCATACTGCTCTGGAGTGAGCACTGTGATCTCCGAGATAATCGCCATGAGTCGACGCTGAAGGACACGTTCCAGAAGTTTAGCAATGTTGCTCAAGCAAACTGATCGGTTGATAGTTGCGTGGATCTCTCGGTGATTTTCCGGGTTTTTGGAAAACAACTACTACTCGAGCATTTTTCCAATTAACCGGAAAATGTCGGAAGTGCATTGGAATGGTAGGATAGGATCAGGAGGCTGGTATTTTAGCCCAGCAGGTTGACATCGCCAAGGCATCTGATTTCTCATTGGCTCTGTGGGTCTAGTTCCTGCTCCCTGATTGGTCGGAGCAGGTGGCAAGGGAGCTGGCAGGTGCAGCGCTAGTGGCAGCTCGGTGGACTGCTGCTGCGCGCGTTCTGCTCCGTGTCACTCTGCCGGTCATGGGTAGCTCGGCGGTCACTGTGTCTAGTCTCGGTCTTGGCTTCGCCGGCGCAACCATGATGCGGGCCATGGCTGGCTGCCACACATACAGGAGGCGGATGCTGTCGTCCCGCCTGTTTATGTTGTGTGGACGACGCTCAATCTCGATCGCCTCCCGCACGGTGCGTAAGGCGCGGTTGCCGATGGTAGCGCGACACTTCATCCCCACGAAGTCGATTGTGTGTTCTTTCGCCTTGACGTGTTGCGTGAGCGAGGAGGTTGGCATGAGGCGCTGGACTGCTCTGCAGTGCTCCTTCAGTCTCTTCAACATCATGCGTCTGGTCTGGCCAACGTACGTCCCCGTGCAGTCGTGGCACGGCATCTCGTAGACACCCTTCTACTCCGGGGGAATCTTGTCCTTACAGGAGCCGAGGAACTCGCCGATCTTCTTGTCGCTGCCGAAGATGGTCTTGATGTCGGCGACCCGCAGGTGTCTTGCGATGTGGTCTGTAGTGCCCATGCCATATGGAAGGAAAGCGCGTAGACCCAGCGCATCTCCTCCTTCTGGCTCTCGGATATTTGGCTTATGGTTCCACACCTTTATAAAGGCGCTGTTCGGGAAACCGTTCAGCCGGAGAGCCTCTCGGAGGGTGTTGCCTTCATCTCGTAGGTGGTCAGGGCCGGCGACTTGTTGTCCGCGGAACGCCCGAGAGTTCGCCACGGACCGGAGCTGCGTCGGATGATGGTGAGAGGCTGCGTTGAGTTACCGGTCCGTGTGAGTCGGCTTCCTGTAGACTGTGTGGCCGAGCGTCCCGTCTGGCTTCTTGATGACTAGTCAGTTGAGGAAGGGCAGCTGGCCGTCCTTCTCCAGTTCCATGGTGCACTGGTGCACAACGCTTTACATCCAGAACCCATAACACTGTCCAGATAATTTGAAGAATGATCTTCTAATCAAAGGTTCAGAAACGGAGTTTTCGAATCCAACAATTGCCATTAGGCAAGTAATGCATCACAGATTTGTTAGTTTTTTACTCGTTATCATAAATGTATAGTCTTGACAAGTAGGTAATAATAATACATATTATAAGTTTTGGCTGAGATCTGAAATTACAGCATTAAACACAAAAGAAAATCAACTAAAGTTTACGACCCACCGAATGTAATGAAGAAGACTCACAATTTGCTATAAGCTCTACAATTGAAACTCAAACAATGGACTACTACTCAACATTCGATGAACTCATCTACACGACAAGTATACTCAGGAGGCAACAAGTTCCTGTTTTCTGAACTCAATTTTGCTTAGGCTACTTTATATTCAAATGCAGGCAGCATGATCAAAGTACCTATTTAGGTACCTACAGTGAAGACTGAAGATGCAACATTCTCACAACCAATACACAAACTGCTCTGTCTGTGACAAGCCAATAGGAAGAATAGACCAACAAGTTGTAATATTTTCAGAGTAAACATCGGAATGTATACATGTGTACCTACTTTTGTGTTGTTTGTTTCTTTCCATAAAAATATAGATCAATTTATTTTTTTTCAATCTAGCCATCGGATGATGATTGTTAGTTATTACTTATTACACTAAACAAAAGATAAAATGGTATTCAAAAGAAACAGATTGGCCGAAAATGATTTGGTGGCATCATCTGATAAAGTCTATGTATGCTAACTCGTCATCTAACTTTAGTAATAAGCTCGGACTTCAATGATAATAAACAATTAAACTTCTGAGGTGGTGTCGTTTCATTATGACATCTATTTTGAAAATGTGAAAAAATTAGAAAAATAAATACTCTCCTACATCAACATTCCTATCATGTCCAAGTCCAACCAAGCCTACCTACCTTCACATAATCTCTTTGTCCATCCACACTGCAGGAAACTGTGTCTCACATCATATCCTCGTATAAGTATTCATCTTGTCCATGGTCTGAAAACAGAAATTAACTTGTAGGTAGGTGCATGTGCTATGAGTTTTAAAATAAAAACGTCATATCCAGAACGAATAGTAGTATCTAGGTAGATACTCCTAGTAGTAGGTAGGTACTTAAGTTAGACTACTATGCGAAAAGCAATAGTATCCACGGTAAATTTACGGTAAGCGTATTCACTTTGACCATCATGTTAAATAAAGGAGCAATTCTAGAGTGAAGACGCTTATCGTAAAATTGCCGGTTCCACAATTGATTAAATTGATTTATGATAGTATTTCTATTTCTATATATAAAATTCCAAGAATTTCTTACCTGGAATCATCCCTGATGAAAACACCTGTAGTCAACTGGGCACAATATCACAATAACCTGCAACTTGCAAGTACCTAGTAGTAGGAACCTACTCATCCTATGCAATGCCCGGCATTTTCACAAAGTTCTTACAGAAGGTACGGATAATAAATTAAATAGGCATTATTCTCTATTTTGTGAGCAATACCTGTTAGATACATGTTTTTATTTACTTTGATCCTGTTTCATGAAACGTCAAACGTCAAACAACCAATCTATCTACTACTTGTTGTTGTATCTTGCCAAATGCCAACGTCTAAAGAACAAAATTGTGTCTTTTTATCGCCCACTATTGGTAGTACTGTGTGAAGGAGGGAATTTTAAACACATAAAATGTTCATGAACCCACAAAAAAGTAGTAATAACATGCATCCCAGATAATATATGTAAATCCCAATGACAGTAAGGCTTTGTTACAAATATATACAAATAATTTACATTCAATAAACGTATTTCACAACCTATTAGAATTTGTAAAACAACTTTTCTCGAAGGATCTACTTTTTGTATGCGCATGTGGGCAATTTAGAAATTGTGGTGAAGAAGATCTGTAAACAAATCAAATATGGCGACGTCTAAATAAATAAAATGTCAGAAGTTTGAGCTCGCTAGAACAATTGGTAGATGTGTGGGCTTTATAAATAGCATTTAAATAATCGCTGTGAAAAATGAGGAATATTACATAAAAAATATGTGCAGGTTTGTGTTCAATATTGTCGTATTGTCCATTGTTCGAACCACGGCAAATGTGTCTTGTTTACACTGTTTTGCCCTACTTGTACAATTTTTTTAAATTCAGGGGAGCATTTTCGTTATTTAAGTGTCGTATCAAACATTGAGATCGATCTTTTGTTGTCCCTCCAGTATAGACCAAATTATTGTAGCTAGGGTATTTATGAAGTTATTCGAACGAAAGTGTACCCTCTTTCGCCCTCTTTTTAAAGAATATCAATGGCCGTCGCATTGCTTTTGATGTTTGACAGGGAATATTGAAGTAATGACGTAGGTGGTCACGTGGTCTAGATCATCCTTAAGTATCATAGTATTTTCAATTTCCTCATCAATTTTAACATCAAATAATTTTTTTATGTTATTAATTTGTACAGTGCAATGAAATTAATATAATAAGCATAACAAATAAAATGTGTTCATAATTAAAACATCCCGTTAAAATATTGATACATGAGATTATTATATGCGTCATGAAAGTCCAATTCATACCTATATAATTAATTTTATATTTAAGTAACATTGAAATACTTGATTTCTTGTGGATGATCGTATACAATATTTGTACCACGCCGGCACCATTGCGTGCACTTTTCGTGCACTTTATATTTAAAATGCTCATTTTGAAGACTTATTACGAGTATTAACTGAAAAAAACACACGGACATGTATTAGGATGTGAAATAATACAACTGATATAGATTAGAATTGATTTCGCATAGATATATTCACGTTTTCTTTCTTTATATTTTCGCTTTAAATTATCTAAACACATCCATAGCGTGACTATACAGATTGGGTAGGCAAGAAAGTGGAACGAATAACAGCGTTGTACAACACTGGGCCAGCAATGGTTTTGCATGTTTCCGATAGAGTTGTTTCGCAACGCAAGAAACATGCACTCCTGTTGATACCAGCCCAGCATTGTTGAGTGCACTCCTTGTGTGTATACAATAAACATGCACGTCGGTCAACACCGGCCCGGTATTGTTGCGCTTGCAGTATTTCTGTATACAAGAAACATACACGTCGGTCAACACCGGCCCGGTATTGTTGCGCTTGCAGTATTTCTGTATACAAGAAACATACACGTCGGTCAACACTGGCCCGGCATTGTTGCGCGTGTAGTTTTTGGTATACAAGAAACATGCACGTCGGTAGACACTGGCCCGGTATTGTTGCGCGTGCAGCTTCTGGTATGCAAGAAACATACACGTCGGTAGACACTGGCCCGGTATTGTTGCGCGTGCAGCTTTTGGTATGCAAGAAACATACACGTCGGTAGACACTGGCCCGGTATTGTTGCGCGTGCAGCTTTTGGTATACAAGAAACATACACGTCGGTAGACACTGGCCCGGTATTGTCGCGCGTGCAAATAAATTGCAGTGTTGTACGCGGGTACAGGCCCAGCATACAAAAGGTACACTCTCTGAAGGTACAATTTATGTGTGTAGACGAACAGATATCTTTCTTGTATCAACCGTACAACGCCCAACACTTTCCTTGCACATGATGCGTCGGGAAGGCACAATTAATGTACAAAGCGTGCAGTGCTGTGTTTGCTGGGTATTCATCTTAGGTATACAAGGCTGTGATTTCCATTCGCTCTGGTTACACCATGGAGTTATAATTTTGTTCTGGAGAGAAAAGTGCTGTTTGAAAAATGTACGCGCTAGGATTTGAATGGTGCGTGATGTCCTTCTGTGAAGACAGCACCAGAAGACCGTGCCAACTAACTTCCGGCGGCCATATTGGCTATTCATTTTTTGACAGGCCATGGTTGACAGTGCAAATAAACCATAACAAACGGAATAAAATCGCCGTATATTTAGTTTTATTACATTATTCTGTCATACAGTTTCATTCTAGTTATATTATAATTAGTTTGTAATTATAAATAGCTTAAAATGATACCTAGTCGCGGGAAAGTTCGTGGGAGAGGTGGAGGAAAAATCAGGTTTTATTGTTGCCATGGGTTGTGCACAAGCAACACTAAAGATGCAGAAGAAAGTGTTAAATTGTTACCATTCCCTAAACCATGTTCACTGTACATTGCTTCAATAACCAGTCAAACAATTTATCATGATACATTCAATTGTGATCAGTGTAGCAAGTGCATTCGCTGGATCCACCTTTGTAAACGGGCTGATGATCGACTACAAACTCTTGCCAACATCAGCACGAAGACCTACATATGTTCAAAACATTTTCATGATGGTATGGGGCCAACTGATATTCATCCAGACCCCTGTGCAGCTACAGCTAGTTTGGTGAGTCTTCATAACTACCTACCTACTGCAAGTTTTGATTATGAACTGTTTAGCTGGCTGTTTTCATCGGTTCAGTGTATTCATAATTTAATGTAGGTATACCTGCCAGTACTTACCTTCAAATAACAATGGTACAACTTTTTATTGTAGACTCAAAAAAGACCAGCTAGACGTGAACCGACCGACAGAAAGTCAGTTCCAACCTCCGCCAGCAAGAGCAAGCGAAGAAAAGTTCCGACACAAGACACACCAGCTACCATGAGAGACGCAGGCTCTATAATAGATGACATCGACACTGGCATGGAAGCCTTGCATCCCTTGCCAGCACCCACAATAGATTCTCAACCCTACTGTCCACTGTCCACTGTCCACAATAGGACAGATTCTCAACAGAGTCTTAGAAGCCTCATCATCATCGTCATCACAAATCTTGCCAATCAATGTATCGGAGACACCCGACCACAACTTTTACAGTCATATCGAGACCAACTGTCAGTCCCGCTCCCAGTTAAAAAATATTGCACTGAAATTGTTAGACAACAATCTAAATGTCAGATTTGAAGGTGACAAGCTGCAAATTCACTATTTAAAAGATCACCTTATAATGAAAACGTGTCTTGTGGACATAAATATGAGAGTGAATGTGAAAGTTTTTGACCGGGAAATAAACCATGATCATTGCATTTGGAAAAAGTATCCATGTGTTTGGGATGAGAACTTTAATTACATTGAATTTTTGAATTTTTTTTTCAACAATTGGTTTGTTTGTGAATCATACACTAATCAGAATTTTGTTATGAATGCTGCTGCTTTAAGAAGTCACAAAGTACGGCATGATGTTGTGACCAACAGCCTAAGATCGGAGGAGTGCACTTTATTATCTTTAACTCAAGTGTGTTTACACTGCAAGAAGATGATACGCACCCTGAAACTGAAAAAACATCGTTCACTGCCCACACACCCAGCCTACAGGAGAATTTCACACTTGACTCGAGAAAAAGCACAGAAAAAGCTACGTGAAGCGAACTACAAGAACATCTTGCACAAGAGAAAGCTGACACGACTGCGATCAAAGTTACGGAAGGTCATCAAAGACGGAGTACCATGCTCTTCCAGCGACAACAGTGATTTCCTCAAGATCCTCATTAACGACAAGACTCCTACGTCTGATTTAGCAAAAAATTTCTTTTCGGAGCAAATAAACGCCGCCAAGGCAAAATCTTCATGTGGGTATCGATGGCATCCCTTAATGATCAAATGGTGCTTGTACTTGAAATCGAAATCAGCGTCCATGTACAGCACCCTTAAAAAGATACTAACTCTGCCTTCTGAACAGAGACTAAACCAGATTCAAACCTTGACGCACGTTAAACCAGGATTCCAGGAAGAAGTGTTGGACAGCATCAAGAAGGAATTTGATAATGCAGGCGTCGAAGACCACAAGAGGTATTGTTCACTGCTCCTAGATGAAGTTAAAATTCAAGAAGATCTTGTGTATAAAAGCTCTACTGGTGAGTTGATAGGTTTTGTTCATCGACATCGAGAATGAGGCAAGTGGGGCAAAGAAGACCGAAGAAAAACTTGCTACTCACATTCTGCAACTCATGGTGAGGGAAATTTCAACTGGTATTGTGTCAACGTATGCATACTTCCCTACAAAAACTCTCAAGGGTCACAATCTTTACCCAATAGTTTGGGAAGCTGTAAAGCTTCTCGAGGGTAAAGACATTCGTGTATTGGCTATAGTGTCTGATGGAGCTGCCGCCAATCGTTCAATGTACAAAATGTGTAACCGAAAGACGGAGTTGGCATATTTCACACAAAATATTTTTGCCCCCGAAAGAAACATTTATTTTGTGTGCGATGTGCCACATTTAATCAAAACGTCAAGGAATGGGATTGCCAACAGTGGGTCACACAAGAACACTCGCTTGTTGTGGAAGAACGGCAAAGACATGACACGGTACCATTTCGTGAAGACATACAAGCAGGACATGACTTCTTCCTTCAGGACATTATACCACATCGGACATGACCACATGTACTTGACGCCCACGTCGCTAAAGAAAGTAAAACTTGCTGCGCAAGTTTTGTCAGAGAGAATGGCGGTGGCGATGGAGAAACTGAATGGAGAAGAGGTTTCAGAAACGGTTGTATTCATCAGAATGTTCAACAAGTTCTTCGACATTCAGAATACGCGACATTTGAAGGAAGGACAACAAAAAAGAAATCCCAATCCAAATGCATTCTCGAGCCTACAAGATCCCAGATTAACATGGCTGGAGGAGGACTTCTTAGGCTACCTTGAAGAGTGGAAAAATGATGTGGACAATCGACCAGGCAATTTCACTCCCGCCCATAAGAAGAAAATGATGTTAAGCAGAGAAACTCTGGAAGGAATAAAAATAACTGGTAAGCCATTTCTATTCAAATTATTAATTTTGTAATGGTTGAAATATGACTTAAAATTATCAGGTGACTAACTAAATGATTTTCTCTTGTTTAACAGTCAAGTCTTCAACTGCAATTGTCCGGTTCATGCTGAAAGAGGGTGCTGCGTTTGTTTTAACGAACAAGCTGAACCAAGATCCGCTCGAGATGGAATTCTCCAAACAACGAGGCGCTGCAGGAGCTAACATCAATCCCAACTGTCTTCGGTAAATTTTCAACTACTACCTACTTCGCTTATGCTCATCTCCCATATCCAGGTATACAAATTTTACAGAAAAATGAAATTCGGAAAATTTCTATTCGCATTACCTAACTTTGACAATTTGTATGCACGAATTAAATGTTAGTTGGTAAATTACCCTGTTCTAGATCAAAATTTTGATCACCTCATGCTTATTTTGTATGAAATTTTTTAAGTTTTTACTTTTAAAATCATTTCAAGAGATATTTTCTTCGGAAAAATTGGAAAATTCAAGTTCGGTAAATTTCTGGAAATATTTCCGTGTAAATTTCTCTGGCTCACATCCCTACCCATACGCAAAGTTTCAGTAATCTAGCTACGAAATAGTAAATAGTATAAATTACTTAATTTTGTTATATTATGTTTAAATGGCTTGTGATTACTTTAATTTCAGATATGGTGATAGCTTCGGAAAGCTGAAGTGTTTACGAGAGTATGCGTACTTCGGTAAAGGAAACATTTCTCAGTAAAGGTTCATGTAGACTCTAAAAATTGGACAGTTCAACGGGACAGTCGAACATCTGGTTTACTAGTAAAGTTAACAATCTCGGGTCACAGTAAATTTTATTTCAGTTTTTCATTTTGTACACAAATACTTGACAGACTGCAAAGTTATTTTTTTTTGTAGTTCAGCTAACTGTTTACGCAGAGGTTTCTTACTCCTGGCCATCCTAGAATTAGACTTATGGCAATCCTTTACATATTTTACAAAGGCTCGTGACCTACCTCCTATATGCATAACAATTGCCTCCTTGAAAGTATCGTCGCGGATTGTTTTTGTGTCGCCAACCCATGGCAACATGTCCCATTTATGTTTGAGAAGAGCATTGCTTACTAGTCTCTCTTGTAATACTCTAGTGGTTTTATTGTTTGTCAGAAACCATTTGTCTTCTATTTCTAACATCAGAACAAACAATTCATAAAATTATTCACTGCAAAAGATGAGGCCTCCTCGATTGATGGCGCTCGTCTACCACAAGGTATCCGTCACATCTAGAACTTCAATTCTGCTCTCTTCCGGAACGTGAAAATTTTGGAAAAGTGCGTGTCCATTCATTGTTCCAAGCCGACGAATAATCGTTCCCAAGTAATAACGATGGGCTGCTTCGGTTGTCGCAGAATGTTGTAGTTCCGGTTCAGGTTCTTTGATGTCGGAACAGCTGATCCTAGACAGTACTAGTATATTGTCTAGAACTGTACTTAGTATGCATTGTGCATTGTAGTTTATTGTTTTATCAGTTGCTTGAGCATCCTAAAATGAAAGTACCTGGATGATTAAAGTATATATTTTTAAATAACCGACTAACTTAATCTATTATAGCCCTACGGAGCGAATTTTTTATATGTAAAAAAATGTGTCAATTATACTCGAGGTGTAGTACTTACCAGAAAAAAACACTCCGTGTAAAAAAGGCAGCCAAGTCTCTTTACTTTAAAAAAATTCAACACCAAAAAGGAGTGATATCAAAAAAGGAGCCAAGTCAATGACATTTCCAAATATTTAATCGTATCTTTGAAATAAAAGTATAAACACCGAGAAATACTTTACAAAAGGACTTGGCGCATCGTTTTTTTAAAGACATCATCCTATCCTAAAAGTGGAAAGAAATTTACAAGTAGGTACATTTTCCTCTTTCTATTAGAGCCAGAATCTATGAATCAAGCTTCTTTTAGTAATGACTATTTTATAGTTTTGTCAATGGCGATAGAAGCATGATTTTATGCTGTAATATAATAAGTAATATAAGGGTGAAAGAATTACATAACAATTGGAAGTGGTGAGAATGTAGGTTTCTTTGGAAAACTTCCATGGAGTCAGGAGCCAGGATCCTCATCAGTGTGTTGTGTCTAATGTCCGCCCGTCCGATCGGGTAGCTCAGTTGGTAGAGCTCTCGCCCGGCAAGTGAGAGGTCCCAAGTTCGTGCCCCGGTTCGGTCGGATATTTTTCACAACACACATCCCTTCATATCAATTGGAAGTGGGCTCATACAGATTCTTGCAGTACTGTTAATATGGCGATATTAGACTGGTATCTTTTCATAATTTGATCTTGACTGAAGGAAATCATGAAACGTTGTCAAATAATTACTAACTAATGGAACACAATTATATATTTTTGAAGTGTCAAGTGTATAAAGTTAAATTTTTTAATAGAAATTCAATATGACTGTCTTCTTTGTGAAATGTATTTTTATAAAATGTGTATTAATAGAAATTGTTACATGATGAGAAGGTATAACGCATGAGACTTAATTATATTCACCACGAAACAATATTACGAAGATAACTATTGTGTATATTTATAGAAAGCATAGACAACAAGTTTCATAGCGTATATAATCATATAGAAAATATTTTACAGAAGGTATGTATAATATGTACCTAATTGAAAGATGTTTCCCTATTATTCTAAACATTCAAAATGACGGTTGTATATAAATGGCACATGCTTATGAATAGAAAAATGTCTTTAAAAAAACGATGCGCCAAGTCCTTTTGTAAAGTATTTCTCGGTGTTTATACTTTTATTTCAAAGATACGATTAAATATTTGGAAATGTCATTGACTTGGCTCCTTTTTTGATATCACTCCTTTTCGGTGTTGAATTTTTTTAAAGTAAAGAGACTTGGCTGCCTTTTTTACACGGAGTGTTTTTTTCTGGGATATCACTTCTTTTGTTAGTTTATTCATACAGCTTGTAGCACAGCTTGTGTCCGTGCAAGAACTTATTTCTTTAAAAAAATACGCCTATGCCGATTTGGATACTTAGAAAAGTTGCGTTTGGTATATAAGATTAAAATAATTATCCAAGAAGAATAGCTTTAAGTTTCGTTACAATCGGTCCAGCCGTTTTCGATATATGACGTCACTTCCGGTTTTAGCAATGGCGGCCGAAAATAATGTCGTCTTGAATTCATAATTATTACTCCTACACATTTCCAAAATTTGGTTGCAATCGGTACAGCCGTTTTTGATATATGACGTCACTTCCGGTTTTAACAATGGCGGCCGAAAATAATGTCGTCTTGAATTCATAATTATTAGTACAACACATTTCCAAAATTTGGTTGCAATCGGTACAGCCATTTTCGATATATGACGTCACTTCCGGTTTTAACAATGGCGGCCGAAAATAATGTCGTCTTGAATTCATAATTATTAGTACAACACATTTCCAAAATTTGATTGCAATCGGTACAGCCATTTTCGATATTTGACGTCACTTCCGGTTTTAACAATGGCGGCCGAAAATAATGTCGTCTTGAATTCATAATTATTAGTCCAACACATTTCCAAACTTAGGTTGCAATCGGTACAACCGTTTACGATATATGACGTCACTTCCGGTTTTAAAAATGGCCGCCGAGAACACTGCAACCTTGAATTTATAATTATTTACAAAGTACGTTTACTTATATCTATTTTAAAGTATAAAGTGGTGAATTTAGCGTCATTTAGCATATTTATGACGTCATTTCCGGTATAGGTCATAAAATGTGTGACGTCATTTCCGGTTTCGATATTTGAATCATCAAATATTACTGATTACATAAAGTTGACCGTCTAAATCGTTTAGCGCTGGTTTTGTTCTAATCTGTTTAGCCGTTTTTGAGACATGATGTCACTTCCGGTTTCAAAATGGCGTCTTCCGGTTGGTTTTATAACAATTCAAATGAGATGTCAAAAGTACATACGTTACATAAATATCAAAATAATAGGATCAACCTTTGTTGCCAAAATGCCAATAGATGTATTTCAAATTTCATTACGTCATTTCCTGTTTCGTTAACATAATTTTTAGTATTTTGCTACTGATAATGCATATAGATGACCGTCTGAATCGTTTGGCGCAAATTTCGTTCCGATCGGTCCAGCGGTTGTCGAGATATGATGCCACTTCCGGTTTCAAAATGGCGGCACAAAAAAGTCATGGGGAGAAGGTTAAATCAGACGCCAAAAGTGCACACGTGGTAAAAATGTGAGATCAATCGGTTCAGCCGTTTAGGCTGTGGCCTGTTTACCGGATTTTAGCTCCAGCCTACTACTACTAAGATTATTATTATGAAAACCGCCCTAAAACACTGTTTTCACGGCCCTCTAGCGCGCAAAGGGCGTAACCTATTGTTCCCAAATTTGGTATATGTTGTAGGGTGGGCCATAGCTCGAAATTATGATATTTCGCAACAATGTGAGATTTCTCAATTTTAAGATCCAGTAGGCCGAAAATGCCACTTTGATGCTTACAGTAAAAGTGGGTTTGCTCCAGCCTTTATATGAGAGTGTGCGCGCGCCGTACGACTTGGCTGGCGTGGAGCGACCGCTCCACTAGATTATCTACTATTTTCATAAAAAGCACTGATAGAATATTGCAGAAATTTTAAAATTATTTGTACACCTTGCTGTAGAATGATGTTTATTTTTAAATACAATGATGCACTTATTACTGTTGCCCTGTATTTGATTTTCCTAAACTACCTGCTCCAAATATACTTGCCTTTAGTCTGCATTTTCTTTCTTTTGTAACATGTATATAAATGGTTTTTCGAGAGTCATTTGGTAAAATCAGAGGGTTGAATTTGGCACAGGTTTAATAAATGATTTTTGAAGGGAGTAGGTAGTTACACAAGACATGAGAATGTATTCAGTCAATTACTTTGTTTTGGATGAACCAAGGTTAAGGTAGGGTAGGATAAATGGATTATAATCTGGAACGAAGGATTCGAACCATTCGATGATTTCTTTAGAACGAGGCGTAGTAGCGTTTTCCCAGCATAGGTCTCAACTACAATATAAATAGTGTGGTCAATACTTTGTATATTCAAAGGCAAATCATTTGTTTTATCCATGAGATCACTTACCATGAAGGATGCAACATATAATCTTAGAGGATCCATGAACTCGCTTTCCAACCGCATCTCGTGGCTTGTCGACCAAAAGTCACTGATGCTCTTGGTTTTAAACAGGCTTACAGTCTTTGAAGGCCATTTATCAATACCTCTAACATCTTTCCATGCAGCAATAACTGCCAGATGTTTTAATGTGGCAGACACCAACATATTTTGAATTTCATACTCCATCTGAAATGTCAACTTTCAGGTTAAGTATAGATAGGTATTTCTGAATCTATTTACATAATAAACCCAATGAGCGTGAGTGTAATCTCAAGAATTATGTACTGTTAAGTAGTTTTTATTATTTTAAATCCCACTTACCCTTAATTATTATTAGCCGAGAGCAGAAATAAACAACAAAATATGCACTGAAGCTATGGGAAAACGTTGCTGACAGCTAGAGGAGCAGCCAATATGGCCGCCAATGTGGGAGGAGCTTATAAACCGGATATGCGCCAGCGTGTACACGGCCTCCCATTTAACTTTTGTCTCCAGAATCAAATTATACCTCCATGGTTACACTTTCTCTCTCTGCTCCATATAAAAACATGTTTATGATATGGGTCAGAGAGAGCCAGAATATGAACTATCTAATTTCTCTGACTGTACAGTCATGTGCGATTTGTGCTAGGAGTTGAAAACTTATCTACCTTGGATGATTAGTCAACCATTGGGTCTATAAGCTAAAAGTAATGACCGGAGCCTCTACAAGTCATTAGCATTTATTAATTCACAAACAATTGATTATAAGTTTATAACTCACTATTTTCCATATTACTCCTAAAAAGCGTTATAAAAGTCAATTTCTGTGTCATTGAAGAGCTCCCCGGAACAAGGCTGAATGTGACATTTCTTAAATTGGTCAATAACCACTAAAAACCAACCAACACCAGATAAGCCACCAATGTTAACCAGAGATTTCAATTCTTCTTTTAGAGAGTAAAGTTTCAATATTTCGAACTTAGATTGCGCCAGATTACGGATATATGGATATTCATCTTTTAAAGCAAAAAAACGCGTTTTGAAAACTGTGTCACATTCAGCCTTGTTCCGGGGAGCTCTTCCATTTTAAATATAGTAAACACTTTGTGATGTAATTCTGACAGATTACACTATTTATTTGCTTGCTACTTTTGTACCGGAAATCAAAGCCGGAAATGACGTCATTCTGTTACCTATCTCGGCCTAAAGTCGGATTATGGAACATGACAGGGAAGATTTTTGATTGATTGATGTGTTTTATTTCCATTCATTTACATAGTTACATGAATGTTATGTAATCCTCTTAAGAACACTGTTTTCCAAAATATGAGGACTTTATGGAAATGCAGCTCTATTTAGCGATGGTGCTGCGGATTAAGAAAATAATCTAAAATACTAAAAATAAGGTTTGGTAAGAAGTAGCAAGAACAAGTAAAATAATAAGAGAATACAATTAAATACAGAGACAATGTAGAACAAAATACACACTAAATGCATGAAAATTTTACAATAAATTACATTAAGAAAGAGAGAATACTTTTATTAATAATAATAAAACACTGTCATTATAAAATGATTGCCACTTGGACACAGTATAACAATAACATCAAATAAGAATAACAATTTAAAATTATGAACATGAAGTGAAAATAACATGAAACAACCCTATACAATAAAACAACTGGTACATATACAAATAACTTTGAAATTACTAAAGATTATGAAGCCAATGACTTTGATGAAAATGATGATGATGATGATGATGATGATAATTTTTTAGAAGTAAAAAGCTAATATGGACTATAAAGATGATAACGTAAAATGGAAATGGAGCCCTTGAGTGATACACACGTACAGACAACGCATTAAGTCGTGATAATTATTCACCCTTACAGAATATCATGATACCACCACTCATACAGCGAAGCTCGATAAGTTGCCTACAGCAAACCCCATAGTTATTTGTCAACAGAGGGATGACTGAATTACTGGGTTGTGTTCCTCAGGCCCAGATAGATCACACAGATAAGGAAGTCAATGTTATGTCGATCGAACAAACATAACTTAACAACAACCACATTTCTTTTATCGGAACTAATAATTTACTTTCAGTTAAAACAAATATAGTTGGTTGGTGCATTAGGATTTCATTGGTATTGATAATATCAAGATTGTTATAATACATTTTGGAGTATTTAAACTATTTAATTTTAATACACAAAAATTATTTAATCATTATTTTTAATTATTTTATCTAAAAATTCATATATATTAAAATGAAGTTAAGATCGTCGATTTGAATGTAATTTGTATTTAATAAATCTTCCCAATAAAATAAATCGGTTAATTAAATGAAACCTGGTGTCAAGGCTGACAACATAATTTGATCTATAATATCAATCAGTATGTGAATCATTGATCATAAAATATTTGATTGTTATTGTAAACACTTAAACAGCTCCTATAACCATCAAACCTTGGATACATTCATTTGTAAAAAGCGGAAAGTAACTGAGACTCCACAAAAATTGCATTATGAAAAATAAAAAAATTTAAACATAAAACATAAATATTATACATAAAAATTTATGTAAAATTAGATACATATCAATATAATATCGAACTGATTGTATAATATTACCTAATAGCTGTTACTTTTTAAGTTGGTGCACAAATAGAATAACACTTTTTATTCACTTCGAACCAGCAAATACGTGAATTCATATTAATTTTGTTATAGGGAAGGGAAATTAAGATTTTATTGCTAAAACTGAATTTTTTGGTAATTCTTCAAATAAAACTACAACTGTGTAACCCCTGGTTAAACAGGTTTCATCACTATTATTTTTATCGCTGTGTCGTTCTGGAGCCCAAGTCTTGAAAAAAGCGTTTTGAAACCGTCTGGCGTTTTCATTGATCAAAACATAAAAAAGTTGAAAGCTAAGGTATAGTCGTCAACTTTTTTACGTTTTGATCAATGAAAACGCCAGACGGTTTCAAAACGCTTTTTTCAAGACTTGGGCTCCAGATGTTAAACGCATCATAGTATGATCTCATCAACTCTAAAACACTCTCTTCTTCTCTTCTTATTCCTCTAAAAAATCTATAAGAAAAAGCATTTTAAAAATACGCTAATCTTCCTAACGATTGATATCAAAATCCTGAGATCTGTCGAATAAACGAAAATCTTTATACTTGAATTGTCGAATTAGCATTTGTTTAATGACGGTCTACTCAGATTACAGAAAAATTAAGTAGTTTGGGAAATCACATAGGAAATAACAGTATTGATATTTTTGTGATTGCATCGCATCGAGTAGATATTAGTGTGGTGGAGTTGTTGACAGACAAAAACCAGTTTTTCAAGTCATCCGTCTGTTGATAAAATAACTATGGGTTGCTGTAGGCAACTTATCGAGCTTCGCTGTACGAGTGGTGGTATCATGATATTCTGTAAGGGTGAAGAATTATCACGACTTAATGCGTTGTCTGTACACAAATACAGTCACATATTTGCAATTGAGTCCCAAACTTGTATCTCTGGGCATTCAATAAAAGGCGGAATAAACAAATACATTCTCTAATGATCAAGCAACTGGCATCTGTGTATTGCGGGAATGTGTGTCAATGGGAGCTCATGGGTACAAATGCTGCTTCTATTGACAGTCACTCTACGTAGGGTGTTATCCAAGGAGCAGGTAGTTATATTTTGCTGGGTGAATTCTGACAACTTGATGCTACTCCCTGCTATCCGCCACTCCTCCCAGGCGGAAAAACTCCAGGCAGAAAACGATTGCATTCGCACGCTATGATACGAGCGCCGTTAGGTCATTATCCCACTATATTAGTTTCGCTGTCCGAGTTGAATTGCTAAAAGCAATTAAAAGAAAATGAAGGGAAATATTTTTTTTAATTTGTATTACGTACCCCTCTACATGTTGCAATCACTATTTTTGTGTTTATGTACAATAATATTTACAATTTTGCTACTTTTATAGGTGAAAAGTAACCTCCGTCCCGTGTCCTATACTTCGAAAAGTCGATGTTTGAGCGCACGGCACTTAATGTTGAGGCAGTAAATATAGTAGGATGATTTTTTTTGTGTGAAAAGTCCACGCAAAGTTTACATTTACACAGATTAAACATCAGTTAGTCCACACAATTAATTGTAGCTATTTGTTTAATGGCTGTCCATCACTTTGGTTGTAACCTCCGTCCCGTTTGAAAACGGCCGCTTATTATATTCTTAGGTTGGTAGTACAGATCCAGATTTTTTTTTATTGGTTCGTCAACCTGTTTCCTTGAATTTGCTGCTTGCTTCATGGCGATATGGCGAAACGTCAAAAAATGAGAAATTATTATTCATCAAAAAAGGTGGGAGTACCCTTTCTCCCGTAACTCCTGTCCACCCATGTATAATTGAAACGTGTCAAGTTACATACTAGCATTAATTTTTATTAAATTGTACGATGTAGCCACGGAATATTTCTAGAGTTTTAAGTTTCTGGCACCTACCCCTAAATTACAGTCATCATTTTTCTTCTTAAAAGTAACTCCTGTCCCGCGTAACTCCTGTCCCAAAACAGCAATTTCAATGGGGCTGGAAACAACGAAAATTTTGAAATTTTCATTTGTGCATGATCTGATGCTTTAAAAGTTACCATTATATGTACAATAGTATGTTAGAATATAGAAAAACTCTTGCATTAAGTGCTATAAATATGATTTTATTGGACTCAAGTAACTACCGACCTTCCGAAATAACCACTGTCCCACCCTTAAAACTGTCGACAAAATTAAAATACTGTTGATAGCATCTGTTTATATTTTTTTCCTCATAATATATACAACAGTTTATTCATTTTAATTTAGTTTGTATCATTTGCACAGTGATTTGCACGTGCAAAACTAAATTTAATGTGGAATTTTGATAAATTCCGTCAAAATAGTAAGTACTTATGGCACACATTTTAAGTTATTTGTATTTCTAAGTCATGATAATTTTTTTTATAATAAGTCATATCATCAGCTTACGAATAAATACCATAAGCAAGTAATCAGAGTTACATATTTTATATTGTAGGATTAAATATGTGTGGGACGGAGGTTACTAAAATGAACGTTTCATAATGCAAAATCGTAAATATTTTCGAAACACCCGAGGATCGATCGAAGATACTTTCCAGATGGCTTCCCAAATATATAAGTAATATTGAAAAAATTAATGCTACATGAAACAAGTAAAAAAAATTGATGAAAAAAAATGTCTGAAACTAATATAGTGGGATAATGGCCCTAATATATCTGGAAAATTAGTTCTGGTCGACCACTTTTTCTCGCCATTAGGATGCAGAACATAAAAAATCTATTTATGTGCGAAATTTGAACGATTTCAATACAGAAGTGAAATTCAGAGAACTCCTTCATTGAAAACCAGTATGTCTCAGCATGTCTAGCACAATATTGCATGCAAATTCATATGCGTTTGCAAGTTTCCGTATATTATGGTGGGTAATATGAAGTATTGGTAACACGACTTGTAGCTGTATTGATTATTCACCTGTGTGTCTACCTATACATCCCTCTACTGGAGATGAACTGTCCCACATCACCTATAGCTATCTCGCTCTCTCCCAAGTACATCTCGCATCTTCCTTCTCTCTCAGCCTCGCAGCAGGGTCTAATCGATCAGATGAGTATGGGACTGGATCAGACTCATGATGGAGGGGACGAGGGTAGCTAGTAACAAAACACTCTGTGTAACGCGTTGATGAGCGAACTGTTCAGATCTCACAGATGTCCGCAGATTTCAAAGATTGCCAAATACTTCCGAAGATTTCTGAGATTTCAAAGATATTCTTAGATTTCTTAGATTTCCAAAGATTTCAATGATTTCCACAGGTTTTACAAGATTTCTGAGCTTTAACGTGATTCACGCAATTTCACAAGATGCCCACAAAGATTTTCAAAGATTTCGAAAAATAATCGTAAAATTTAATAAGATTTTAAAGATTTTGAAAGAATTTTTTAAGATATCAATGATTTTCAAAGTTTTTAATATTTCCAAAGATCTCCAAGATATCAAAAATTTCCAAAGTTTTCCAAAGATATCGAAAGATTTTGAAATATGTTTAAAGATTTCCATAATTTCAAAAACTTCACAGATCTCACAGATTTTTTAAGATTTCAAAGATTTCCAAAGATTTGGAAATATTTTGAATAATTTTCAGAGATTTTTAAAGACATAAGAGATTTCAAAGATTTCCCAGATTTCAAAGATTTCCAAAGACTTTAATAATTTTCGAAGATTTCTAAAGATAATCAACGATTTCTGTAGGTTTTACAAGATTTCCTAGATTTTTTGAGATTTACGCGATTTCACAAGATGCCTAAGATTTTTCAAGATTTCCAAAGATTTCGAAAAATTTCCTAAGATTTATTAGGATTGTAAAGATTTCGAAAAAATCTTAAGATTTCCAAGATTTTCAAAGATTTTTAAGGTTTCCAAAGATTTCCAAGGTTTTGAAAGATTCCCAAAGATTTCCAAAGTTTTTTGTCGTCCAAATTTTACGCAATTTTTTCTAAAGTCGCGACATCATAAAATCAATTGAACAGCATAAGGAGGCCCTGACTTTCAAAACAATTGCACAAAATCGCGTAAATGTGGAGGAATAAAATAGTAAATGCATTGACAGCACATTCGAGATGGATATGTTTCGTGATGTGTAAATGATACCCAAAAAAAACACTCCGTGTAATAAAAGGCCGCCAAGTCTCTTTACTTAAAAAATACAACACCGAAAAGAAGTAATATCTAAAAAGGAGCCAAGTCAATGACATTTCCAAATATTTAATCGTATCTTTGAAATAAAAGTATAAACACCGAGAAATACTTTACAAAAGGACTTGGCGCATCGTTTTTTTAAAGACATTTTTCTATTCATAAGCGTAATATGCCATTTATATACAACCGTCATTAAGAACTTATATCATAATAGGGACACATCTTTCAATTACATATTATATATACCTACTGTAAATAATTTTTTTTTTGAATATGTACACATGAAACTTGTTGCCTATGTTTGTAATAAATACACAATAGAAATCTTCGTAATATTGTTTCGTGGTCAACATATTAATTAAGTCTCATGCGTTATACCTTCTCATCATGAAATAAAATTCTATTAATCCGCAATTTATAATAGTGCATTTCACGAAGTACACAGTGTCGGCACATTGAATTTCTTTAACATTTTTAACTTTATACACTTTACACTTGAAAAATATATAATAGTGTTCTATCGATAGTTAGTAATTTATTTGACAACGTTTCATGATTTCCCTCAGAGTCAAGATCATATTATGAAAAGTTACCCTTCTAATATCACCATATTAACAGTGTTATAAGAATATATATGAGCGCACTTCCTTGTTATTTCATTATCTATTACTTATCTATTACAACATGAAATCTTTCTTCTATCGCCATTGACAAAACTATAAAATAGCAATTACTAAAAGTAGCTTGATTCATAGCTTGAGTAGCTTGATGGCTCTAGAGAAAGAGGAAAAGTACTTAAACTTGTACATTTCTTTCCACTTTTAGGATAGAAAGATGTCTTTAAAAAAACGATGCGCCAAGTCCTTTTGTAAAGTATTTCTCAGTGTTTATACTTTTATTTCAAAGATACGATTAAATATTCGGAAATGTCATTGACTTGGCTCCTTTTTTGATATCACTCCTTTTCGGCGTTGAATTTTTTTAAAGTAAAGAGAAGAGACTTGGCTGGTATTTTTACACGGAGTGTTTTTTATGGGGATATCACTCCTTTTTTCAGTTTATTCTTATAACTTGTAACATTGTTTCACCAATGACTATAATTCCTTTAAAAAAATACGCCTTTGTGGTTTGGTTGCTAAGAAGAATTGTGTTTGGTGCTAAATGTAAGCTTAAAATTATATTCCATGATGAATTGCGAAAGCATCGTTCCAATCGGTCCAACTGTTCTCGAGTTATCGCATCACTTCAAGTTTTCAAAATGGCGGCTGACATCACTGCCACCTAATATCTGTATCTTAAATGTTATGTAACATTATAAGCCTTCTGAATATGTATTTATTGTTATAAGAGATGGTTTTAGTCAGATTTGGCATTGTTATGGCGTCATTTCCGGTTTTAGTAATAGTGCATTTCTATTTCGACTATTGATGTTTCATATAGATGACCGTCTGAATCGATTGGCGAAAATTCCTTTCGATCGGTTCAGCCGTTTTCGAGATATGACGTCACTTCCGGTTTCAAAATGGCGGCATGAAACCGGTTATAGCAAAAGGCACCTTAGACGCCAAAAGTGCACACGTGGTAAAAATTTCAGATCGATCGGTTAACCCGTTAAGGCTGTGGCCCTGTCAACAGTGTTTCCTGATATCTGAATCATCATCATCATCATCAGGAGGCCAAATCTTGAAAAAAGCGTTATGAAACCGTCTGGCGTTTTCATTCATCAAAACATAAAAAAGTTGACGACTATACCTTAGCCTTCAACTTTTTTACGTTTTGATCAATAAAAACGCCAGACGGTTTCAAAACGCTTTTTTCAAGACTTGGCCTCCAGATAGCTTTTAAAAGGGGTGTAATTTCACTGTTTTCACGGCCATCTTGCTCGCAAATGACATAACCTGTTGTTCCCAAATTTGGTATAGGGGGTGGGGTGGGCCATAGCTCGAAATTAAGATATTTCGCAACAATGTGAGATTTTCCAATGTTGAGATCCAGTAGGCCGAAAATGCCATGTTGTTGCTTACAGTAAAAGTATTAGGTCTGCTCCTCAGTTTATTAGGCATTTACAGTATGTTGAGTGAGTGTGAGTGTACCGTACGACTTGGCTGGGTGGAGCGACCGCTCCACTAGATAGAACTATAGAACATTGAACTAAACATAGAGCCTACCTCATATCACTCATATAATTCAACATCACCTACCTACCTACCGGCAGGTGATTGTAGCCATACAGAAAGAATTTAGCAACGTCAGGTTAGGTTATAGCTTCGTCATTACCTATTTCGTCCAAGACAAAGAAACTTCTAATCACGATTTAATTCTTACTGTAAAGTAACTACCTACCTTCTCACTTATATTTTGAATGAAGTGTAAACCATCTTGTTGGTCCTTGTTCATTCCAATTTCCAATTTGCCAGGCAGAATCAAAACAAAAACAGTTTCAAAAGTTTTAACGTGTTTTCTTCATGCCGTAGTGGGGAGTGAAGATGGCATTGACTTTGACGGCACCGACTTTGCTGCAAACTTAAACACACACATTAACTAGTAATCGGCAGATTATACATTTGTGGTAATTGGTATAATTAATTCAGAGCATGCGGTTTAATAAAACTAATATTACTTTTGTACTTACCGGTTTAATTATTTAATATATCAGCCACTTTAGTATTAAGAGACCCCATAAAAAACACTCCGTGTAAAAACACAGCCAAGTCTCTTCAACTAAAAAAAAATTATGAAATCTAAAAAATTCTGCACTGAAAAGTAGTGATATCAAAAAATGGGCCAAGTCAAAACTTTATTTGAAAATCAATAAATACTTGGCGCATCGTGTACTATATAAATAGTTTAGAAGTATATACCAGATAGAAAATATACATCAAATATACATAATACATATAGTATACCTATAATGCCCTAAAAAAACGATGCGCCAAGTATTTATTGATTTTCAAATAAAGTTTTGACTTGGCCCATTTTTTGATATCACTACTTTTAAGTGCAGAATTTTTTAGATTTCATAATTTTTTTTTAGTTGAAGAGACTTGGCTGTGTTTTTACACGGAGTGTTTTTTATGGGGATATCACTCCTTTTTTTAGTTTTTTCTTAGAACTTGTGACGTCATATCGATTGAACAATTACAAAATCCTTTAAAAAAAGTCGCCATTGACAATTTGGTTAACTAATAAAAATCTGCGTATGGTACTATATATTTGCTTTAAATGATCTTTCATGAAGAATAGCAAAGGTTTCATTCCTATCAGTCAACCGAGTTCCGAGATATGGCAACACTTCGGTTTTCAAAATGGCTGCTGAACTTACTGCACTGCCACATAGAATGTATATCTATAAATGATGTGTATCATTTTAAGCTTTCTGAATATGTATTTATTATAAAGGAGGGGATTATAATAATTTTTTAAATTTAAATGACGTCATTTCCGGTCTCATAAATAGGAAAATTCTAGTTTGACTCTTCCTTTTCCATAGAGATGACCTTCCGAATCGTTTGGCGGTAGTTTCATACCGATCAGTCAACCGATTTTCAAGATATGACGTTACTTCCGGTTTCAAAATGGCTGCTGAAATCACTGACCCCTTGAATTATAATTTAAACATGATTACATTTTATTATAAGCTGTCTCAAATAGTATATTTATTGTATCAAAATGTAAATTTGTGAGATTTTTAAAATGTGTGACGTCATTTCCGGTTTCGGTATAGGAAACTGCAAATATTATTAATGATAATACATAAAGTTGACCGTCTAAATTGTTTAGCGCTGGTTTCCTTCAAATCTATTTAGCCGTTATTGAGATATGATGTCACTTCCGGTTTCAAAATGGCGGCTTCCGGTTGGTTTTATAACAAGTCAAATAAGATATCAAAAGTACATACGTTACAAAAATTACAAAATAATCGGATCAATCTTTGTTGCCGAAATGCCAATCGATGTATTTCAAATTTCAAGACGGCATTTCTGGTTTCATTAACATAATATTTTTTTTTTGCTACTGATAAACCATATAGTTGACCGTCTGAATCGTTTGGCGCAAATTTCGTTCCGATCGGTCTAGCTGTTGACGAGATATGACGTCACTTCTGGTTTCAAAATGGCGGCACAAAAAATTCATGGGGTGAAGCTTAAATCAGACGCCAAAAGTGCACACGTGGTAAAAATGTGAGATCAATCGGTTCAGCCGTTTAGGCTGTGGCCTGTTTACCGGATTTGAATTCCAGGAGACTACTACTACTACTACTGAGATTATTATTATTATTATTATTATGAAAACCGCCCTGAAACACGGTTTTCACGGCCCTCTAGCTCGCAAAGGGCGTAACCTATTGTTCCCTAATTTGGTATATGTTGTAGGGTGGGCCATAGCTCGAAATTGAGATATTTTCCAACATTGTGAGATTCCCCAATTTTATGATCCAGTAGGCCGAAAATGCCACTTTGTTGCCTACAGTAAAAGTGGGTTTGCTCCAGCCTTTATATGAGAGTGTGCGCGCGCCTTACGACTTGGCTGGCGTGGAGCGACCGCTCCACTAGATAAATAATTTAGAAGTACAGTCCATATATAAAATATACATATAATATACCTATAATGCCCTAAAAAACGATGCGCCAAGTATTTTTTTGTTTTTCAAATAAAGTTTTGACTTGGCTTATTTTTGATATCACTACTTTTCAGTGCAGAATTTTAAGATTTCTAAGCTTTTTTAGTTGTAGAGACTTGGCTGGTATTTTTACACGGAGTGTTTTTTATGGGGATATCACTCCTTTTTTTAGTTTATTCTATAAATTTGTGACAGTTAAATCGAATGAACAATTTCTAAATCCTGTAAAAAAAATCGACATTTACAATTTGGTTACTACTAATGAAAATCTGCTATATATTTGCTTAAATGGTTTTTCATGAAGAATAGCAAAGGTTTCATTATAATCGGTCAACCCAGTTCCGAGACATGCCAACACTTCGGTTTTCAACATGGCTGCTGAAATTACTGCACTGCTTAGAATATATATCTACAATTAATGTGTATCTTTTTAAGCTTTCTGAATATGTATACATTTTATAGAATGGGGATTAGGTATAATAATTTTTAATTTTTAAAGACGTCATTTCCGGGCTCATGAATAGGAAAATTCTAGTTTGACTGTTCCTATTCCATAGAGATGTCCTTCCGAATCGTTTAGCGCTAGATTCGTACCGATCAGTCTACCAGTATTCGAGATACGACGATACTTCTGGTTTCTAAATGGCGGCTGAAATCTCTGACCCCTTGAAATTTAATTTAAACATGATTACATATTATTATAAGCTGTCTCAAATAGTATTAATTGTATCAAAATGTAAATTTGTGAGATTTTTAAAATGTGTGACGTCATTTCCGGTTTTGGTATAGGAAACTGCAAATATTACTGACGATATAACATAAAGTTAACCGTCTAAATCGTTTAGCGCTGGTTTCGTTCAAATCTGTTTAGCCGTTTTTGGGATATGATGTCACTTCCGGTTTCAAAATGGCGGATCCGGTTGGTTTTATAACAAGTCAAATGAGATATCAGAAGTACATACGATACATAAATATCAAAATAATCGGATCAACCTTTCTTGCCGAAATGCCAATCGATGTATTTCAAATTTCATGACGTCATTTCCGGTTTCGTTAACATAATGTTTTGTCTCTAGCTAATGATAATCCATATAGTTGACCGTCTGAATCGTTTGGCGCTATTTTCGCTCCAATCGGTTTAGAAGTTGTTGAAATATAACGTCACTTCCGGTTTCAAAATGGCGGCACAAAAAATTCATGAGGTGAAGGTTAAATCAGACGCCAAAAGTGCACACGTGGTAAAAATGTGAGATCAATCGGTTGAGCCGTTTAGGCTGTGGCCTGTTTAGCGGATTTGAATTCCAGGAGACTACTACTACTACTACTACTACTGAGATTATTATTACTAAGAAAACGCTCGGTGTAACGCGTTGATGAGCGAGCACCGACACGCACGACATCGCCAATCATAGCACGATCCATTCAATCAAAGATAACTAACTATACATTATTTATTACCAATTTTCCTTGCAACTTTTCATAAACACTCTGGATCAATTAAATAACAGATTATTGTACTGATATTTTTCCATCAATCTCTTTGGACAGATATTCAAACACTTAAAACAGCAATAAGTCTGTAATTCTTGACCGATTGGGCTGGAAATGTGTAAAATATGATGTTATCTAGTCAAAACGTCGTTTTCATAACTGTGCAACACAATCCATATCGTAAAATAAATTATTTTAGATAAGGTATACCTATACCTATGTATATGAAATACCTACATTACATTTTGACTACATTATGTATTGCAATATGATCAACTAAGAAAAGAATCTGTCTTACTTGATATTGAGAATAGCCATCTATAAACTTTGCTTTGCTACATAGAGCAACCCAGAATGCAGTGGAATTTCTTTTTTGAAATGTCATTTCTGACAGTTATTAAAACTGTCAATAAGTGCATCTATGTTCTTGACTGGTAGGGCTGAAAATTTGTAAAATAAGAGACAATGTTGGTCTGAACGACCATGCAAAATATGAGTTTGATTGATCAGATTAATCGAAGACCATTTGATAGGTCAAATGGTGGTGTGGCTATAGGCCGTTTTAAATTAAGTATACAAATGAAAAATATTGGTGCCAATCCTTGCTAAGTTTTAAGTTGATCGATTAAACCTTTATGATTGAACGGTTCCTTGTTAATTTTAAAAAATCACAGGATTTCGTTCAAAAAATATACCTGGGACCACCCATATGATATGATATTACTGTGGACACAATATCAGATCAATCTGTTGAACGGTCATTATTAGTTTCATATCGTTTAAAACTTTCTGCTCTAACTACCTTGCCTTGTAGATTCGAAGTCGCCGTGAATTTGACAGCCAACACGCAAAATGTCCCTAAAATGACAAAAACAAAAGAAAATAACGACAGATTAGAGTGAAAATTGGCAAAAATACCTTAAATGTTGGTACCAATGACCATGCGAAGTTTTTAGTTGGTCGGTCAATCGGTTCCAGTTTAAATTTCAAAAATCACAAGAAAAATGGTTTCAAATTTGAACCAATTGGAGGATTTAGCTGAAATTATTTTTGATTGGGTACAATGTTGGTTGCAATGACTTTGCTAAATTTCAAATTGATCGAACCAACCAATCGAAAGATAATTTTTATAAAATTTGAACCAATCACAGGATCTCGTTCAGAAAAGATCCCAGGGATCGCATAGATTACGGTAGTATGTGTACAAAATATCAGATCGATTGGTTGTGCGGTTTGACCTGGGCAGTGCAGGCAAAAAAAAAACAACAAAAAAACACACAGAGAAAGTGCCATAAGAGTACCGTGGTGACGCTCGCTACGCTCGCTCAATTATTATTATTATGAAAACCGCCCTAAAACACTGTTTTCACGGCCCTCTAACTCGCAAACGGCTAAACCTATTGTTTCCAAATTTGGTATATTTGATGGGGTGGGCCATAGCTCGAAATTAAGATTTTTCGTAACAATGTGAGATTTCCCAATTTTAAGATCCAGTAGGCCGAAAATGCCAATTTGATGCTTACAGTAAAAGTGGGTTGCTCCAGCCTTTTTAAATGAGAGTGTGCGCGCCGTAAGACTTGGCTGGCGTGGAGCGACCGCTCCACTAGATATTGCTATTCCAAGTGGGGGGAAATATGTTAAGTTGGTATTGGGTGCGCATGCGCATATCACACACGCGCGAAATGTTTAAAACGTCTCGATCTAACATTTTAAAACACATGCATTTTCAAAAAAGTAAAAGTGTCAATTTTCATTGGATCGACCCTCGAAAAAAAGCACCGGGACGGCCATTTTACGGCCGATTTTTCGGTATTTTTTGTTTTCACGTGTGTTTGCGAGAAAATTGGTAAAATTTGAATTGAAACTTGTTTTCCTACGAAAATAAATGTTTGGAAAATTCTAAAAAAAAACGACCAGAAGCTTGAAAGACGCGGATAAATGTGCAGAGTACGATGGATGCCTTTTGTAGTGGAAAGGAATGAAAATGAGATAAGTTTCCCACCTGGAAAAGTCATTAAATTAGAAAAACGGACAAATTTGTTTGAAAACGTGAAATTTTGACAGGTATCCATAGGAAAACATTTGATCCTGAAGACATTTGCGATAGCTACAGTCTATTTGCGATGTTATTTAACCAAATTGAAGGATTTAAACGCATTTTTACTAGATCAACAGATCGGAGATAAAGACGGAGGACGGCTAGAAGGGGATATCTAAGGATTATTTCCTCAAAATCGTTATGTTGCATCCTCTGCCAAATTTTGGGGTAGAGACCTGAATTTCCAGAATCTGACTTGGTTTTTTTCGTAGATTTCGAAGACGGTGACGGCGATTCAAAATTTCAAAATGGCGACCGAAAAAAACGATGTCAAAAGTTTATTTTGGCTATTTGAGAAAGAAATGTAGAGAAAATTATAAAACAGAGTACCAAATATGTCGAGAAATTACGTGGAAAAAAATAAAAAAAATACTATAAAATTGTAAGTGGTCGATTTAAAAAGAAAAGTTCAACCCTTCTCAGTCTCAAAATTGGCAAAAAAATTTAGTTGCCGCTTCCCCAAACCATTGATTCACTTTCTATAAACCTAGACAAAGAATTTGCACCGAGCGGAATTCAAATATCTCATCTTCAGGCCGAGATCTAACCGTTTAAATGCGGTAATCGCCCAAAAAGCAAGTAGAATGTTGGATGTCACACCATTGACGATTTTGATACTTTTACGAGACGAAACGAGTGTTTTGAACATGTAATCAGTTAGAGGGGAGTATGGGGAATCGAAAAGAGGGCACTAGAGCTCGGTAGATCTTTTCGTCTGTCGGTGGTAGCGTAATAAAGACCCATAAAAAACACTCCGTGTAAAAATACCAGCCAAGTCTCTTCAATTAAAAAAAAATAGAAGAAATCTAAAAATTCAGCACTGAAAAGTAGTGATATCAAAAAATTGGCCAAGTCAAAACTTTTCAAAAAATACTTGGCGCATCGTGCATATAAATAGTATAGAAGTAGGCAGGAAATGAAATGTACTCATCTACACATGTCCTAAAAAAAACGATGCGCCAAGTATTTTTTGAAAAGTTTTGACTTGGCCAATTTTTTGATATCACTACTTTTCAGTGCTGAATTTTTAGATTTCTTCTATTTTTTTTTAATTGAAGAGACTTGGCTGGTATTTTTACACGGAGTGTTTTTTATGGGGATATCACTCCTTTTTTCAGTTTATTATTACAACTTGTAACATATTGTGGCACCAAAGATTATAATTCTTTTAAAAAATAAGATTTTGTGATTTGGTTGCTAAGAAAAGTTGTGCTTGTTACTGTGTTAATGCTATAAATAATATGTTACAAAGTATAGCAAAAGTTTCGTTCCAATCGGTCCAGCCGTTCTCGAGTTACGGCATCACTTCCGGTTTTCAAAATGGCGGTTGACATCACTGCCACCTAAAATTTGTATCTATAAATGTTATGTAACATTATAAGCCTTCTGAATATGTAGTTATTGATATAAGAGATGATTTTAGTCAGATTTGTCATTTTTATGACGTCATTTCCGGTTTAGGTTATAGAACATTTCTTCTTTCACTATTGGTATTCCTTATAGTTGACCTTCTAAATCGAATGGCGCTAATTTCGTTCTAATCAGTCAAGCCGTTTTTGATATATGACGTCACTTCCGGTTTAAAAATGGCGGCACAAAAAATTTATAAGAACAAAGGTATCATCAGACGCCAAAAGTGCACATGTGGTAAAATTTTCATATCGATCGGTTTAGCCGTTTAGGCTGTGGTGGTGATAGCAACGTTTCCTGATATCTGAATCTGAATCTGAATCATCATCATCATCATCATCATCATCATCATCATCAGATAGCTTTTAAAAGGGGTGTAATTTCACTGTTTTCACGGCCCTCTAGCACCCAAACGGCATAACGTATTGTTCCCAAATTTGGTATATGTTGTCAGGTGGGCCATAGCTCGAAATTAAGTTATTTCGCAACAATGTGAGATTTTCCAATTTTGAGATCCAGTAGGCCGAAAATGCCATGTTGTTGCTTACAGTAAAAGTGTTTGGTCTGCTCCTCAGATTATTAGGCATTTACGGTATGTTGAGTGAGTGTGAGTGTATAGTACGACTTGGCTGGGTGGAGCGACCGCTCCACTAGATTCCCGTCATATTTATTGTCCATAAGAGCCTATGCAAAGGTTTTCAGCGATTCGATATCTCAAATTGGCGACCAAAAATAACGATGTCTGAAGTTTATTCTGGCTATTTCAGAAAAAAAATGTTGAGAAAATTAGAAAACAGAATACTGAATATGATGTGAAATGACGTCATGACGTCCATTACATCTTCTAGGTAACTTGAGGTTAGGTTTAAAACAATACTACGATACTTATCAATATATAATAGTCTTCAAAAATGGAATATAATATCGCTAAAACGGCTCGATTTTATTGTCAAATTAATATCCAAATGTTCACACCTCACTCGAGCTATATAAAGATGCCTTGACATGAAACCGATTTTCAAAATCTATATAAATTTTTTCACACTCAATTTTAGTTCAAATTGGTAATAGTTTGATTCAAATTCGACTCAAAACACGATATCTACGAATATCTGAACATTTAAAAACGTATTTACCTTCAAATTCCGCAGAAAATGGCAAAACCCTCTCGACCAATCAGAAGCAACCTTGTAATACTCGCTCATCTCTGCACCTCGAGCAACCTGGTTTTGGACATCCCCTCCAGAATTCGATCTAGAATCTAGAAATGCAATTAAGAAACCGGAAACGGAAGCGAAATGGTCGATTTTGACCACTGCCGGTCTGACGACTCTCCCCCCTCCCCCCCTAATAATCCTAATGATTCCTCTTAATCCCATCTAACTTATTAGAGGATGAGAGAGAGATTAAACACATCATGCACTGACTTAGAGAATGTCAGTACAACATCGCTATTGTGTTTAAATTTGGCGCGTCATGACTTCCCCACCCCCTCTCCTGTTTTTAAGTACTCACAGAATCGTGGCTATAATTGGATGCCAATTGGATAGCGAATGGTCACAAAGTATGCACTTACACAGGTTGTTTATAATCTCTTTCATTTGGATCCCAATTGGATCTCTTTGGCTACCCGTGGTCACAGTTGCCAAGCTGCGGCCAACTGTGTGACCACAGTAGAACATGGCACATTTTATAATGGATCCCTTTGGATCTTGATTGGCAACATATGGACACCCTCTCATTTAGATGGATCCCTCCGGATCTATGATGGCAACCTGTGGCAACTGTGGCCATCAGGCGGCCATTGTGGTCGCGTAATGGATCCCCCGCTCTGTGGCAAACAAATTTTGTTGGATCCCATTGGCCATGAGTTAGATCCCCAATAAATCCCTAAATTAGCAATGGATTTCATTTGGTCACTGGTAGGATCCCCCATGGCCGCAAAAAAATTCTACTTGGGTACTTATTATTGCCAAACTTGGAATATATGGTGGGGTGGGCCTTAGCTCTAAATTAAAATATTGCGCAACAATGTGAGATTTCCTATTTTTCAGATCCCGTAGGGCGAAAATGCCACTTTGATGCTTACAGTAAAAATGGGTTGCTCCTGTTTTTATGTTTGAACGGTATGTTGTGTGAGACAGTGAGAGTGTGCGCGCCGTACGACTTGGCTGGCTTGGAGCGACCGCCCTGGCAGAAATCCTGTCGACGCCCAAGCGCAGGAACAGCATTTAGGAACTCCCACCAATACCAGACGCCAAGCTCTCTGGAATCAATACAAGATTCCCCAACCCCCTTGTTGACTCTAGGCACTGAGCGGCCATTACTCTCACAACTTCGTTACCTAGCAACCAACATCAACCACGCCCCTTCCCATGCTACCCTTTTGCCGCCTCTAAAGACTCATTAATGGCGCAATAATGGAATGAAATCCGATGACGGTCTTAACATTTATTTATTTTCACTTAATATTATGACTCAAGGGGCAGAAAATATGTGAAAGGTTACTAAGTTAGGGTCGTTTAATAAGGCCCAACTCAAAATATAATTCGCTTTCAAATTCTCATTTTTTTTGTTTTATAATTTTTTTTTACAAACTTTATTTTTAGGTGGCGGGTGACAGCTGACCTAACCATTTTTATATTTGCCCGGAAACAAGTCGGCCTTATTTGTTTTTCCTGATGGCGTTACAGGCCTTGCAGTCCTACTGCCGCCTCAACAACTCTACTCCTTTTGACGATGCGCCATAATATCGGAGGTGAAGTTGGTTGAGGATTCGTAACTGGGGATGTCAAGCGAGTGAGTCGTTAGCTCCCTGCGCCATGCTGGTTTGACCATCCCATCCCAAGGACGGTGTAACGCCCGTCGAGAGACTGATAACAGGTGGAGGGGTGTCGTTACACTAACCCCCAACCACCCCAGTCTCTCTGGCCGAGGCCTTCGTTATACGTACAGGCCGTAGCCTAAGCGAGAAACGGGCGTGTGACGTCACACTAGAAGGCAATGTTTAGCACAGCGCGCTATGAGCCGCACGCACGGGATGCATCGGAAATCCACGTGTATTTGGTTATTTTAACATCACATTGTAACTGTCAAGTACACAGATACACAAGTAACGATGTCTTAACACCTGTAACGCCGAATGTCGCTGTGATAGCGGAATATAGCAGTTTATAGGTACTTTTCTGCAGAGGTAATGTTTTGGATCGGTAGAATATAATGCATTTCTTTACATTGAAACACGATTAAATTACTCCATCCACCCAATTCATGGTTAGGTCAAAACAACACCTGAATGTTTCCCAATGTATAAAAACTTACAACGAAAAATGCGTATAAAATAAATGAAATAAAGCTAATTATTGATAATACTTCAAAAGTCAATGATATTATTGTCTTGTTCAAATTTAATTGTGGTTCAGTGGTCAGGCAGATAGACCGATAATTGATATTTGAGACATTATTTTGACTTATTTCGGTCTAAACATAAACCTTCAGAAGTTATTATGACTATAAGAGCGTGGGAAGTCTTGAAGTGAAGACAAAGCAAAACTGCTGCCGCGTACGTTCTGCCGCTTATTTTAGTACCTACATTTCTATCAGCACTCTCGTTATTCACTCTCAAGACTGAATAAGTTTCTGTTGCATCAAATACAAATATAATGTAATGTAATCGCGGAGATGTGTTATTTGTATTTGGAATCCAATATTATATCAGAAAATTATTTGCATAATACCAAAGCCTATCTTACATTACTTGTTATTACCAGGCAAATTGTCCCAACTCCAAGTATGTAGACAAGTATGTATAGGTATGTTTTCTTGACGACAATTATCTACCACAATATTAATTTCAATTTGTCCTAAATGTATCGTGAGTTATGAGAATGTAATAAAATTATCCACTTTGGAATGTTCAATGTTCTCAACGTATAGCGTATTGCAATTTACGTTTATTCAGGGATTGTAATACATTGCGTCAATATTAGTAACAATTGAGTGCTGTTTAATAAACATCGTATCCTCTACTTCATTAGCAACATTTTAAACTAACAATATAATTGAAAACTATGAAGATATCGGTTGTTTTGTTGCATTGCAATCATGAAATAACACGTAGCGCGCTATGCCGGCTAGCGCGGAGACCGCCTTCTACTGTGAATTGTCACGATATCTATGCTACGGCCTGAGAACGAAGTGAGTATAACGCGGGCCTCGCTCTGGCCCAACGGCAGCAACTGGCAGGACATAGTTGAATGGTCACCCATCCAACCGCTGACCGCGCTCAATGTTGCTTAACCTCGATGATATAACGAGAACCGAGGTATCCATTACACCAGCCAGTTGGGTTACTGCGTTACATAAGTATTTGACATAACACTATTTAAATGATGCATTAACAATGCTTTTAACTACACAGAATAGGTATTTATTTATTTATACATTTAATATTTGTGTTATTTTTTGTATCAATAAAATACCAAATTTGGGTCGGATTGAAATAAGGCACAAGGAGATGAGCGGAAGTAAAACCCAATGTTAGGTTATAAATGCTACCTACTTGGAATTTTTTTCTTTTAGGAAATAATCCATGGACAAAGTTCGTAAGGATATGAGATCAAAGGGGTCAAAGTGTTGAAATTAGAACAATTGGGAAATTAGCATTGATATTCCCATGGGCTTTATTTCCAGTGTATGCGTGAAATAATACCCTGTGATTACATAGATTCTTTCCTCTAGTGACGTCCAGTGTTGGGAGCAGCTTGTTAAGTAACTTGGGTAACTAAGTTACTTTACTTAAAGGAACTTAAAAGTTCCATTTTGTAAGTAACTTGGGAACTTATTATACTTTATTTTTAAGTTCCTTTCGAATAGTCTTAGTCTTATTTTCACAGTATTTATTATGAATGATAATGCACTTTTTGTGGATACCTAAATTTACCTGAATTCTGAAAATATACCTGTTTTCTTACTCAATTTAGAAACCCAGGAATAAAAAATTAGTACTTTTTAGGACAAAATACCTTCATAAGAACTTAGTTCCTTACTAATAACATTCCAGTTCCTTTAATTGAAAGGACTAGGCACTTTAACTAGTTCATTTTACAGATGAACTTTCCCAATACTGGACGTCATACACATCATCTCGCTCACAAGTCGTATGCAGCTCTGCTAGGTGAACCACGAGATCCACGAGATTCTCGTGAACCACGAGATAGGTCAGTTCATGACACACTTTAGCAATCGATACTTGAACTTGAACTAGAGCCGACTCTTAGAGGCGAGCTCTCTATACAAGTATAAACAGATCGATTTCTATAGCGCGTCATAATCTAACCTTTCCAGCTGTTCCCGAGGTAGGTCAGTTCATGACACACTTTAGCAATCGATACTTGAACTTGAACTAGAGCCGACTCTTAAAGGCGAGCTCTCTATACAAGTATAAACAGATCGATTTCTAGAGTGCGTCATAATCTAACCTTTCCAGCTGTTCAAGAGGTAGGTCAGTTCATGACACACTTTAGCAATCGATACTTGAACTTGAACTAGAGCCGACTCTTAAAGGTGAGCTCTCTTTACAAGTATAAACAGATCGATTTCTATATTACGTCATAATCTAACCTTTCCAGCTGTTCAAGAGGTAGGTCAGTTCATGACACACTTTAGCAATCGATACTTGAACTGGAACTAGAGCCGACTCTTAAAGGCGAGCTCTCTATACAAGTATAAACAGATCGATTTCTATAGCGCGTCATAATCTTACCTTTCCAGCTGTTCACGAGGTAGGTCAGTTCATGACACACTTTAGCAATCGATACTTGAACTTGAACTAGAGCCGACTCTTAAAGGCGAGCTCTCTATACAAGTATAAACAGATCGATTTCTATAGTGCGTCATAATCTAACCTTTCCAGCTGTTCACGAGGTAGGTCAGTTCATGGCACACTTTAGCAATCGATACTTGAACTTGAACTAGAGCCGACTCTTAAAGGCGAGCTCTCTATACAAGTATAAACAGATCGATTTCTATATTACGTCATAATCTAACCTTTCCAGCTGTTCAAGAGGTAGGTCAGTTCATGACACACTTTAGCAATCGATACTTGAACTTGAACTAGAGCCGACTCTTAAAGGCGAGCTCTCTATACAAGTATAAACAGATCGATTTCTAGAGTGCGTCATAATCTAACCTTTCCAGCTGTTCACGAGGTAGGTCAGTTCATGATACACTTTAGCAATCGATACTTGAACTTGTACTAGAGCCGACTCTTAAAGGTGAGCTCCCTTTACAAGTATAAACAGATCGATTTCTATAGCGCGTCATAATCTAACCTTTCCAGCTGTTCAAGAGGTAGGTCAGTTCATGGCACACTTTAGCAATCGATACTTGAACTTGAACTAGAGCCGACTCTTAAAGGTGAGCTCCCTTTACAAGTATAAACAGATCGATTTCTATAGCGCGTCATAATCTAACCTTTCCAGCTGTTCACGAGGTAGGTCAGTTCATGACACACTTTAGCAATCGATACTTGAACTTGAACTAGAGCCGACTCTTAAAGGTGAGCTCCCTTTACAAGTATAAACAGATCGATTTCTATAGCGCGTCATAATCTAACCTTTCCAGCTGTTCACGAGGTAGGTCAGTTCATGACACACTTTAGCAATCGATACTTGAACTTGAACTAGAGCCGACTCTTAAAGGCGAGCTCTCTATACAAGTATAAGCAGATCGATTTCTATATTACGTCATAATCTAACCTTTCCAGCTGTTCACGAGGTAGGTCAGTGTAATGTCAGTACCATGACTTGACTAGTGCAGTGACTAGTGACGTCAGGTCCGGTCGAACCCGGGACTGCAGGATGTATCGTACGATCTGACAGTAGTAAATGTACCTTCAGACAGAGCAGTCTAAATCTTATTCATCCTTCTGCATCCTCACCCGTGCTCATCATTAAGAAGTCTAAAGACATCACATTCTGGCGACGAGGATATGAGAACTCCGAGAAACCATCATTGGACACGATATTTGAGTCCACAGAAGAGGAAGAAGTTGACGTAAAAACCGAGTTTAAAATGGCGTCGCACCGGGTCTTGGGCCACATGGCAGCTTTCGACAAGTCGTTGGAAGAATTTGAAGAGTATGAAGAGCGCCTCCAGAGTTATTTGAAGGTAAATTCCATCGAAGCTGAAGGTAAAGTTGATTTACTTATCACTTTGATAGGGCCGGAGACGTACAGACTACTTAAGAAGCTATGTGTACCCAGTGAAGTCAAGACCAAGTCTTATGATGAGTTAATCACTCTTCTAAAGCAGCATTTTTCACCACAAAAGTCGGTAATTATGGAACGTTTTAAATTTAACTGAAGAGTGCAACAGGAAAAAGAGACTATGTCCGAGTATTTGGTTGAGCTTAATCAATTAGCTCATTACTGCAAATTTCCTGGCACTGCTGAAGATACTCTTCGGGACCGATTTGTGGTAGGAATTAGGGATAAGGCTTTTCAAAAGCGATTACTTGAGAAATCCCAGTTGTCTCTAGAACAAGTAACCCAGTTGGCTAAAAGTCACGAATTAGCTACTGAAAATGCCGCCATTTTACAACCTGCTCAGAAGGACCACGAGATCAACCAGCTGACGCCAAGACGTCGCAGCCAGTCTGCGAGTCGTAATCGAATGGGTAGTTCCAGAAAACCGTCTTCTAGTCAACCCAGTCAGCGGAAGTCTCGCACTCAGGACTACCAGTCTACAGTTCCAAATGCAAGTCCACGAGAACAGTTTGAACCCTGTCGTCGTTGCAGCCGTCGTCATGCCGAAGTCACGTGCCCCGCCCGACAATGGCAGTGCTTCACGTGCAAGCAGAAGGGACACACATCTCGAGTATGCAAGAAGCAACGAGGTAGCATTTCAAATGTATTGAAATCGCCCTACGAGGATGAGTCCGATTCCTCGGATGCAGAGTTCTGCGGAGACATCAGTCACATCAGGTCGGTAAATCACCTAGCTTCAAACAGTCCGATGGTAGCCGAGATGATCGTGGAGGGCCATAAAGTACCCTTTGAAGTAGATTCAGGTGCAGCATGCACTATAATTTCGAAGTATTCTTACAGTCAGCTGTTTAAGCACATTCCGTGTTAGAAGTCTAGTCTTTCCTTGAAGTCTATCCAAGGTCAGCCCATTGAGATACTTGGAGAAATTGAAGTGTCAGTCGATCATTTCGGAGGCAGAAAGGTCTTACCCGTTGTGGTGTCACTGTCAAATACCATGCCAAGTCTGTTAGGTCGAACCTGGTTAGACGAGCTTGTTCCGAAGTGGCGTAATGAATTGGAAATGAATAGTGTCCTCAGGGAACGTAGTCCCAAGTCAGGGAGGTCGTCTCAAGTCAATCCTAACCCTGATTCAAGTCTAGTTGAGGATTTGAAAGGGAAGTTTCCCTCCGTCTTTGCAAAAGAGGGTCCTCCTATTGCAAACTACCAGGCAGACATAGTCATGAAACCAGATGCGACTCCAATTTTCTGTAAGCCGTATGCTGTCCCATACGCTCTGGTCGAGAAAGTTGAGGCCGAGTTAAATCGGTTAGTAGCGAATAACACCATCGTTCCAGTAACCCGCAGCGACTGGGCTTCGCCCCTTGTAGTTGTATCAAAGAAGTCTGGCGATGTGAGGTTGTGTGTTGACTTCAAGGTGTCCCTGAACCGGGTCTGTGAAACGGAACATTACCCCTTACCCCGTCCAGAGGATATCTTCGCCACATTGGCCGGAGGAAAAGTCTACAGTGTACTAGATCTGTCAAATACATACTTGCAATTAACCGTCTCCAAGCAATCCCAGTCCTTGTTAACCGTCAACACTCACATGGGGTTGTTCAGATACACTCGTCTCGCGTATGGCTTCAAATGTGCTCCAGCCATATTCCAATCTGTCATGGAAAGAGTCTTGAAAGGTATTCCAAATGTTTGTGTATACCTAGATGACATACTCATCGTTAGCAAGTCCCTGAAAGAGCACAAAGAAACACTTTCTTTAGTTCTGAGGAAGTTGCAAGAAAACAACTTACGCATCAATGTTCCGAAGTGCGTTTTTGCGAAAAGTTCAGTCCAGTACTTGGGTCATCGTATCGATGCTCAAGGATTACATCCAACTCAAGAGAAAATCGATTCCATAACGTCCTGCCCTAGTCCGTCAAACTTGAAGCAGCTTCAATCTTACCTAGGATTGCTGAACTTCTACCATAAATTCCTACCCATGTCATCCACCAACCTTCAACCCCTCTACCGGTTAGAGAAGAAGGAAGAACCATGGTTGTGGACAGAGGAATGTGAGGATGCCTTCCAACATAGTAAGCAGTTAATGTTGAATAACCAACTACTTGCCCATTATGATCCAACTCGACCAAACCTGTTAGCATGTGATGCCTCACCCTATGGAGTGGGTGCCGTTCTGTCACATGTCATCGACGGAGTTGAACGACCTGTAATGTTCGCATCCTCAACCCTAAATGACGCAGAAAAGAATTACGCGCAAGTAGAGCGAGAGGCTCTGGCTTTGATCTTCGGAGTCAAGAAGTTTCATAAATACCTATTTGGTCGGAAATTCACCCTCATTACAGACCACCAACCCTTGAAAGTAATATTTGGTTCCAAGACCGCCATACCGACATTGGCCGCAGCACGATTACAGCGGTGGGCTATTATCTTGTCAGCTTACTCGTATGAAGTAGAGTATCGGAAGGGAGCGCTGCTAGCAAACGCCGACGCACTGTCTAGACTGCCGTGCCTGGGAAGGCGGAGCGTTGTGCCTATGTGGCATCACCAGTGTCCATGACGGTAAACTTACTTCGAGAGGAGGGTTCAACGCCCCTCACTGCGCAAGATATTGCAAGAGAGACGAGGAAGGATCACCATTTATCTAAGGTGTTGCAATATACCCAGACAGGTTGGCCTGGGCACATCGACGACGTAAACTTACAACCATATTTCTCAAGAAGGAAGGAGTTGTCAGTTGATTTCCAATGTCTAACCTTAGGAAATCGAGTGGTCATTCCCCCCAGCCTCCGAGAGGATGTTTTGCAAGTACTCCACGCTCAGCATCCGGGAGTAGTACGATCCAAGATGTTATGTCGTAGTTATTTCTGGTGGCCTGGTGTTGATAATGACATTGAAGAACTAGCAGCAACTTGTGTGGCATGTCAGAGTGTTCTACCTAACAAGAAACCGGGTCCGTTGCACAGTTGGCCCGTCTCCTACCGGCCGTGGCAACGAATTCATCTAGATTTTGCAGAAAGGAACGGTATTAAATTCCTTGTGTTAGCAGACAGTCACTCCAAATGGATGGAAGTGTGGAAGATGTCCTCCACCACCGCCGGCAACGTGATCAACAAGTTGCGACAAACCATTGCGGTCTTCGGTATCCCCGAGATGATCGTCACAGACAACGGACCACCATTCGACTCCACTGAGTTAACCGACTACTGCAACCGGGTAGGGATCAAGTTAGTCCATTCCCCGCCTTACCATCCCCAATCTAACGGGTTAGCCGAGAATTTTGTCGGCTTACTTAAACGTAACTTAGCCCGACAAGAAAAGTCTGGTACTACACTGTCCATACAAGATCAAGTTAGAAATTTTCTGTTCAGTTACCGAAACACCCCGAGCACAGTCACCGGCCTCAGTCCGGCCGATATCCTTCTTCGGCTGAAGCCTCGTACGCAGCTTCAACTACTGAAACCAGATGTCACACAGCAACTTCAAGACCAGCAACAGACCAGTACGCGGAATTTCCAGGGTCATTCGCAACCCATCGAGCAACACTACGCTGTAGGAAATCTCGTGTGGGTGAAAATTCTCAAAGATAAAGGTGAATGGGAAAAAGGTGAAATTAAGCAAGTTATCAGTGCTGTGACCTACTTAGTAGAGGTAAAAAATCGTATCAGATTTGTGCACAGTGATCAGATGCGCCCCCGAAGGAAGCAAGCGACAAATATGCCATTCCCCAGTGATATACCATCTCAAGTTCAAAACCCCAGTATACCAATACAGAGACCTCAAAGAGCAAGAAAAGTTCCACAGAAATTGGACCTGTAAATTGTTCAGTTACCTACATGTACCTGCCTAGCTGATTGTTTACCTGTTACTGTGTATTTTGGAATTTTGAGAGTATTGATCAACTTGTAATTATTGTTTTGTAGTACCATGCATTGTTTTACATGTGTATTTTGGAATTTTAAGAATACCAATTGGTCAACTTGTAATTATTATTTTGTAGTACCATGCAATTTCTAAGAAATAGCCTAGAACCAAACTTCTGCTAAAGTCAAAAAATATGTATTTTTGGTTGTAGATTGCATTCTTATAGTAGATTGCATTCAGAAGAAAATAAATTTAGTATAATTTAGGATACAGGAACTCATAGGTGTAGGTTTATAAATTATGTTTCTGACTGTCGACACGTGAACTAATTGTATCAACATTGTACATGTCAATAATTGTAAATTGTATCATTGCCTTTATGACACACAAATTTAAAAAGGGGAGAAATGTAATGTCAGTACCATGACTTGACTAGTGCAGTGACTAGTGACGTCAGGTCCGGTCGAACCCGGGACTGCAGGATGTATCGTACGATCTGACAGTAGTAAATGTACCTTCAGACAGAGCAGTCTAAATCTTATTCATCCTTCTGCATCCTCACCCGTGCTCATCATTAAGAAGTCTAAAGACATCACAGTCAGTTCATGACACACTTTAGCAATCGATACTTGAACTTGAACTACAGCCGACTCTTAAAGGCGAGCTCTCTATACAAGTATAAACAGATCGATTTATATAGCGCGTCATAATCTAACCTTTCCAGCTGTTCACGAGGTAGGTCAGTTCGTGACACACTTTAGCAGTCGATACTTGAACTTGAACTACAGCCGACTCTTAAAGGCGAGCTCTCTATACAAGTATAAACATATCGATTTCTATATTACGTCATAATCTAACCTTTCCAGCTGTTCACGAGATAGGTCAGTTCATGGCACACTTTAGCAATCAATACTTGAACTTGAACTAGAGTCGACTCTTAAAGGCGAGCTCTCTATACAAGTATAAACAGATCGATTTCTAGAGTGCGTCATAATCTAACCTTTCCAGCTGTTCACGAGGTAGGTCAGTTCATGACACACTTAAGCAGTCGATACTTGAACTTGAACTAGAGCCGACTCTTAAAGGCGAGCTCTCTATACAAGTATAAACAGATCGATTTCTAGAGTGCGTCATAATCTAACCTTTCCAGCTGTTCACGAGGTAGGTCAGTTCATGACACACTTTAGCAGTCGATACTTGAACTTGAACTAGAGCCGACTCTTAAAGGCGAGCTCTCTATACAAGTATAAACAGATCGATTTCTATAGCGCGTCATAATCTTACCTTTCCAGCTGTTCAAGAGGTAGGTCAGTTCATGATACACTTTAGCAGTCGATACTTGAACTTGAACTACTAAAACTTAATATTGTTTCGACATTTTAGCAGCAATAGTAGATGGAATTTCGAATGAAATAGATTATTTCTTACTAGATGTAAATAGCTGATATTTAAGCGGTACTTCTTAAAAAAATTAACGTATGGACCTGTTTCCTGGAATGTTGGGAAGAGAGATATTATTAGGCTTATTTTCAGATTTTCTAAAATCTTTCATAATGTATCTTACAACAAGTTTATGACGTTTTAAGGACATACTATTCTCTAATCTTGAAATATTAAAAAATTTAAAAAAGTATAGTTACTAAATTTTCATCACTGTCTTTTGATGGTTAAGTTTTAAGTCATGTAGAACAGCTGAGTCGTTCCATTTCAACGCAACCAAAATATCCCACTTATTTACACGACCTCTTTACATTTTGATTAAACGTGGTGGAGTTATTCTTTACCCTTAATGATCGTATACGTGTTTTTTTGTTTGTCCATAATTTCATCAGTATCCGAATTAAGGGGTGCCAAAAACCCAAAATTTTGTTGGTACTCTTTTGATGGTACTCTATGTAACTTTTCAGCCGTTTTAGCAAGACAATCGATTTTTTTAAAAAGAAAGATCGCTCTTGATTTGTTCTTTTCAAATATTTGATGCAAAACGTAAATATGCCCCCCAAATAGAGAGACAGAAGTAAATATTTTACGGTTTTGCCGCCCCCCCCCCCCCCCCAAAAAAAAAGGTAATTTTTTATAGTCTCCAAAAAATATGTTTTGAACATCAATACTATAGGTATGTATACGTGTGACAAGTCGCTTTGTGGGCAGACTTCTAGTTTTGGAGCTACACTTTTTTTTAGTAAAGCCATAATTTAAAAAATCAAGAGTAAAAAGTAGTCTATTCTCAGTTATACCATGACCCAGCCCAAACAAAACCCTCCCCCTACTGCCACGGAAGGTCTGAAAGTTGATTTTGTACCAACATTATTCTTTGCCATGTTTGACCTTTGCAGAACAATCCCCAAGGGGTGGTGGGGGGGGGAGGGGGGGGGGGGCGCGTCTTTCCATACCCTAATCGAGCCCAACTCAATACAACTGTTTAGAGACTAAAGTACTGCACAAAATATTTTCTAGCAATTCAAATTATTTTATGTCGTCCTTCAAATGACATCCCACTATCAATTCTTAGTAGCTTCGGTAGTTACCTAAGCGCCTAAACGCCTGGTACCTGCTTCGTCACACAAAAACCCTTATTGAGCGATCGAAGCGAGCGTCTCCATTTGGCTCTTTTGGCACGGACCTCTGTTTTTTTTTTTTTTTTTTTTTTTTTTTTTCTGTTACTGACGATATACAGGTCAGAGTTTTTCTTCGATCGAGCTGAAATTTTGCACACATGTACGTAACATTTCTGATTGTTGCAGACCCTAATTTTTTTGAAATCCATTGATTGGTTCAAATTTAAAAAAAATTAACTTTCGATTGGTTGTTTTGATCAAATTGAAATTTTGACAAGTCATTACCCCCAACATTGTACCCAATCAAACAAAGTTTCAGCCAAATCCTCCCATTGGTTAAAATTTAAAACCATCTTTCCTGTGTTTTTAGAAATTTAAACTATAACCGATTGAACGATCAACTTATAACTTCGCATGATGGTTGGGTCCAACATTATCTGCATTTTTGACAATTTTCATACTAATCTGTGTTTAAATCCAAACGTTATTGACATTTTACGGACTATTAGCGTGTTGGCTGTCAAATTCACGGCGACTTCGACTCTTCAGTTCAAGGCAAGGTAGTTAGAGCAGAAACTTTCAAACGCAAATGAAACTGATAATGACCGTTCAACAGTCGATCTGATATTGTGTAGACACACTTATATCATATGAGTGGTCTCAGGTATATTTTTTGAAGGAGATCCTGTGATTTTTGAAAATTAACACGGAACAGTTCAATCATAAAGGTTCAATTGATCAACTTAAAGCTTTGCATGGTTATTTGGACCAATATTTTAGGAATGTTTTGAGATTTCTATACAAATCTGTGGCGAAATTTTAGAATTATTGGCTTTTAATGACATTTTCGATAGACAGAATTTCGGTTCGAGGTGTTGCGCGTATCCGTGCTCGCTCATCAACGCGTTACTCAGATTCATTGGTTAAAATTTAAATAAATATCTCCTGATAGGCTGAAAAATGAAAACGGTCTTCGATAATTCTGATCAAACTCATATTTTGCATGATCATTAAGACCAATATTGTCTCTTATTTTACAAAATTTCATCCCAATCAGTTAAGAACGTATGAAGTTATTTACATTTTTAATATCTGTCAGTAATGAAGTATCGAAATGAATGTTTTCCAGTGCCAATTGAAAATTGATTCTGATTTGCTTTATGAACCAGGTGCTTAGATGCTATTTTAAAGTTTCGATGAAAAGCATACACTTTTAAGTTGATATCATAATCAATTCCATATGGATGTATATGTTTTCTGTGCGTTGTGTACGCATTTCCGGTTCGAGAATTTGCACGTACCCGTGCTCGCTTATCAACGCGTTACACTGAGCGTTTTCCTAGTTAACAACCATCTTAAATTGGTGGTATATTGGACCTACAATAAACCTAGCCGATAATATTAGAGAATCTAGTCTGCTCTAAACGTTCGTTGGTATTAATGCGAAGTCCAAAAGTAGATACTTGGGGTATATCGTACTTTTGTGTATGCTTTTGGATAATTTAATATTAATGATAATTATAATTAGTGATTAACATCAAACTCTTCTGCTCATTTTGTTTCGCCTTGCTTATAATCTACTGCATTTTTGTGTCGTGTCCGAATTTTGACATCGAGAAATTTGTATCTTTTTATAACTTAGTGTTTAAATCTACTTTCCGAACAATGTTCTTTACTTTCAAACTGTCCACAATTACATGAGTTAAACCTCCAAAATTGCGGAGACACCTCACTTACCTGCTTCATTATGAATGGGAGTGCTAAAATGTTTCGCTATACCGAATAGATTTGGAATAGAATTGCGCGTAAAATGCAAATTTTCAAATCAATGTGTTGGGCTCGATCAGGGAATGGAATGACGCAAGGGGGGGGGGGGGGGGGGGGAAGGAATTGTCAATTTTGGGCCCGGACACGTTTTATTTTATTGTAGGCCGAGGGTAAACGATAACAATCGGATTCCATATTTGACAATGGTTTAACTTTACATGTTCTTACTTGTAAGGTAAGGGCACAACCCTTCAATAAAATTTTGATAATTGGGGACATTTACCCATTTACACAAACAGTTTTAATAGAAGTCAAGCCGTCCGTATTAAAATCTAAAAAAATCTTATTCTTTTCATCATAACTATAAGTTCCAAATGATATAATACATATCTGTACCTCAGAGGTAAAAGGGCGGAAGTCAATATCAATAATTATTAATTATTGATGTGAGCTCAAATGCCAGTAATTCATTCTGCTTTCATACAATCACATTTGTATTGGTAAATGGTGACTTATACATCTAGATGTGTTTGTTGACATCTGACTGATGGCATTTGAAAGAGTTTGTTTACATAATGCCAATGTTTGTTACGCAAAATCTCATAAATGGACTCCTGTCATTTTTCTTCTGAGCTACATAACATCATTGCTGTATAGTAATGATCTTAAGACGATAAATTTTTGAGATTTTAATACAAATGGCTGACTACAATAATAACTATTTTGGGTATTTTCTCCCGATTACCAAAATTTCCGCTATTGGTAAGGGTCATGCCCCTACCAAAAATATGAAAAATTGCACAAGTCATGCAATTTTCAAATGAGTAATCTAATTGTAATTATCTTTCAGCCTTGGACTACAATAAAATCAAACGTATCCCAAAAAGGCAACAAAAAAAATAAAAAATCGCCCTCCCCCCACCCCCTTTGGGGGGGGGGGGAGTTTGAACCTTCTGCAAAGGTCAAACAAGTCAAAGTGTAATGTGGGTACAAAATCAACTTTCAGACCTTCCGTGGCAGTAGGGGGAGGTTTTTTTTTGGGCTGGGTCATAGTAAAACAGAGAATAGACTACCTTTACTCTTGATTTGTTAAATTATGGCTTTACAAAAAAACGTGAAGCTCCAAAACTAGAAGTCTGCGCACTAAGCGGCTTAGCACACTTCTTCTTCTTCTGTATTCTAGGAGATTCCTCCTGTTGCTCGGCCTCTTCTTCTTTTCTCCTCTAGGACTAGGATTGCCAGCTATCTGCCCATCTCTTGAGCGGTCGTCCTGGTAGTCTTCTCCCCGAAGGTCGTCCCTGTTTACAAATGCGGGCAAGTCGCTCATCTCCCATCCTCTCCACATGACTGTTCCATTCCTTCTTCCTGATCTTATTCCATTCCACCACGTCTTGAACTCCACATTGCTCCCTAATATCATCACTTCTTTGACAGTCCAGAAGCGTGACTCCTGCTATGGATCTTAGAACTCTCATCTCGACAGTCCTAGCCTTTTGCTTTGTTTTTGCTGTCTCCGCTCTGGTTTCGGCTGCGTATGTCAAGACCGGACGCACCATCACTTTATAAATTCTGCTCTTGCATTCTCTACGCATGTACTTATTCCTCCAAATAGTGCTTCTCAGATATCCCGCTACCTGCGCCGCTTTCATTGATTGCTGCTGAACTTCACGAAGTAAGTCTCTGCTGCTTGTTATATCTACACCTAGATATTTGAAAGACATAACTTGCTCGACTATACTCCCATCAATTTCCAATTTACACCTAACTGGCGTCTTGCTTATTACCATTGTTTTGGTCTTTTCAACAGATATTTCCATGTTATATGTTTTTCCAGTTATATTAAATTGATGAAGTAATCGCTGCAGATTGTCTTCACTATTAGCCAGCAAAACTGCATCGTCAGCAAAACATATAATGTTTACATTGCTATTGCCCAACTTGTAGCCATCTTTGCATTTAACCGCCTCTATTAGTTTGTTCATCACCAAATTAAAGAGAAAGGGGCTGAGGGAGTCACCCTGCCTAATGCCTTTTCTTATTAATATAGGCTCAGTTCTGCCATTGGATGTTATCACCCTGGTGGTGCTACCCGTATTAATATCATCGATTACATCAATAATAGCGCGCGGTATGCCGTGTTCTTTTAATATATTTAGGACATCATATTTCTGCACCCTATCAAAGGCTTTTTTAAAATCTACAAAGCAGAGAAACAATGGGTGATCATACTCTATGGCCTTTTCTACTAATTGCCGTAACATGAAAATCGCGTCAATTGTGCTTCTGTTCTTCCTGAACCCTTGTTGTTCCTCTGCAATGCTTATTCTTTCTTGGAGCTCATCTTTTATTACTGCCGTGAACAACTTTGCTACGGAATTCATTAACGTGATACCGCGATAATTTTCTGGGTTGTTTTTGTCCCCTTTTTTGTGTATAGGTATTGTCAAGCTGCATTTCCAGTAGTCCGGGACTTTTCTTTCACTCATTACTTTATTGAAAAGGTCTTGCACATGATTCTGTAATTAGCCTCCACCGTACCTAATCATTTCATTGTAGATACTGTGTGTGCAGCTTTCCGGTTACTCATTCTTGAGATTGCATTCGTTATCTTGTTTGGCGAGAATACAATATCTTCATTAATGCTATAGTCGTCATTATTTCCATTTTTTTGTCCGAGTTGCTGAATTTCAGATGCAGTAAGAGTGGAGTACAGTGATGTAAAACTTTCATACCACTGACTGGCATCTATATTATTTATAACAACATACTCGTTTATTTCCTTTTTTTGTTTCCTAAGCATTTTCCAGATACTTCTTTGTATTCCATACATATCATATTCTAAGTCCTTAGTATATTTTTCCCAATATTGTTCCTTTAATTTCCTAATTTCCCTACTAACTCTGTTCCTCACTAGTGTATACTTATGGTACTCATTAGGAATTGGGTTGGACTTGTATGCCAAGAATGCCTTCTTCTTCTCTTCTGCTAGAATCTTAACGCTTTCATCGTACCAAGGGGTCTTTCGGTTCCCTGTATTACTAGATGTTATCCTAGTTCCCAGTGCCTCGTTCGCTGCTGACTGTAAGCTCAATTTCATTTTCGTCCATGTTTCATCCGCTGAACATCCCTGTGTAATTCGATTAGCGATTAACTTTTCTTCTAATCTTGACTTGTAGAGGTATTGGGTGCTGGACGTTGCAATTCTTTCAATATTCAACATCTCTCTGCATACTGGTGTAACTTTCTTTAATCTAATTTTGAGATTCATCTTGCATAAAACTAAACCATGATCGGAGCCTATGTTGGCTGACGAGAGTGTACGCACGTCTAGAACTTGGCTAGGATGTATCTCTCTATTAGTTATAATAAAGTCGATCATTGAATGCTGCCCTCTTGTGTTGGTCCATGTTCTCTTCTGCTGTGGTGGATGGTCAAAAAAGGTGTTGTTAACTCTGAGTTCATTAAGAGCACAAAACTCTACAAGTTCCTCCCCACTCTCATTGAATACAGGTTCGTTGAATCTCTGCTTAACACCCCTAAGAGGCATGAGGCCCTAATCTCCTATTAGCATAACTTTATCTTGGGTTGGTAAAGAATTTAACACATTTTGCAGACTATCGTAAAAGCCTTCCCTTTCAGCTCTTGACTTACTAGTGTCTGGTGCATATACCGAAATGATATTCAACTTGACGTCATTGCACGATAATGAAACAAGAAGTATTCTTTCGCTAACATATTTGATGTCCAGTATGTTATTAACGAATTTCTTATGGATAAGCATTCCTGTACCAGCATGTGCCCTTCTTGTTCTAGGAACTCCGCTGTACACAAACATGTAGTTGTTCCTCATCGTGGATCCACAACCCTTCCGTTTTGTTTCACTCAGGCCGCATATGTCAATGTAGTGCGTCTCCATCTCTAAGATGATTTCCTCTTCCTTATTATTCCAAGTTAAGATGTTCCATATGGCTATTCTAATCGTATCCGCATTCTTAGTCCGTTGTCTCGCTGGTGTCATCATCGTGGGATCCGTCCTGTTCCGAGGCTTCTTGTAGTTTCTGTGAGCAGCGTTTTTTCTTTACGGTATGTAGGTTCCTAGCCTTGCCTACCAACCTTCCTCCTTTATCCGGGCTTAGGACCGGCAACAACTAGAACCGAACTACTCAATCCATCCGATTCCAATTGCAGGCGGAGTTCACACGCCTTACGTGGCTTAGCACACGTATACATATATTATTGATGTTTAAAAATATTTTTTTAGATTTTAAAAAAAATCCTATTTTTTGGGGGGCGGGGGGGGGGGGGGTCTACTGTTGGTACCAATGGCCATGCAAAGTTTTAATTTGATCGGTCAATCGGTACTAGTTTAAATTTTAAAAATAGCAGAAAGATGGGTTTAAATTTTAACCAATAAGAGGATTTGGCTGGAACTTTGTAAGATTGGGGACAATGGTGGTTGCAATGACTTAACAAAATTTAAATTGATCGGACCAACCAATCGAAAGATTTTTTTCCTAAAATTTAAACCTACCTCAGGGTCCGGTTCAAAAACGATCCCAAAGTGCGCATAGACTACGCAAGTATGTGTGCAAAATTTCAGATCGATGTTGTGCGGTTTGTGGTAATAATCAAACAACTGACATATTGTGTTTATTGCGGGAATGCGAGCCAATGGGTGCTCATGGGCACCATGGCTGCTTCTAGTGAAGTCCACAATAGGTAGGTAGGTTTCTATCACATAATGCACACAGAAGAAGATATACATTAGTTTTACCATTTCGTTGACCTCTTGCGCTTCTGGTTGCCTGATACCGACATATTGTATACGACTCCTCATCAGAAGCAAATCCACCTGTTCATCAGTTTCCGATCAGTCCATCGCTATTGAAGTCTTCAAATCAATACTCAATGCCTCATAGCGCATGACAAACAGTCGGTCGATACCGAGCATGAATGAACATTGTACTACGCCTCCCCCCACCCCTTCACATGACCTCCCTTAACATAGAGTTCACTGGGTCACTGGATCGATACAACCGACACCCCCTCCCCAACCCAGCTGCGTCTTTCCATACCCTAATCGAGCCCAACTCATTGATTTGAAAATTTGCATTTTACGCGCATTTAATGCCAAATCTATTCGGTATAACGAAACATTCTAACACTCCCATTCATAATAAAGCAGCTAAGTGATATGTCTCCGCAATATTGCAGGTTTTACTAACGTAATTGTTGACAGTTTGCAAGTAAAGAACATTGTTCGGAATGTAGATTTAAACACTAAGTTATAAGAAGATACAAATTTCTCGATGTCAAAATTCGGACACGAGACAAAATTGCAGTGGATTATAAGCAAGGCGAAACAAAATGAGCAGAAGAGTTTGATGTTAATTAATAATTATAATTATCATGAATATTAAATTATGACTATATTTCAGGTCAACACCATAAGCATACACAAAAGTACGATATACCCCAAGTATCACCAAGATGTCACCAAGATGGCGGCAGAGGAGGTTGTCAATGCGGATGGCTCCTCAATTACAGTGTCGTATAAATGTAATAAGTGCAAAAAGAACGTTAAAGAGGGCATTGTGTGCGTTAAGTGTGATATCCGTGTTCATCTGAATTGTACGAACCCGACTCTCAAACGTGGTGCGAAACAAGAAGAACAGAAGTTCTGGGTCTGTGCGTCATGCATCGAGAAACTAAGGTTAGAGGCTCTATCTACGCCGCTGCCAGACACCGAGATCGGATTTCCAGATGCAGGTTTGGGTTCTCTTGACCCTTCCTACAACTGCTCATAGTAAAGCGCGAAAATGCTATCTTAGCATGTCTTGTAGCAAGTCTTGGTCGTGAAAACCACTCGAAAGGATGAAAGAATTTTCCAACTAAAACAAAACATTCGACAACAGGATGAAGCCGAAGTCGATAAACAAAGTGCTAAAGTCGTCAAACACGAGGAAATCATAATCACAATCAAATCTCTACAGACTCAGATTGGTTCTCTTGTCGGTGAAATGAGTAAAATTACTTCGAAAATTCAAAAATCAAGAGGCGTCAATTTCAAGAGAGAAAAAGCTATTCGCACGGATCCTAAACCTAGTGATCGGGCCGTAAAGGACAGAGACAGAGTGCAGTTATTATGTGACAGTCATGGCCGTGAACTCTGCAGTCTTCTCAAAACACTTTTAAATGATACATTTGAAATTACCAGTATCGTTAAGCCGGGGGCAGGACTAGCGGAAATTGTAAGAGATGTAAGTTCACAAACAATAAACTTTGGTATTAATGATTGGGTTATTGTGATGGGGGGAACAAATGACTTGGCTCGAGATGGCAGCCATGGCGAGCTCATCACGACGACACTCGAAAATCTAGTGCAAATAAGCCAACACACTAACCTAATAATAAATACCATTCCTGGTAGACTAGATGTTGCCGGTATAAACATGATTGTAAACACTAATAGGTCAATGCACAGGGTAACTAATAGCTGCAAGAACAAATGTAGCAGCAATCTGTTTATAAATTTCCTTGACAATATTCTTCAATATCATCATTTTACATCTCGTGGAACTCACTTGAACTTCAATGGTAAACAAGTACTCTGTAAAAAGCTAAGAGACTTCATAATAAGAAAAGAGAGAGTGACTATTAAGCGACCTACACTTATGGATAATTGGTTGCAGTCTTTCGTTCCAAACACTCAAAACATTAGTGTAATTGATATTCAAAATGAAAATGAAATGGAAGAGGAGACATCTCCTTCTTTTTTTTTAGAGAGAGAAATAAAACAGAACTGCATAAAAGTGTCAAGCCCTCTACTAGGGATAGCGCCGTTGTTAAGTGTATAAAAAACATCCCACTAAAAATAGTATTAATATTAAAAGTAATGTTGACGAAGGCATAAATGTTGGCAATATAACACTTAATAGCAGTACAGTAAACGAATGCATTGACAAGAGATCTACTCGTTCATACACTTTAAATCTTAATATTTTGCATCAAAACAACAGCCTGCATTCTCACAACATGTTATTATCAACTAATATTCAATCTTTAAGGAGTAAGATAAATGTGTTGGAGCAATTTTTGGATACAAATATGTCAGACATACTTTGTTTCTCTGAGCATTGGTTGTGTACGGAGGAAATAATGAGCATGCAAATTCAAGGGTATGATCTTGTGAACAGTTATTGTAGGGCCAGACATAAGAATGGCGGGGTTATTATTTATTCGCGTGATAATGTGAAGACCCACCCAGTGCAGAGTTTTGACAGCTTTTGTTCAGAGAAAAATTTTGAGTGCACTGCAGCTGAAGTTGAAGGACCATATGGTCGTATTATAGTACTTTGTTTATATCGAGCACCTTCTGGACATTTTGATGTTTTTATTGACAGATTGACACAGGTGGTACATATCCTGTCGTGTAAAAGAAGCAGCTTATTGTATGCGGGGATTTCAATGTGGATTTCCTGGTATACACTAGTCGCAGGAATGTGTTATTAGACTTATTTAGATCATACGGTTTGCTCATGACTGTCTCTGACCCGTCCAGAGTTACATCACATTCTAGTTCTTGTATTGATAATACATTGAAAAACACATTGTGCAAAAATAACAGCCAAGTCTCTTCAACTAAAAAAAATATGAAATCTAAAAATTCTGCACTGAAAAGTAGTGATATCAAAAAATCAGCCAAGTCAAAACTTTATTTGAAAATCAAAAAATACTTGGCGCATCGTGTATATAAAAAGCTTGGAAGTATAGGCCAATTATAAAATATACATAAAATATCCATATACATAGTACACCTATAATGCCCTAAAAAAACGATGCGCCAAGTATTTTTTGATTTTCAAATAAAGTTTTGACTTGGCTCATTTTTTGATATCACTACTTTTCAGTGCAGAATTTTTAGATTTCATATTTTTTTTTAGTTGAAGAGACTTGGCTGTTATTTTTACACGAAGTGTTTTTTAATGGGATATCACTACTTTTTTTAGTTTATTCTTACAACTTGTGACAATCGAATAAACAATTACTATATCCTTAAAAAAATCACCCTTTACAATTTGGTTATTTTCATGAAGAATAGCAAAGGTTTCATTCCAATCGGTCAACCAAGTTCCGAGATATGGCAACATATCCGTTGTCAAAATGGCTGCTGAACTTTCTGCACTGCCACATAGAATTTATAACTATAAATGATGTGTATCATTTTAAGCTTTATGAATATGTATTTATTGTATAGGAGGGGATTATAATAATTTATAAATTTGAATGACGTCATTTCCGGTCTCATAAATAGGAACATTCTAGTTTGACTGTTCCTATTCCATAGAGATGGCCTTCCGAATCGTTTCGCCCTAGTTTCATACCGAACTGTCAACCAGTTTTCGAGATATGGCGTTTCTTCCGGTTTCAAAATGGCTGCTGAAATCAATGACTCCTTGAATTATAATTTAAACATGATTACATTTTATTATAGGCTGTCTGAAATAGTATATTTATTGCATCAACATGTAAATTTGTGAGATTCTTAAAAAGTGTGACGTCATTTCCAGTTTTGGTATGGAAAACTGCAAATATTATTGATGATAATACATAAAGTTGACCGTCTAAATTGTTTAGCGCTGGTTTCGTTCAAATCTATTTAGCCGTTATTGATATATGATGTCACTTCCGGTTTCAAAATGGCGGCTTCCGGTTGGTTTTATAACAAGTCAAATGAGATATCAAAAGTACATACGTTACATAAATATCAAAATAATCGGATCAAATTTGTTGCCGAAATGCCAATCGATGTATTTCAAATTTCATGACGTCATTTCCGGTTTCGTTAACATAAATTTTAGTCTGTTGCTATTTATAATCTATATAGTTGACCGTCCGAATCGTTTGGCGCTATTTTCGTTCCAATCAGCTCAGCTGTTGTCGAGATATGATGTCACTTCCGGTTTTAAAATGGCGGCACAAAAAAAGTCAATGGGGGGGAGGGCAAATCAGACGCCAAAAGTGCACACGTGGTAAAAATGTGAGATCAATCGGTTCAGCCGTTTAGGCTGTGGCCTGTTTACCGGATTTGAATTCCAGGATACTACTACTACTTAGTAGTAGTATCTTTTACTATTAATATACTATTAATATACTATTTATATACTATTAATATACTACTATTAATAATAGTAGTATTATTAATAATAATAATAATAATAATCTTAAGATTATTATTATTATTATTATTATTATTATTATGAAAACCGCCCTAAAACACGGTTTTCACGGCCCTCTAGCTCGCAAAGGGCGTAACCTATTGTTCCCAAATTTGATACATGTTGTAGGGTGGGCCATTGCTCGAAATTGAGATATTTCCCAACAATGTGAGATTCCCCAATTTTAAGATCCAGTAGGCCGAAAATGCCACTTTGATGCCTACAGTAAAAGTGGGTTTGCTCCAGCCTTTATATGAGAGTGTGCGCGCGCCTTACGACTTGGCTGGCGTGGAGCGACCGCTCCACTAGATTTTCACGAATATTGATCCGGATCATTTTTCCATAGTCACAGTTGATTCTGCAATTTCTGACCATAATATACAAATGCTACAAATGATTGAAGGTACACCAGTAACTGAGAAATGTATTGTGCAAAAGAGATTTTATGGACCTAATGAGCTCTAAGCTCTAAGCCATGTATGCTGGGACTCAGTTTATGAGGTTATTGATGTCGATGCTATGTTCATTGAGTTTCTAAGATTATTTATGCTGCATTTTAATGCTTCTCATTTCCATTAAAGGCAGTTAAAGTTAAAAGTGGGGCGAAAAAGAATAAATGGTATACTAAAGAACTAAAGACTCTTGCGAAACAAGTAAAATTGTCTTATCTAGTTCAAAAACAGACTACAGTTTGTTCCTAAGGCAGACACACTCATTGTTCTCGTTTTATAAGGTATCGTAAAATCATTTGCTCTCATTGTATCCTCGACCATTTTTGCACATCCCTTGTTCGAGGTCGTTTACAACATTGTAGCTCTTAGCTCGCTTAGGGTGTGAAGTATTATTCCACAATGGTATGTATATATTTATGAGGTATGTTTTGACACTTTTAGGTTTTTACGATAGGGTCAGGTCCATTGTAAGTGTCCCTTATACATCATAAAACGAGAACAATGAGTGTGTCTGCCTTAGGAACAAAGTATAATGTTGATTTAGACAAAAATAAGTATAGAGTATTAAAGAGGCAATATTCCAATGACATCGGTAAAGCAAAAAGAGACTACTACGCTGGGCTTATAGCTAAGTCTGACAATAGAGTAAAGGCAGCTTGGGGTGTTATAAATGATAACAAAAATTGTGATTCTGCAGGGTCTGTTAAAAAAGAAATTGAATTAAAAACTAAAGACGGGTTATTTTCATCCCCGAAGAAGGTTGATGATGTCTTTAATGATTACTTTGGGGGCATTGTCACCAATCTATTAGACAATAGGAGAGTTCAAAAATCAGTCAACTCAGCTCATTCAATTCGTATGACAGATGAGATGATTGCTCTGGCACCTGTATTGCCCGCTGAGTTTTACAATATCATTGATAAAGTGAGTCTTAAGTCATCGTCCGGCATTGATGGCGGTCCATGTAATATATTAAAGTATGTTTGTGGTTTCATTTGTTATCCTTTAATACATATAATAAATACGTCATTTATTACTGGAATTTTTCCAACTACTCTGAAGACAGCACTGATTAAGCCCGTACATAAAAAAGGGGATAGGAGTGATGTCAGTAATTACAGGCCAATAGCACTTTTATCGGGTTTTTCAAAAATATTTGAACTAGCTCTTTGTTCAAGAATAGTGTCCTTTATATCAAATAATAGTCTTCAAAATGATTCTCAACATGGGTTTACCAATGGAAAATCAACAGTGACTGCTATGGCTGGATTTTTACATAAAGTTTTGATTTCATTGGATAACAAAGACGACACAATTGGTATATTTTATGATTATTCTAAAGCCTTCGATACTATTAATCACTGTATTCTTTTGAGTAAATTGAAGCTTTTGGGAATTAATGGCGTAGCAAACGATTGGATTAGGAGTTATTTATTAAATCGTAAGCAGGTAGTGTGTGTTCAAAGTAAAACATGTACTGCATATTCAGAGGAAACTATAACTAACGTTGGTGTACCCCAAGGTTCAAATATTGGGCCTTTAATTTTCATCTTATTTACAACTGATATCTCTAACTTTGTTAATATTGGGAATTTGACACTATTTGCCGACGACACAACGCATTTTATTAGTTCCAATCGTAATGCTAATACTGATATAAGTGTGTTGTGTAATGTAGGGGTTCAGCAAATGTCAGAATATTGTATTCGAAATGATCTTTTTATAAATTATGGTAAGTCGGTTTTCATGCGATTTTGTACAAAGCAAAGCAGGTGCTTTGATGATGTTAATATCTAGTGGAGCTGTCGCTCCACGCCAGCCAAGTCGTACGGCGCGCGCACACTCTCATATAAAGGCTGGAGCAAACCCACTTTTACTGTAAGCATCAAAGTGGCATTTTCGGCCTACTGGATCTTAAAATTGGAAAATCTCACATTGTTGCGATATATCTTAATTTCGAGCTATGGCCCACCCCACCAAATATACCAAATTTGGGAACAATAGGTTACGCCCTTTCCGCGCTAGAGGGCCGTGAAAACAGTGTTTTAGGGCGGTTTTCATAATAATCTCAGAAGTAGTAGTAGTGTGGAGCTTAAATATGGTAAACAGGCCACAGCCTAAACGGCTGAACCGATTGATATGAAATTTTTACCACATATGCACTTTTGGCGTCTGAGGTGCCTTTTGCTATAACTGGTTATATGCCGCCATTTTGAAACCGGAAGTGACGTCATATCTCGTCAACGGTTGGCCCGATCGGAACGAAATTTGCGCCAAACGATTCGGATGGCCATCTCTATGGAATATGAACAGTACAAATAGAATTTTCCTATTTATGAGACCGGAAATGACGTCATTCAAATTTAAAAAATTATTATAATCCCCTCCTATATAATAAATACGTATTCAGAAAGCCTAAAATGATACACATCATTTATAGATATACATTCTATGTGGCAGTGCAGTAAGTTCAGCAGCCATTTTGAAAACCGAAGTGTTTCCATATCTCGGAACTGGGTTGACTGATTGGAATGAAACCTTTGCTATTCTTCGTGAAAGATCATTTAAAGCAATTATTGAGCGAGCGAAGCGAGCGTCTCCTTTTGGCTTATTTGGCACGGACCTCTGTTTTTTTTTTTTTTTTTTTTTTTTTGTTTTTGTTTTTTTCTGTTACTGACGATATACAGGTCAGAGTTTTTCTTCGATCGAGCTGAAATTTTGCACACGTGTTTGGACATTCTCTGGGCGTTGCAGACCCTAATTTTTTTGAAATCTACTGATTGGTTAAAATTTAAATAAACATCTCCTGATAGGTTGAAAAGTGAAAATGGTCTTCGACAAATCTGATCAAACTCATATTTTGGCTGTACATGTCTAGAGTTTTTCCTCGATCGAGCTGAAATTTTGCACACATGTAGAGACAAACTTTTCTGTTTGCAGACCCCAAATTTTTTTGAAATTTATCAATTGGCTAAAATTTAAATAAACATCTCCTGATGGTAGGTTGAAAAATGAAACTGCTCTTCGATAAATCTGATCAAAATCATATTTTGGCTATACAGCTCAGAGTTTTTCTTTGATCGAGCTGAAATTTTGCACACATGTAAAACCAACCTTCTCTGTTTGCACACCATATTTTTTTTTGAAATCCATTCATTGGTTAAAAATTAAATAAATATCTCCTGATAGGCTGAAAAATGAAAACGGTCTTCGATAATTCTGATCAAACTCATATTTTGCATGATCATTAAGACCAATATTGTCTCTTTTTTTACAAAATTTCATCTCAATCAGTTAAGAACGTTTGAACTTATTGACATTTTTAATATCTGTCAGTAATGAAGTATCGAAATGAATGTTTTCCAGTGCCAATTGAATTGATTCTGATTTGCTTTATGAACCAGGTGCTTAGATGCTATTTTAAAGTTTCGATGAAAAGCATATACCTACTTTTAAGTTGATATCATAATCAGTGCTCGAAGTGGGCCGGTATGGGACGGTATGGTATACCGGTTCTTCTTTACACATTTGATTTCATATTGTTACTTCTCAGAAAAACGGAATACTTAAAATCAGATATTCTTGGACATTAACGTAATTTTATATTCTAATTTACTCGTATTTCATGGTTATCTTTTGACTGCATATTTCAAGCATAACTATGAACTATGAACATCCACTACAAGATAAAGTAAAATGCATTATTTAATTTAGTTGTTTCATCAAGGTAAAAGACTAATCTAACTAATGACATGACAATGGTTGTCAGTGTAATTCTGGAATCTGGACCCTCATCTAATATCGTACCCCCCCCCCCCCCCCCTCACGTGGTATTCTTATGTTATCATACCGCCACTATTTAATTCCTACTTCGAGCACTGATCATAATCAATTCAATATGGTTGTATATGTTTTCTGTGCGTTGTGTACGCATTTCCGGTTCCAGAATTTGCACGTACCCGTGCTCGCTCATCAACGCGTTACACTGAGCGTTTTCCTAGTTTAGGACCATACGCTGCTATTCATTAGTGGTAACGAAATTGTAAAGGGTGATGATTTTTTAAAAGAATTTAGTAATTGTTCATTTCATATGTGTCACAAGTTGTTAGAATAAGCTAAAAAAAGGAGTGATATCCCCATAAAAAACACTTCGTGTAAAAATACCAGCCAAGTCTCTTCAAGTAAAAAAAAAAATGAAATCTAAAAATTCTGCACTGAAAAGTAATGATATCAAAAAATTTGCCAAGTCAAAACTTTATTTGAAAATCAAAAAATACTTGGCGCATCGTTTTTTTTAGGGCATTATAGGTATACTATGTATGTATATTTCATGTTTAATTTATAATTGGCTTATACTTCCAAGCTATTTATGTACACGATGCGCCAAGTATTTTTTGATTTTCAAATAAAGTTTTGACTTGGCAAATTTTTTGATATCATTACTTTTCAGTGCAGAATTTTTAGATTTCATATTTTTTTTTGTTGAAGAGACTTGGCTGGTATTTTTACACGAAGTGTTTTTTATGGGGATTAATTTAGACTGGGAACAGTTGTTAGAGGTTGATGAGACTAAATTTTTAGGTGTTGTCATTGACAAGAACCTTGATTGGGGTAGTCACATTAATCAAGTTTGTAAAACAGTAGCTTCTGGGTGTTATTTACTCAAAAGAATAATGGAGTGTGTTGATTTTAATACTGCTAAGCTAGTTTATTTTTCCTACATTCAGTCTAGAATTCAATACGGTATTGTGCTGTGGGGTTATTCCTGCCACGTAATGCAGTCATTCATACTTCAAAAGCGGGCGATCAGGTACCTAGCTAATGCTAGTTTTGACCCCTGTGCTGATGTTTATATTAAGGATTCGTGTGTACCATTCTTTGTAAAGTTTAGAATTATGACTCTGGCCAGCCTTTACATTTTTTATACTATTTTATATGTGACTGAAACTACTGATCTAATGGCTACGGCAAAGCATACATATACCACTCGTAATCGAGATGATTTTACAACTGTTCGGCACAGATTAAGTGCTTTTACAAAAGATCCAGTTTACGCAGGTGCCAAACTATTTAATGCTTTACCAGACGAATTAAAAAATATAAAGGATGCCAGTGATTTTAGAATAGACTAAAGCATTATCTTATAGGCAAATGTTTTTATACAGTGAAGGAATTTTGTCCTTCACTCTAATTTATGTTCCTTTTTTGTATAAGTATCCAATTGATTTTGTACTACTTGACTATGCCTAGATATTGCTGTATTATATTAATTATTTGACATGTCTTATATCACTTTGTGATCCAATGACGAATAAACAATAAACAATAAACAATCTACTTTTGGACTTCGCATTAATATCAACGAATGTTTAGATCAGACTAGATTCTCTAATATTGTCGGCTAGAAAGGTACAAAGGTACATTGTAGGTACAAAATGCTATACCAATTTAAGATGGTTGTAATTAAGTGTTTTTGTGTGACGAAACAGGTACAACAGGTACCAGGTGTTTTGGACCGAAGCTACTAAGAATTGACAGTGGGATGTCATTTGAAGGACGACATAAAATAATTTGAATTGCTAGAAAATATTTTGTGCAGTACTTTAGTCTCTAATCAGTTGTATTAAGTTGGGCTGGATTAGGGTATGGAAAGACGCCTCCCAAGGTGACAGGCCTTAAAACCGAAACATCTTGGCTAAGGGAGACAACCCCGACATAAAATCCTGGTCCTCCAAGTCTGGGGGTTGAGGCGATGGGCCTGCTTCTTATCACTCGGAAAAAACAATATTGCAAACAAGAACCCTAAATTGCCTCGGAACACGGACGGATCAAATAGTAATCGACCTCGGCGAGTTAAACGGAATATGAGTATCGGATGTTGGAATTACCAAGGGATTAGTAAAAAGGGATTAGGCTGCAAAAGTTTTGGGATTTCTAAGAAGAACATTGCATGGAGCTACAGTTTGTTCCTAAGGCAGACACACTCATTGTTCTCGTTTTATAAGGTATCGTAAAATCATTTGCTCTCATTGTATCCTCGACCATTTTTGCACATCCCTTGTTCGAGGGCGTTTACAACATTGTAGCTCTTAGATCGCTTAGGGTGTGAAGTATTATTCCACAATGGTATGTATATATTTATGAGGTATGTTTTGACACTTTTAGGTTTTTACGATAGGGTCAGGTCCATTGTAAGTGTCCCTTATACATCATAAAACGAGAACAATGAGTGTGTCTGCCTTAGGAACAGAGTATAGGCCGCGAGTAAAGCGAACTGTGCATTTGGCTATGGTAAGACCGATAATGTCTTATGGTTGTCTGGCATGGCACCCAACATCTAAGAGCAATCTTTCAAAACTAGAATGTATTCAAAATAGAGCAACCCGATTTATTACAAATAGGAAGGATTGGACTAGAGATTAAAGGCTTAAGGAATGCAACTTTATTACTTTGGATAACCACTTAATAAAACTTGGTATAAATTTTTTGAAGAAAATGTTATTAAAAATAGTCGATATGGATCCGTTTGGGAGAATCTCTGTTAATACATCATTCAACGTTAGACAGTACTCCAGTCCCTTTAGACCAAAGTAATTGCAACTCAAAGTAATTGCAACAAAAAATTGTTTGCGTTAATTATTATCGGGACGATGCATATATGTACCAAAAAAAGTCTACCGATTTTCGACTTGCCGTTTTGTTTTTATTAGGGGTTGATTGAAAATCAATTAATTATTTTTAATTTACGTAATTGATACAATTTTATCAGATGACAATTTTTTTATTCATAAACAATGTGTTTAACATCATATAAAAAATAACCAAGACGATCAAAGAAACCCTTTTATGTATAACAAAATTTGGGGTAATTTACCCCCAAAAATATTAAAATGGCCACAGGGGCTAAACTAATTGACTTACTGACTTCGTTTTTTTACTGAAATGATTAGTTGACTGTGCGCTACAATATACTATAAGTCTACTCACATTAATTAATTAATACGATCGTAATTAATTAAATTAATTAATAAAAAATTTAATAAAAATATAATTGCATATCTTTCAAAGAGCACGTCAACAAGGTATATTAAAAGTTAATTTAGACTTCAAATCACTCAAATTTGAGATTCAAAGTCTGATGATGAGCAGTGGTTGCTTAATTAGATAACAATTAATGTGTTAATTAATCAATTATATTCAAACATTTTTACGGTTTCCCCATCGATATGGATTTCAAAATACAGCTTATTTCAATTGGAATAAACAAATTGTGGTTGTATTATAAATTATTGTGCTGTTTTTCAAAATTACATATTTCCAAATTCAGAATGAGTCGTGAACAAGAAATTACTGTTTTGTGAAGAAGTTATGTCTCAGCAGTTTGTGTGGATACAAAATAATAGCACGTAGGTACCGTAAAAGAATATCTTCATTGGAAGGAATAGATTCAGAATGTTATTCTGTCGATTGGGCTTGACATTGGTAGTTTTTTTTATTTATAAGAGGTGTCTATTTTATTCTCGTTTTGAAAAAGTGTCATTATACACCACTGATCTCCATGGTAGACACCCGTGGTTTTACAAAACTATATCATTGGTGTATTTTATATTTTAACTGTGTAAATCGAGTTATGTGGGTTCATATTTAATAAATGGATCAAGACATGAATGAAATATTGATTTTATGTTTGTTATCAAACTGAATAACTCAGATGGCATGTGTTATTTCAACGAATTGTAAATTTATTTAAATGAAACAGCGCAATAAGCTAAGGGAGTCGCCACATTGCAAGATGCTATACATTAACGTGGTGATGACTTTTCTGTTTATTTAGGACAAATAGTTAATGTTCAATGCCGTAAAAATTACACTATTAATAGGGAGATATTCTCCTCTGGAACTAAATGAGGAAATCTATTGACAAATCACTGTCAACAAGTGACAGCAAAAGATCTCTTCGCTCATCAACAGCCACATTTTTATGTCAACTCATTTCTTGTTTGTGCTAGGCAAACAAGACGATGCTGCAAATTGAATTCCAGTCAGAACACTAGAATTTGATACCTTATAATTTAAAAAGAGAATATAAATAACAAAACGGTGCTTGATCTGCGCCTGTTTTAGATCGAGTTGTATCAGCAATTGATTTGCAATATACCACAGAGATTACAGCGTCAAATTTAGAACAAAATGATCAACAATTAATTCAGAAGATAGTGTTTGTGAGAATGCATGCAAGAAGAGAAAAGTTTGTTCTATTCGTCCAGTTGGCGAAGAAAGGTCGCTTGCGTTCTTGAAAACACTAGATTATATTGTGCAGTCTCACGAAGGGCAGCAATTATCAACGGCTCATTTGCTTGATGTAATGAAGAGTTTTTTTGAATGATGACATTGAACCATAATCCAGAGTAGATATGAAATTCAAAATTACAGACCATTTTGGGGACAATATTTTAGTCGTCACAGAGATATTCGGCAAGAAGACGGTATTTACTTTCAAACACACGGCAGCCTCCACACTCAATGATTTTTATTCAAAAGCTGAAGGACAAATAATGAAGATGAGAAGATACAATATTTATAAAAATAGCAAAATAGTATAATAAACCCATAATTTGCTTATTTGCTTATAAGCTGTATTTTGATATCCATATCGATGGGGAAACCGTAATAATGTTTGAATATAATTGATTAATTAACACATTAATTGTGTTAATGCTTAATTGTGTTAATTGTTAATTAACAATTGTTAATTGTTAATTGTGTTAATTGTGTTAATTGTGTTGCTACTCATCACCAGACTTTTAATCTCAAGTTTAAGTGATTTGAAGTCTAAATTAACTTTAAATACCTTGTTGACTTGCTTTTTGAAAGATATGCAATAATATATATTTGTTTTTATTAATTAATTAAATTAATTACGGTCGTCCTAATTAATCTATGTGAGTAGACTTTTATTATATTGTAGCGCACAGTCAAAGGATCATTTCAGTAAAAAAACGAAGTCTGTAAGTCAATTAGTTTAGCCCCTGTGGCCACTTTAATATTGTTGGGGGTAATTTACCCAAATTTTGTTATACATAGAAGAGTAACTTTGATCGTCTTGATTATTTTTTATATGAATTGTTAAACACATTGTTTATGAATAAAAAAATTGTCATCTGATAAAAATGTATCAATTACGGTAATTAAAAATAATTAATTGATTTTCAATCAACCCCTAATAAAAACAAAATGGCGGCTCGAAAATCGGTAGACTATTTTTTTGGACATATATACATGGTCCCGATAAAAATTAGCGAAAAAAAATTTTGTTGCAATTACTTTGAGGTCAAAAGCTAAAGTGACTGGATTACAGGCCCAGTTGGGAACAGTAAATCCACCTTTTGCTAGGACTGTAGAGTATCAGAATGGATTTTAAGCCCGAGTGGCAAAACAATACAATTCCCTCCCTACGAATGTGCGACAAGAGCTAGATTTTAAAATATTAAAAAAACAGGTCAGAATAATTTTAACTGAAGATATGAGGGCTTTGCACTAAAATTGTTTTATTTATGAATAATTAATTTAATCCTAAGTGTTTGAATCTTATACATTATGTTTTCACTTCCCTTTTTTGTATTTTGATACATACCTATCTATTTTATTTGTTAGTATTAAGTGATATTGTTTGATGTATGTATTATTTGTAGCTGGCAGTAGGGCACACAGTGTAACGGGGTTCACCCTACTCCTACTGTCAGCAAATGTACTGTGTGTGTTTGAAATAATAATAAAAAAAAGGAAGTACTCAGAGGTTTTCAAGGTGCTTGCAAATCTCTAAATCGATGTAGCTGTGCTATCGGAGACCAAAAAGAAAGGTAATGGAAATAAAATATTGCAAGATTACATCCATTTCTACAGCGGAGTGGACAAGGATAGAAGGGCAAAGGCCGGAGTATCAATTGCACTACATAGAAAGCTTAAAAAGAGAATTGTTAGATGGACAGCAATTGACGAACGTTTAATGACCCTAGAACTAGCACTTAAGCAACATTGGTGAGTAATAGTAGGCGTTTATTCGCCAAAATGATGACGCAGACCGGCTGGTCAAAGACGATTTTATTGAAAAGTTGACGGAAGTGTTAGGAAATATTGGGGGTCGAAAGGAAATTGCCTTGATGGGCGACTTTAATGGTAGAGTGGGAAAAATGAGAAACGACGAGATCGTAGTGCAATATGGAGAAGATATGGTAAATGATAACGGAACCAGATTGATTGAGATTAGCTCTTAATTCTCTTTGAGAGTTATGAATGGGTTTTTCAGTCACAAAGATGTTCACCTGGTTCCAGCCCACCAGAGGCTACAAGTCCTTCATTGGCTACATCGTTATCAAAAAAAAATACACGCATTAAAGTATTAGATCTTAAAGTCCAGATAGGCGCACAGTGCGGTTCAGATAATTTTTTAGTCAAAGCGAAGCTACATATAAACTACATACATTTTACGAGTAATTTAAGTGAATCAAATGTTGACCCAGAATCTCCGACACTTCAGGAACCGAAATATGACTTGAGGGGCTTTGAAAATGACTCCACGGTATTCTTGAATAAGCTTAGATTAGCTGGAAAAATGGACGCCACATTAGAAGGAAGTACAGTACAAAGATATCTGTTGATGAAAAATTATGTGCATGAGGCAGCTTTGGAGGCTTTAGGTACATTATATTCTGGAAGAAATAAGAGTAATCTCGAAAACCCACATTGGTGGATTGACAGCTTGGTACACCTAACAGTAGAAAAGAGAATAACTTTACCAAAAGTGGCTGTCAACCAAAGACGCTGGAGATAGACGATTGTACATACGCTACAATTATATGTTGAAAAAAGAGATAAAAAAGCTAAGAAAACTTTCTGGGACAGAAAGTGTGATAAAATAAATTCACTGTTAGGAAGCTTGCATTCAAGATTGGCTTGGAAAACACTTGGATCGTTGAAGACGAACACACAGCATCAGTTAAGGATAGACCCAATTGGACATCAGAAATAGCAAAAGCATTAGCAAGATCTGCTGACCGAGAACATACCACTTTACAGCAACATACAATACACATCAGTGCCAATAGCTCTTGGAGAAGTTTGTGAGGAAGTACTATGGTGAGAAATGTTGGCTCTAAAATCCACGAAGAATAATAGATCACCTGGTCCTGGAAGTATACCCATCGAACTTATAAAAAGTGCTCCGTTTGTAATTATTGAATCCCTGGCCGGTATATTCACTGAATGCTTGCGTGGAGGTGAAGTACCGGGGGAATGGAAATTAGGCTACATCAGCTCCATCTATAAAAAAATGAGACAGAAAAAACTGTGGAAACAACAGAGGGATCAGCGTTTTGTCGTCGATAGGTAATCAACAAAGTGGTTTCAGAAGCGGGAGATCATGTGTAGACAACCTTCTTTAGTATAAAGCAACTTATGGCCAAAAGTATTACACATGGAAGCGAATTACACTTTTTATGGTAGATCTTAAGAAGGCCTTTGACAGTGTACCATTAAACAAATTATGGGAAGCTCTGGAAAATCAAGGAGTCCAAACAGTTTATGTAAATGCCATTAAAAAGCTATATGAAAATTCTGTGAGTTGCGTGAAGAATGGAAATGTATATACAGAAGAATTTAAGATCAACAAAGGAGTGAGACAAGCGTGTTCTTTATCACCAACCCTGTTCAAAATATATTTGAACAGTGTTTTAGAGAATTGGTCAAGAAAATGTAGTTCGATGGGTGTTTAAATTGGGGAAGAATACATACACTCTTTACAATTCGCTGACAATCAGGTGGTTCTTACTAAAAATGAAAACGACACAGAGTTCATGATGATGAAGCTTATTGAAGAATGGGGTTCCTGGAGCTTAGAAGTGAATATGGAAAAGACTCAATGTATGGTCATTGGAAGAGATCGTCAAGACATTGTAACCGATAAAGGTTTTACAAGGTTAATAACAACAGAGTACAAGTATCTAGGTGTGATATTAACGGCTGACGGAACGGATGAGAGGGATGTGCTGAACAAACTGGGCAGGGGAAGAGCGATCACCAGACAACTACCCCCAGTGCTTTGGAACGATGTCATCTTAAATAAGACATAATCACGCATTAACAGCTCATTCGTCGTAAGCTTCGCTCCTTATGGATCTGAAATCTGGACCTTATCTTCCTGAATGGCACAAAGAGTCCGTGCAATAGAGATGGGGTACTGGAGAAGATGCTGCAAGGTAACGCTACTCGACCATGTGAGGAACGACCGCATACGTGAAATAATGGGAGTGGAGACATCACTTACTGATTTTATAGAGATGAAGCAACTCTTGTGGTATGGCCCTCTTAAACCCCATTTACACGGTGCAATTTCTTGAACAACTTCTGTGGCACATTACCATTTTTCATACAATTTTGTATTTACACAACGCAACTTTCTGTCACAGAACTTAAAACATGTTCTAATTTCCATTCAAGAATTGTGACACAGAAGTGTGGTACAGAAGTTGTACAAGAAATTGAACCGTGTAAATAGGGCTTTAGAAGAATGCCCGATGAAGGATTGCCAATGTGAACCTGGTTATGGGTACCGTCAAGAATAAGGAAGAGAGGAAGACTAAGAAGAAGATGGGCAGAAGGAGTAAACACTGCCATGAGAAGAAGAGGTCTAAGCGACGCAGACTTCTTAAATAAAGATAAATGGCATTTAGGATGCAGAATACGGCCGGAGCTGTAAAAAATCTGCATAAATAATAATAATAATACTAATGTTAGAAAACATGAACCTTTGGGATGGTACATATTTAACCTAAATACACATCTTACAAGGAAAACGCTCTGTGTAACGCGTTGATGAGCGAGCACGGAAACGCGCAGCACCTCGAATTAGCAATGCAATGTTTTAAGTAAATCGATTGAACGGTTCCTTGTTAATTTTCAAAAATCAAACGATCTCGTGCAAAAAGTAAACCTGAGACCACTCATATAATATAATTATGTACACATCAGATCGATCTTTGAACGGTCTTATCAGTTTTATGCGGTTAAAAGTTTCTGCAATAACAACCTTGGAATGAAGATTCGAAGTTGCCGTGATCAAACATTTTCGAGTTATTTGACAGCCAATACGCAAAATGTCTTTAAAATGTCAATACATTTTGGATTTGAACACAGATTAGTCTAAAATTTGGCAAAATTACCTAAAATGTTGGTACCAATGGCCATGCAAAGTTTTAAATTGATCGGTCAAATCGGTTCTAGTTTAAATTTCAAAAATCGCAGACAAATGTGTTTTAATTTTAACCAATAGGAGGATTTGTCTGAAACATTGTACGATTGGGGACAATGCTGGTTGCAATTACTTTACTAAATTTAAATTGATTGGACCTAACTAATCGAAAGTTTTTTCCTAAAATTTTAACCAATCACAGGATCCCTTTTAAAAACGATCCCAGAGTGCGCATAGACTACGCTAGTATGTGTGCCAAATTTCAGATCGATGTTGTGCGGTTTGTGGTAATAATCAAACAACTGACATATTGTGTTTATTGCGGGAATGCGTGCCAATGGGTGCTCATGGGCACCATGGCTGCTTCTAGTGAAGTCCACAATAGGTAGGAAGGTTTCTATCACATAATGCACACAGAAGAAGATATACATTAGTTTTGCCATTTCGTTGACCTCTTGCGCTTCTGGTTGCCTGATACCGACATATTGTATACGACTCCTCATCAGAAGCAAATCCACCTGTTCATCAGTTTCCGATCAGTCCATCGCTCTTGAAGTCTTCAAATCAATACTCAATGCCTCATAGCGCATGACAAACAGTCGGTCGATACCGAGCATGAATGAACATTGTATTACGCCTCCTCCCACCCCTTCACATGACCACCCTTAACATAGAGTTCACTGGGTCACTGGATCGATACAACCGACACCCCCTCTAGTGGAGCGGCTAATAGGAAAGATCGTTTATTTTGTGATACAAGCATGAAATTTAGTGGAGATGTTCCTTAGGACATATATATATAAGATTTGGCTATGATATCATTCGATCTTTTGCCCCTGGGGTCTGCAGTGACCCCTAGAGTTCAAATTACAATAATACACACAATTCATAATTGAATCAACATTTTCAGCCAATCTTTGATTTCTTATGACCGCCTACTTAAAAGTGATTTTTAAAAAAATACAGAAGCGGAAAAAAATCACATGAAGGGTCATTTTGGGGTAATTTTGGGCAAAATGTTCAAAATCTTATTTCTCGAGCTAATTATATTTTTTTTTAAATTTGGTGTGGAATGATCTTGGGAGTGTTAATAACGTTTATTTTAACCAATATTGTTACAGGTCAGAACATAAATGGGCCCAAGTAGTCAAAATTTTGATCATTTATTAACTTGGAATTCACTACAATGATAAATTACTGTAATAACTCTTAATTTGGTCAAGGTGCTCCTTAGGACATATAAACATTATCTGGCTATGATATATTTTAAGATTTTTCTCGTAGGGTCAAGGGTGACCTCTTGGGGTCAAAATAATAAAAATAAATAAAATCGCGGTAAAAACGACATATTGAGTAGATAATTGTTTTATTATGAACAATAAATTATTATAAAAACAAAATGACCAAAGAGTTTATAATGTGGGGCATTTTGGGGTCATTCAAGGTCAAATGACAACATCGGAATTCCATCAACATCTTTTAAAAATTAGTTTGTTAAGTTGTGGGAATTTTGAATTATCATTAAAGTCAATAATTATGTTATGGAAAATTGCACACACAACCATAATCAGTCAAAATTTTGAATTTCGTCCATGATGTCAGGCCACTTTTGGATTGACATAATTTAATTTCATTATTAGATGGCGTAAGTTTCAGTATTTAGCAAGTTGTATTATTTCCATGTCAATTGACATACAACCAGTACCCATGTCTCACCACGGGGAGGTAACTTTATTAGTGACCCACTCCTGGCCTAGTCCCCTACCACCCTCCATACTGGTAAGCCAGGTAATACAGATTCAATTCAATTCAATTCAATTCAATTATCTTTATTTGCATGATGAACAAAATGGCGAACATTCAACAGGAAATACACTATTATGTCTGTTGATCTTCCATGTAACCAACTAACTAAATCTTAAGGTGCTGCAAGCGCGAGCGATTTTGCTGCGTTTTGTAGACACTTTTTGCGATACGATTGGAGACGAAATGGGTAGACCAAATTATTTGAAATTTTAATTGTGATTAGATAAAAGACAAACTTAGGGTTATCTCTTGGTACATTTTTAATTTTTTGTTTCGTTAATTAGTAATAATTAGTGGATTTTTGGTGAAAAATTAGCTATTTTCTCGTCTCTCTGGGCGCCGTATAAAATTAAATTTCAAAAATGTGCCAAGGGATAACCCTAAGTTTGTCTTTCATCTAATCATGATTAAAATTTGAGATCAATTGGTTTACGGGTTTGGTCTCCAATCGTATCGCAAATTTCATCGTTTTGCGCGGTTTTGTTGAATAACCGGCGCCTAATTAACGATGCAATAAACAAAAATTTAAAAGGGCTTCTAATATACAATCAGACTGATCATGTGAACATCCTGTAAAAGTTACACTCACTTATGAAACAATTTTTCTCTCTCAATTTTCTAAAACGGCCGAGCGCTAGTATCACCTTAACTTAATCAAAATATTATAAAAGAAAGATAGAAAATTACTAATACATAATAAAAGCATAATATTTAAAGTCGTAGGTGTACTTGTATTTCTTCTGCTGTGTGGCTATTTTGATGTTATTCTGTATCTTGAAGTAGAAAATTCTTTAGGTTGTGTTTAAACGATGGCAATTTGAGGTCTTGGAATATGTCTGATATTGTATTGTATGTTGAAGCGGCAGAGTAAGTAAACGATGATTTGAATTTCTGACAGTGATGAGCGTGGATGTTAAGCTGATTCGAATGTCTTATTGTCCGTGTATGGCAGTCCTTCCGTTGGATGAGCTTCTTCTTGAGGTATTCTGGCTGTCCAGTGGTAAGAATTTTGTGCGTTACGCAACATAAATGCAATAATCGTCGGGATTTCATATCAAGCCAGTTTAGCTTTCTCAGAAATGGAGTAATACGTTGTCTCAACTGTACATTTAAAGCAAATCTGACACAAGCATTCTGCACTTTTTGTACTTTATTTCTATCTTGGTTGGATATACAAGAACCATAGATAACATCCCCATAGTCAGCTGAGATAGGACGAGTGCGTCTGCCAATCTGGATTTAGTCCCACTCGGCAAAATCTGCTTTACTCTCTGGAGTGTTTTTACCTTGCCATAAGCTTTCCCACTCATTCTGTTCACATGGTCAGAAAAGTTCAAATGGCTGTCTAATGTGAGTCCAAGATTTTTCGCTGAGTTTGACATTGGTATTATACAACCATTGATGGCCAATTGAAATGTACTATTGATAACTTTTTTTCTCTGTTGATTGGTACCTAAAATCATTGCAACCGACTTATGAGGATTAAGCATCAAGCCTCTACTATTGCACCACGATGCAATGCTATTTAGATCTTCATTAATTTTTTCCTGTGCATCGTCGAAGTCCTTAGGGTCAAAGGTGTTCAAAAGCTGAGTATCGTCAGCATAACTATGTATTCTGCAATTTTTAATGTAGTCGCCGATGTCCGCAGTATAATGATGAAGAGTATCGGTGCAATGCTTGAGCCTTGGGGTACACCGGTTTGTATTTGAAGTGGACAAGAAACATTTTCTGCGGATAACTTGACTCGTTGTTGGCGACCGATTAGGTAACTTCTAAACCATTTTAATGAGTTTTCACTAATTCCGAGATAAGATAGCTTAGCCAAAAGAAGTTCATGATTGACTGTGTCAATCAACACCATCGCAACCGTCACAGCTGCATAGGGCAGTGCAAGGCAATCCTGCTGAAACGCAGGTACAGCGACCTCTGCACCCCTTCTTGCACTTGCAAGACACCAACTCTGAGCAAGATGTCGACGCATCAGGCAATATTGACCACAATGGCTGCCATTTGCTGCTGCGGTTTCTCACCCAACCCCAATCAGTAGGTAACGGAATCTCTAGGCGGGGTTCCAGTGTAGTCCACACGTAAGTCTGGTACATATGCCGCTTGCGAGTATTTTTTTAGCAAACAGCTAAAGCACTATGCTGAGAAATCAGCCAATCACAGCCAAGGTCTGACGTCACCGCCGTGACTTTCCACCCCGCCTCTCTGAGCATCAGCTGTTCCAAAGTACAATTCAGAAGTGTAAAGTAAAATAAAATTGAATCGATAGTCGACACTTATTTATCTACATGTAGGTTGGTAAATAAACGTTGCCTAGATCTGACTGATAGAAAATTTGGTAAGCAACTATTTTTTAATTAGATAATAGCTCTAATCATGCATTCAGTGAGGTATATAATTTTACAAAATTTACATTCATCAGAGAGAGATAAATTTACAAAGGTTGAAATATCACATCATTCCTACAATTATGCTTAGGTGCACTGAATTGAAGGTACTATTCATAGGTTGCATGTGATGCCATCTCATTGTTGCCGTCGCCATCTTAATGGCACGCAGAAAAACTGTGATTCTCTGCTTTTTAGACGATATTTTATAGTTAATGAGTACCTGGGAAATTCTATAGGCTCCGGAGATTACTTTAGTACGAAGAGAAATCACACACATTACAAAAATACATCGGTTTGCCTCAATAGAGTTATAAATCTGACCCGTCAACGTGCCAACGTAATGGGTGGACAATTCAATAATTTAGCATTGCTGATATAAACAAAAGAAGTTCGTGCAAGCTATGAATACTGTTTTGTTGGAACAGAATGTTAAAATTATCTCACACAAAAATGTATTAATGTGCTATTTTTTAATGTATTGTGCTATTATTTTTAGTGTATTACATAACCCCATAAAAAACACTTCGTGTAAAAATACCAGCCAAGTCTCTTCAAGTAAAAAAAATATGAAATCTAAAAATTCTGCACTGAAAAGTAGTGATATCAAAAAATTAGCCAAGTCAAAACTTTATTTGAAAATCAAAAAATACTTGGCGCATCGTGTACTTAAATAGCTTGGAAGTATAAGCCAATTATACATTATACATGAAATATACATATACATAGTATACCTATAATGCCCTAAAAAAAACGATGCGCCAAGTATTTTTTGATTTTCAAATAAAGTTTTGACTTGGCAAATTTTTTGATATCACTACTTTTCAGTGCAGAATTTTTAGATTTCATTTTTTTTTTTACTTGAAGAGACTTGGCTGGTATTTTTACACGAAGTGTTTTTTATGGGGATATCACTCCTTTTTTTAGTTTATTCTAACAACTTGTGACACATATGAAATGAACAATTACTAAATTCTTTTAAAAAATCATCACCCTTTATAATTTCGTTACCACTAATGAATAGCAGCGTATGGTCCTAAATAATTGCTTTAAATGATCTTTCACGAAGAATAGCAAAGGTTTCATTCCAATCAGTCAACCCAGTTCCGAGATATGGAAACACTTCGGTTTTCAAAATGGCTGCTGAACTTTCTGCAATGCCACATAGAATTTATTTCTATAAATGATGTGTATCATTTTAAGCTTTCTGCATATGTATTTATTGTATAGGAGGGAATTATAATAATTTATACATTTGAATGACGTCATTTCCGGTCTCATAAATAGGAAAATTCTATTTGTACTGTTCATATTCCATAGAGATGGCCATCCGAATCGTTTGGCGCTAGTTTCATACCGATTTGTCTACCAGTTTTTGAGATATGACGTTACTTCCGGTTTAAAAATGGCGGCTGAAATCTCTGACCCCTTGAAGTATATTTGAAACATGATTATAATTTTATAAGCTGTCTCAAAAAGTATATTTATTGCATCAATATAAAAATTTGTGAGATTATTAAAATGTGTGACGTCATTTCCGGTTTAGGTATGAGAAACTGCAAATATTATTGATGATAATACATAAAGTTGACCGTCATAATTGTTTTGCGCTGGTTTTGTTGAAATCTATTTAGCCATTATTGAGATATGATGTCACTTCCGGTTTCAAAATCCCGGCTTCCGGTTGGTTTTATAACAAGTCACATGAGACGTCAAAAGTACATACGTTACATAAATATCAAAATAATCGGATCAATCTTTGTTGCCAAAAAGCCAATCGATGTATTTCAAATTTTATTACGTCATTTCCGGTTTCTTTAACATAATGTTTAGTCTTTTGCTACTTATCATGCATATAGATGACCGTCTGGATCGTTTGGCGCAATTTTCGTTCCAATCGGTCTAGCCGTTGACGAGATATGACGTCACTTCCGGTTTTAAAATGTCGGCATAAAACCAGTTATAGCAAAAGGCACCTCAGACGCCAAAAGTGCATATGTGGTAAAAATTTTAAATCAATCGGTTCAGCCGTTTATGCTGTGGCCTGTTTACCATATTTTAGCTCCACCCTACTACTACTACTGAGGTTATTATGAAAACCGCCCTAAAACACTGTTTTCACGGCCCTCTAGCGCGCAAAGGGCGTAACCTATTGTTCCCAAATTTGGTATATGTTGTAGGGTGGGCCATAGCTCGAAATAAGGATATCTCGCAACAATGTGAGATTTTCCAATTTCAAGATCCAGTAGGCCGAAAATGCCACTTTGATGCTTACAGTAAAAGTGGGTTTGCTCCAGCCTTTTTAAATGAGTGTGTGCGCGCGCCGTACGACTTGGCTGGCGTGGAGCGACCGCTCCACTAGATTAAGGATTGAATGGAAATCAATTTGAACAGTGAGAGCAGATTACCTTTTTTGAATGTGTTGCTCCTAGTCTATGTTCTTGGCGACACAGTGTGACAAACTGTGTGGTGCTGTGTGGTGCATCATTGGAGTGCAAACTGCAATGATGGATGTCTTTTCCCGAGTGTTCAACTTAAATGCAGGTGGAATTCATTTCATGATTGAAATCTCAAATTTTCTGTTTCAGGAAACTCCTTCATCATCCACAGTGTCTGAGCCATAGGACTTGATGAATGCCTTCATGTAGAGGCGATAACAGCTGCCATAACCAGGACAAAGATTCCGATCGGCCAATACTTGATCATACGTATCAGGATTATCGGCTTGTAAATCAATCTTGTGTGATTCAAGAGCTGATGCTGGAGAATGACCTTTGCCGAAGAGTTCAATCAGCTTTGTTTTTACAATTAAACCAACTGACCTAAATCTTAAAACATCTGAACTCTTCACGCTGTGGTTATGTACATATTTTAAGTCAATTGTGCAAGGCATGTTAGAATTGGGCTCATTAGCCTCTGTTCCCTGCCATCTCTTACGTATACCGCTCTTACTGTAATTATCAGCTTGGCTGGACATTTACAGTTTTTCATGTTATGGTCATTGTCTGAGTTCGTTTGTTTGGATCGAGTGTAATGTTGACATTTATAATACCTAGCATTTAAACAGAACTAAAGTGCCGGACGTTGGCCGAGTAGTCTGTACAGTGTAGGTGGTGCGTGTGTGCGCTTGAAAACACTCGTCACTCCAGCTAACGTCTTGCATCAGGCTCAGAAAATGCATTTATATTGAAACTTGCGTGTACACCCGAAGAACATCTGATAGTTCGGCACCAATGACATGCGAGAAAAATGACATGAAGAAAAAGCGGTGTAATTTCACTGTTTTCACGGCCCTCTGGCTCGCAAATGGCATAACCTGTTTTACCCAAATTTGGTATATGGGGTGGGGTGGGCCATAGCTCGAAATATAGATATTTCGCAACAATGTGAGATTTTCCAATTTTAAGATCCAGTAGGCCGAAAATGCCATGTTGTTGCTTACAGTAAAAGTGTTTGGTCTGCTCCTCAGTTTATTAGGCATTTACGGTATGTTGAGTGAGTGTGAGTGTACAGTACGACTTGGCTGTGTGGAGCAACCACTCCACTAGATAGGAAGCCGTGAATCCATTTGGCAGTGAAGAATGTATTGGAATTTTCACTGGAGACCTTGACTAGAATCACGGGAAAAGCAACATTTCATGTGAGTAAATGCTGACACTTTAGGGGTGGATTATGGGGGGGGGGGGGGGGGGGCACAAGGGAACATTTCTGTCCACATTGTTATATAGTTACCTTTTGATATTGGACCTAATCTCCAATATACGTATCTCATTTGACATTACAATAAACAAAGATCAATCAAGCAAGAACATACGTTTCCTGCTGTCTTCTCAACTTAGCATTTTATCAACACAATTTAGTTAGTACACCTACATACTGTATCGTTCGTTGATGTTTTGAACTTTTGATGTGTGCAGAGAATATGCGAGCGATTAAATAATCAGGATAAGTTCCAAAATAGAACCATGCATAAAAAATAGTAGATTTCGTAATTTATTAAATTATGACTTAAAAAGTGACGAACTTAGATTAAATCTCGATACCACTTTTCGTTAATCTTAATGCAAATCAAATCATATTCCATTTTTATCAATCATGCCTATTCGTTTTTTAATCCAGTTTCAAATATTTATTCTAATTTTGGACCCCCCCCCCCCCCCCCCCGCTACTGTGATGGACTTGGCCAGTCGGTTGCGGAGAAGAATGCCCAAGACTATGATGTAACATCTCCTGACACAATAATTAAATTGTAAACAGGATTCGATTAAGGTACTATCTATGGTTAGACAAAAAAATCTACAGTTTAAGTCCAATGCTAATGATTATTTTTATCTGAAAAGATGGCTAGCTAATTAGAACAATTAAATTTTTATTATTATTTTTTATTTAATTTTCATTGATGCAGAAATGTAACAAGGCTAAAAACAGGTATAATTTCTAAACATGATAACAATGAAAGGGAAGGTCCAAATGGATTGAAGTTTTTTTACAATCTATAACTATTGAATTGGTCTTTCGTCTGAACTAGGAAGTTTGGGATATTAGGAAAATTACAATTTTCACGCAGATTTTCTTTAAGATGTAAAGTTTTTACAAAATTGTAATGCACTTCAATATTTTTAATAAATTTTATACTTGGTCAATTGAAATGATCCTAGTTCACACGAGCCTTATAAGAATTACCTTTAAAACAAAATAAAAATTAAGTTGATAGCTCAATTAAAAGTATGACTTTTCATGTTTTGATTTTTTTTTTTTGGGGGGGGGGGGGGAAACTCAAACTGAGAAATATCTATTTAAAGTTGGCTCAATCCCCACTTGCCATTCAGATAGGCATACAATTAATTTTTTGTATAAAAAAACTTTATAAGATATGAGAAAGCTGATTACATAAGATAAAACAAGAGATGTCAATGAATAATAATACACCAAAAAATAAAAACGATTTTTTTTTTCAAAATTTGTCAAATGTAACCATAGATAGTACTTTAAATAAAATTTTTGAATCTGAATTCGATCATCATGTTAATGCATTTTATTATGTTGTGTTTCAAATGTTATAAAAATTATTTTTATTCTATATACCATGCAACTGAAGTTTTTGTTTTTATTCTTCATTGAGTCGTATCTGTTCATATTTTTTATCATGCTTAAAATGTTTTAATAATATTCAGTTATTCACGATATATTTGAATATTTTCAAAATAGTTACACATTGTTTCTTTGTTTCTAATTTACGTATGTACACTACAGGTGTGCATTGGGGTTAGTGTGGGATTAGTGCACCTTCCACAGATATAACTATATCTTGATTTGCATTTATGATCGGTCATTCTGTGAGGGTGAAAAAAAATTGTCACGAGAGACAATTCTTTGCCAGCATATAAGAGTAGTTTAATTTTAATGGTGGTCTTCTGATATGCATTGCCTTGCCCAGAAAGAATGCTCATTTGGTCATGTATTACATGGCGGGGCTCTCTAGTACAGACAAAAATTCGTATTAATTATTACAATACCATTGACACATTTGCACTTATCAATTATCTATTATCATGACAAGATGAAATGATAGTAATTTTTCATTTTCTAAATGTTGTAGCCCCCCTAAGATATTTCGCAAAAATTTAAGATTTCAAAATTTTTAGAACCAGTAGTCCCAAAATGCCACTTAGATGCTTACATTAAAAGTGGGTTGCTCCAGACTTTTTATTGAGCGAGCGAAGCGAGCGTCTCCTTTTGATTCTTTTGGCACGGTCCTAACGGACCTAACGTCTAAGGATATACAGGTCAGAGTTTTGCTTCGATCGAGCTGAAATTTTGCACACATGTACGTAACATTTCTGATTGTTGCAGACCCTAATTTTTTTGAAATCCATCAATTAGTTCAAATTAAAAAAATATATATCTTTCGATTAGTGGGTTTGATCAATTTGAAATTTTGACAAGTCATGACGACCAACATTTTACCCAATCATAAAAAGTTTCAGCCAAATCCTCCCATTGGTTAAAATCAAAAAAATCTTTCGTGTGATTTTTGAAATTTAAACTAGAACCGTTTAACCGATCAACTTAACATTTTACATGGTTATTAAGACCAACATTATCTGTGTTTTTGACAATTTTCAGACAAATCTGTGTTAAAAGCCAAAAGTTATTGACATTTTACGGACATTTTGCTTGTTGCTATGGATCACGGCAACATTGACGCCTCAGTTCCAATGTTCCAAGGTAGTTAGAACAGAAACTTTCAAACGCATTATGACACTAATAATCAACAGATCGATCTGATATTGTGTACACACACACTTATATCATATGAGTGGTCCCATGTATATTTTTTGAACAAGATCCTGTGATTTTTGAAAATTAACAAGGAACCATTCAATCATAAAGGTTCAATCGATCAACTTAAAACTTTGCATGGTTATTGGGACAAATATTTTTGGAATTTTCGAAGATTTTCATACAAGTTTGTGACGAAATTGAAGAATTATTGGCTTTTAATGACATTTTCAATAGACAGAATTTCGGTTCGAGGTGTTGCGCGTATCCGTGCTCGCTCATCAACGCGTTACACAGTGCGTTTTCCTAGTGTAACAAAATAAATTCTGGAGTTTCGATATAATTATATTATCACAGCTCTGGATTATAGAGTTATTCGCAACGTATGCTTTTGATCCAGAGAGCTGTGACGTCCATACACTTGCTGGTGGCCACAAGTGTTATGGAGCCGAGTGGGGAGGAAGTGTCGGTTGTATCGATCCTAAGTCGAAGGGCTAGTGAGTGACTCATTGAACTTGATGTTAAGGGTGGTCATGTGAAGGGGTGGGAGGAGGCGTAGTACAATGTTCATTCATGCTCGGTATCGACCGACTGTTTGTCATGCGCTATGAGGCATTGAGTATTGATTTGAAGACTTCAAGAGCGATGGACTGATCGGAAACTGATGAACAGGTGGATTTGCTTCTGATGAGGAGTCGTATACAATATGTCGGTATCAGGCAACCAGAAGCGCAAGAGGTCAACGAAATGGCAAAACTAATGTATATCTTCTTCTGTGTGCATTATGTGATAGAAACCTACCTACCTATTGTGGACTTCACTAGAAGCAGCCATGGTGCCCATGAGCACCCATTGGCACGCATTCCCGCAATAAACACAATATGTCAGTTGTTTGATTATTACCACAAACCGCACAACATCGATCTGAAATTTGGCACACATACTAGCGTAGTCTATGCGCACTCTGGGATCGTTTTTAAAAGGGATCCTGTGATTGGTTAAAATTTTAGGAAAAAACTTTCGATTAGTTAGGTCCAATCAATTTAAATTTAGTAAAGTAATTGCAACCAGCATTGTCCCCAATTTACAAAGTTTCAGACAAATCCACCTATTGGTTAAAATTTAAACCAATTTTTCTGCGATGTTTGAAATTTAAACTAGAACCGATTTGCCGATCAATTAAAACTTTGCATTGCCATTGGTACCAACATGTTGGGTAATTTTGCCAAATATCAGACTAATCTGTGTTTAAATCCAAAATGTTTTGACATTTTACAGACATTTTGCGTGTTGGCTGTCAAATAACTCGAAAATGTTTGATCACGCCAACTTCGAATCTTCATTCCAAGGTAGTTGGAGCAGAAACTTTTAACCGCATAAAACTGATATGACCATTCAAAGATCGATTTGATATTGTGTACATACTTATATCATATGAGTGGTCTCAGGTTTACTTTTTGCACGAGATCGTGTGATTTTTTAAAATTAACCAAGAACCGTTCAATCATATAGATTCAATCGATCAACTCAAAACTTTGCATTGTTAGTTCAAAGTGGTGCGCGTTTCTGTGCTCGCTTATCAACGCGTTACACAGAGCGTTTTCCTTGTAATATGTGTATGTGGGTTAAATATGCACAATCCCAAAGGTACATGTTTTCTAACATTATTATTATCATTATTATCATATTATTATTAAAAGTAGTTATTAGTTGTTTTATTGTGACGTATATTTATGTTGTTGTTGTTGTTGTTTATATATAGCAGTCCTGCAGACAAGCCACTGTTTGGTTTTGTGGGACTGAGGATTTTCTTATGTACTATTAATTTGCAACAATAAATAAATAAAAAAAAAATAAAAAATAAAAATATTATTTCCTTTTATTCACAAAATTACAATTGCTCTTTGGTTTCATAATGCATGGCACCGGTAACTACCCAAATCACTAAGGTGCCAACATTTTACAATACAGTATAAAATACAACAATTTGTGAAAATGAACCTAAAAAATGACATATATCTAAAAGTGACACTGAAAATCTCTACATAAATCTCCTAATAATATAAGCTGTTCCTAATATCGCCGTCTTCTGAAGCTCGATCATGGAATGTGAGCCCGGAACTTTCTGCAGACATGTGTGGAAGTTCTTGCTGATCGCTCCAGTTGCACCAATGACTAGGAACAACACAAGTCTTCATCCCCCACATCCTCTCAATTTCAATCTGAAGGTCTTTGTATTTGGTCTTCTTTTCAGCCTCCTTCGATATTATGTTGTAGTCTGAAGGGATTGCTACATCAATTAAGACACAAGTCATCTTCTGGTGATCTCTAATAATGATATCCGGCTTGTTGTGGGGGATGGTGCGATCCGTGTGTACTTGCGTGTCCCATATAAGCGTGACATCTTTGCTACTTGTGATGCTCTGCTGCTTGTGATCATACCAATGTTGAGATACGGGGATCAGAAAGTGTTCACATAGATCCCAGTGCAATCTCGTAGCGACACGGTTGTGCCTATACAAATATTCATTGGCTGCAAGTATGGAGCAAGAGGACATAATATGCTCAATGGTCTCATCTCTAGTTTGACATAATCTGCATTTAGCGTCACCTCTGGTCTTCAATATGTGCTTTTCATAATATCTTGTTCGTAGAACTTGGTCTTGGGCTGCCACTATTAGTCCCTCTGTTTCGCCTTTTAAATTTGCCTTTTTGAGCCAAGCATAGGTGGATGTTTTATCATATGCAGGGTTATCAACTTTTCTTACTTGTTGTCCATGCATTGGCTTTTCTCCCCAACTCTTCTCCGCATCTCTCAGGATTTTCGCTTTCAGTGACTTTCTAATAGACTTAACTTTTTCGAGAAGAGGAGCATCTTCTTTTAGATCAATAGTCATGTCACCCTTAAATTTGATAGCCAACCCATTCAGAGATTTTGCAACAGGTCTTCTCAAATCGTGATTTCTTACCATCGTCAAGAACCTGTCCTCTGTCTTATGTCGTAGGTAATATTCAAGGCCAACAATTGCTGTTTTATATGATGTTGATATCTCCATCAATCCTCTTCCTCCATTCTCTCTTGGTATATATAATCTGTTAACATTAGATTTAGGGTGATACATCCTGTTGATTGTCAAGAATTTTCTAGTTTTTCGATCTAATTTCAATATATCTTCCTGTAACCAATCGAGCACTCCAAAACTATAGTGCAGCACCGGCAATGCATATTCTCCTATAGCTAATAACTTATTTCTTCCATGAAGTTCACTTTCAAGTATTTGTCGGACCCTTTTCTTGTATTCTCTAATCACCCTTTTTTTCATTAAAGAATTTTGTATGCCATTTCCCTCTTCAATTCCTAGATATTTGTACGTGTTATCACCTAGACTTTGAATTACATTATCTTCGTCCAAAGGCATGTCCTCAGTTGTAACCAGTTTTCCTCTAATCAAGGTAGCTTTTGCACACTTTTCCATACTAAAATTCATTCGAATATCGCTGCTGAATGTATCGACTATTTCAATCATACTTTTCAGCTGGACATCCATATACATCCATATCCATACGTCCATATACAACAAGTGATCAACTTTCTCAACTTCCCGTGCTAACATATATCCATGCTTTGATTCATTTAATTGCTTTGACAGCGGTACGAGACACATACAGAATAACAATGGAGAAAGAGAGTCCCCTTGGAATATACCTCTCTTGATGTGGAACGGGTCAGTTGTAATTGTACTTTTCGTACTATGTAGTGTCATGCGTGTGCTCCATTTTGTCATTATTTCTTCGCAAAAAGAAACCAAGCCGGGATTAATGTGGCACATGCGCAATACAGTTATAATCCAGCTGTGTGGAACGCTGTCGAATGCCTTCTTATAATCTATCCAACCTACACTCAAATTAGTCTTCCTCTTCTTGCAATCTTCATATATCGCCTTACTCAACATTAGATGATCTTTGCATCCATATGTACCAGAACCACACCCCTTCTGTTCAAGGGACATTAATTGGTGCTCATATAAGAATGATTGAATTCTAGTAGTAAGTATGGTCGACAATAACTTGTAGGTTGTTGATAAGCAGGTGATTGGTCGGTAGCTCTTAGGTTCACTGGTCATCTGGGATTTTGGCACTAAAGTCGTTCTTCCTTCTGTCATCCATGTTGGAATAATATCAGGATGCATAAATATATCGTTGTATATTCGAGCAAGGTGTTTATGTGTACATGAAAACTGTTTTAGCCAGAAGTTCTGTATCCCATCAATACCAGGAGACTTCCAGTTTGCGGCTTTCCTAATGGCGATTGAAATTTCTTCACTTGTTATGTCTTGCCAATCCATAATAGGAATATCATCTGTCCCTTTCTCAAATTCATTAATCCACTCAGCATCTCTTTGGTGTTCTATCCCATCTTCCAATATACCCCTCCAATAAAGCTCAATCTCTTCTTTTGAGGGAGGATCACTGACTACTATTTGCCTGGTACCAAGCTCTCTGTAGAATCTCTTCTTGTCTTTAGAGAACAGCTTGTTCTGTCTAAACTGTAGCACTCTCTTCCGATAACGTCTGAGTCTTTGAGCCTTGGCGAGTATCTTCTGTTTCAGCATCTCTTCAACTTCTAACAATTGTTTGTCAACTCTAATATTAAATTTGGAATATAATACATGTTTCTTCCTCTCAATTTTCTTGGACTTGTTTCCAATCTTAATCTCATAAATAGTTGACAGCGACTTTCTCCACTCTCTAATCTGTTTCTCTATTCTCTCTTCCCACTTTGGTTTTGAAGCATGATGGTTTACTGTTGCTTGTTTCTCTTTGCTACCAATCATATCATTCACTACTAGTCCAGAAGCATATACTTAACAATTAATCTCTGTAAGAGTATATAATTTCTCACCTAGAATCTCCAAAAGGGTTATGTTGACAGATTTTATAATCTTACAATTTCGCTTGTTCATCCATATTTTGGGTAACTTTAATCGTTGGTTTATGTCCTCTTGACTTACATTGCCAAATGCACGTCTTATATTACTCTTGATCTCCTCTCTTACCTCATCAGCATCCTCATCGTCTGCCACAATGTCCGGTGAACTTGTCTGCTGGCTACTGACTGGAGCATCACGATCGTCTTCAGAGTTAACTGAACAAGGAGAACTCTTATCAACATCTAGATGAGCAGATTGTCTACTCGCAGTGTTATCTTGGTCTTGGTGATCTTGAGAGATTTCTTCCAACACTGAGCGCAGAATTCCATCCAATTCGTCTTCACTCAATTTCTTAGATTTCTCGATGTATCGTCTCTGAGAAGCCAGCTTGTTAGCATCCATTCCCTGTCGAGCATTTGGATTTCTTTTCCTCCACAGCTTAAAGGTTTGTGTGAGATTTCCAGTTCCACTTGATTTAACTATATATAAATGACACAAATTAATTCTAAATTATCCTCCTTGGTCCACGGCTGTCTCTTTGTAAATGTGACAGAAGATTTATCGACAACCGCATCTTGACTCCTTGATCCAGGGCTGCTTTGAGTCGCCTCCATGCAGTGACCTGGCATCTCAAATTCCAAGGCGTTCTTCCTCCGTTTTTATAATGAATCTTCTAGCGATTCAAAATCAATTTCTTCAAAATACTTATTATTTCCAAAAATATTATATAAATTTATGTCCCATTATGTAGAGAAATGTCTACAGAATTCAATACAAAAGTTACTTTAGAAATGTAAGTAAATATGTAAATACCTTTCTTTATATAACGAGCATCAGAACTTGAATGCTACATCACTTCACTTTGTCCACGGCGTCCCTTCACCTTTTCCACGAAAAAGTTTTTCACTTTTTTTTCACTTTTTCACTTATTTTTAATATTAATAATATTAATATTATTAATATAAATAATAATATTATTATTATTATTATAAATAATAATATGATTATAATAATAATTATTATTATTATTTTCGATGATTGTTTCTCGCTCTTTGCGGTTTTTTACTTTCATCGGCCTATTAGGCAAAATGAAAGCAAACTATTCTCTTTATCTATTGTATGTTTAAAAATTTACGTACAATGCGACAAGTGTTTAAAATTACGGACTTCTGTATGTCACAAACTAAAAGAGGAGAGAGTTCTATAGTGGATAAGTTCTTTGTAAGAGAGACGGGTACAATACCAGTGGATGAAATTATAATAGGGATGATGACAACACTATTCTGCTTCCATTGCTGTTTGATCTCATGAGCCAGGTCAGCATACTTAGCTAGTTTTCTCTGGCCGGTCTCATGAACATTGTTGGAGTTGGGAACAGCAATGTCGATTAGAAATGTCCTTTTCATTGCTTTATTGACCAAGATGATATCAGGCCTATTCGATGGTATTGTTCTATCGGTAAGCACAGTTTTATCCCAGTATAACCGGTATTCCTCATTCTCAAGGACATTTTCAGGCGTGTAGTGATAATACGGCCCAGTGAAAGCTGTGAGATGGTGAAGCTGGGCAAGCTTTAAATGTACAATCTTGCCTACACAATTGTGGCGATGCAAGTATTCAGTGGATGCAAGCGTCGTACAACCTGACGTGATGTGTTGGATAGTCTCGGAGGCGCCTAAACACCTCCTACATCTGTCATCAGCAACACTTGCATCCTTAACAATGTACTTGAGGTAGTTTCTCGTGGCAACTACCTGATCTTGTATGGCCATCATAAAACCTTCAGTCTCCAGGAATAAGTCGCCCCGAGTCAGCCAATAGTTGGACAATTCACTATCAACTACTTCAGCACTGAGTTCGTTAGGATGTCTTCCATGTAGGGATTTCTGCTTCCACGCACATATCTGCAATGCAGCTCGCTCCATTTTAGTGATCCCTTCTTGAGGTACAGCCACATGAAGATTCAATGGTGTGTATCCCTCGTCCGACAAGGTAATCGCTCTATGGAGTGAAGATATATCTTGCTTCTGGAGGAAGTATTTCTGAAGGCTTATAATCTGTTTGTGCAGTAAATGTGAAAGGTCAATCAGCCCCCTTCCACCCTTGGCTCTTGGAATGGTAACTCTTTCAACTGCTGACTTAGGGTGATGGCCGCGATACTTACTCAAAGTAGTTCTCGTCTTCCTCTCAATGCCTTCAATATCAGTCTTCGTCCACTTAATGATGCCAAATGAGTACGTTAGAACAGGGATCGCATAGGTGTTAATAGCTTTCACTGTGTTCTTAGCACTCAACTTTGTTTTAAGGATGGCGTTTAAGCGACTGACATACATTTCCTGGATCTTCAGTTTCATGATCTTGTGCTCTGTGCGGACTGACTGGTGGACACCTAGGTACTTATACGTCTCTCCTTCTTCCATTGGCTCAATGAGATCACCATCTAGTAACTCAAATGCATTGGTACTATGTTTGCCCTTTAGTACCGTCTGGGTCCTGCACTTGTCAAGCCCGAACTCCATGCATATGTCTCTGGAAAAGATTTCCACAGTTCTCAACAAGGAATTGACATGTACTGCTGTGCTAGCATACACTTTGATGTCATCAACGTACATCAAATGTGTCACTTTGTGCTGCACTTGCTTCTTGTTCTTCAGGGCAAACCCGTGCTGACTCGCATTGAGCATGTGGGAGAGGGGATTCAGCGCAAGACAAAACCATAGAGGACTAAAGGCATCTCCCTGGAAAATACCCTTCTGTATCTTAATAAAGTCAGTCGCCATTGTACCATCCTTGTGCCTAAGATGTAACTGAGTCGACCACTGAGACATCAAATGCTTGAGCAAGTTAATAAGCGAGGGAGCAACCTTATAAATCTCTAGGATTTTTACCAACCATGAATGCGGCACTGAATCATATGCCTTCCGATAATCAATAAAAGCTGTATGCAGGTTTCTACTCTTGTGCGCTGCCTGCTCAAGGATGACTGAATCGATCAGAAGCTGCTCCTTGCAACCTTGAGATTTCCTGATACAACCCTTCTGCTCAGGAGCAATAATATCATTTTGATCACAATGTGTGTAGATCTTCTCAGCGATACAAGATGTTAAAAGTTTGTATAATGTCGGAAGGCAAGTGATTGGCCGATACTTTGCGGGATTCTCCGTATCTTTGTCCTTAGCAAGCAGATATGTGATCCCTTGCGTCAGGTATCGCGGTACAGTTCGAGGATCTTGCATAAACATGTTAAAATGGTGAGCTATGCAAGCATGAGTACACTTGAATCTTTTATACCAAAAGTTGTGTATGCAATCGATCCCGGCCGCTTTCCAATTAAACGAGTCATTAATGGCCTGCTTCACTTGCTCGATAGATACAGGGTTGTCATCCATTGATCTCAGCTCTTCCATCCTCACTTCCTCCACATTTATCCATGGAGCATCAATATTATGAACAGTGGGAACAGACCATACTGATTCCCAAAATTCTTTAATCTGATGTTGTGTTGGGGGTTTGCTGTCTGCTGTTGTTTGATCATTTCGAAGCTTCCTATAAAACTGTTTCTCATTGTTCTGGAACAGCTTATTGGATTCCTTCCTGAGGTTAGACTCCTTATATCTCCTGAGCCGTTTTGCGACTACACTAAGCTGCTGTTTCAGAGTGTCAGTTACATCGGCAAGGTTCTGGTTTGTCAAATCATGGGTTGCATGTATTCTGGTTTTTTGTCGAATAGACTCAACATGTTTCAACAACTTCTTATTCCTCTGCCCTTGCTGGTATGCTGTTAGTTGTCCAATGTCCCTCCGAAGCTTGGCAATCTTACTGTTTAATCTTCTCTCCCACGGCCAGATAAACTCTTTCTTCTTCTGTACCCTGGGGCCTTGCTGGATATCAAGACCATTCATTCTGGTCGCAGTGACAGCCGCTACGTAGACAGCAGTGTGTAGATCATTGAACACTGTGTGTTCCTCCAGATGTTGGGGTAGGATCTTTGTATCTAGCAGATTGGTTACAACAGCAAGTCGCTTTGAACTACGCTGTTTAGGAATGAATGGCCGTTTCGTCGGATCTGTTCCCTCAAACTCTGTTAAGGCTCTGAAGAATTCAACCCTTATCTCTTCTACTAACTCCTCTCCATCTACCCTAAGTCGATCCGGCTCAGGTGAAAGAAGAGCTTCAGCCCTAGCCGGGGATGGTGTATGAGGAGGTGATCTTCCAATACTCTCGTCATCACTGTCATCATGCACCCCTTCAGGTGGACGAAGAGTCTGCATGACTTCAGCTTTAAGTGCCTCTAATAATTCACTTGACAACCGCTTATTATTAATTACCACTCGTTTTGTTTTCGTTTATTATTATTATTATTATTATTATTATTATTATTATTATTATTATTATTATTATTATTATTATTATTATTATTATTATTATTTAAGCAGATTTTTTATAGCTCCGGCCGTATTCTGCATCCTAAATGCCATTTATCTTTATTTAAGAAGTCTCCGTCGCGTAGACCTCTTCGTCTCATGGCAGTGTTTACTCCTTCTGCCCAACTTCTTCTTGGTCTTCCTCTCTTCCTTCTTCTTGACGGTACCCATGGCCAGGGTCCCATTGGCAACCTTTCAACTGGCAATCTTCTAAAGCCCCATTTACACTGTGCATTTCTTCTCCAACTTCTGTACCACACTTCTGTGCCACAATTCTTAAATAGAAATAAGAACATGTTTTAAGTTCTGTGACAGAAAGTTGCGTTGTGTAAATACAAAATTGTATGAAAAAATGGTAATGTGCCACAGAAGTTGTTCAAGAAATTGCACCGTGTAAATGGGGTTTAAGAGGGCCATACCACAAGAGTTGCTTCATCTCTATAAAATCAGTAAGTGATGTCTCCACTCCCATCATTTCACGTATGCGGTCGTTCCTCACATGGTCGAGTAGCGGTACCTTGCAGCATCTTCTCCAGTACCCCATCTCTATTGCTCGGACTCTTTGTGCCATTCGAGTAGATAAGGTCAAGATTTCAAATCCATAAGAAGCGCAGATTTCGACGAAAGAGCTGTTAATGCGTGATTATGTCTTATTTGAGATGACATCGTTCCAAAGCACTGGGGGTAGTTGTCTGGTGATCGCTCTTCCCCTGCCCAGTTTGTTCAGCACATCCCTCTCATCCGTTCCGTCAGCCGTTAATATCACACCTAGATACTTGTACTCTGTTGTTAATCTTATAATACCTTTATCGGTTACAATGTCTTGACGATCTCTTCCAATGACCATACATTGAGTCTTTTCCATATTCACTTCTAAGCTCCAGGAACCCCATTCTTCAATAAGCTTCATCATCATGAATTCTGTGTCGTTTTCATTTTTAGCAAGAACCACCTGATTGTCAGCGAATTGTAAAGAGTGTATGTATTCTTCCCCAATTTAAACACCCATCGAACTACATTTTCTTGACCAATTCTCTAAAACACTGTTCAAATATATTTTGAACAGGGTTGGTGATAAAGAACACGCTTGTCTCACTCCTTTGTTGATCTTAAATTCTTTTGTATATAAATTTCCATTCTTCACGCAACTCACAGCATTTTCATATAGCTTTTTAATGGCATTCACATAAACTGTTTGGACTCCTTGATTTTCCAGAGCTTTCCATAATTTGTTTAATGGTACACTGTCAAAGGCTTTCTTAAGATCTACGATAAAAAAGTGTAATTCGCTTCCATGTGCAATACTTTTGGCCATAAGTTGCTTTATACTAAAGAAGGTTGTCTACACATGATCTCCCGCTCCTGAAACCACTTTGTTGATTACCTATCGACGACAAAACGCTGATCCCTCTGTTGTTTCCACAGTTTTTTCTGTCTCCGATTTTTATAGATGGAGCTGATGTAGCCTTATTTCCATTCCCCCGGTACTTCACCTCCACGCAAGCATTCAGTGAATATACCGGCCAGGGATTCAATAATTACAAACGGAGCACTTTTTATAAGTTCGATGGGTATACTTCCAGGACCAGGTGATCTATTATTCTTCGTGGATTTTAGAGCCAACATTTCTCACCATAGTACTTCCTCACAAACTTCTCCAAGAGCTATTGGCACTGATGTGTATTGTATGTTCTGTATTGTGATCTGTTCTCGGTCAGCAGATCTTGATAATGCTTTTGCTATTTCTGATGTCCAATTGGGTCTATCCTTAACTGATGCTGTATGTTCGTTTTCAACGATCCAAGTGTCTTCCCAGCCAATCTTGAATGCGAGCTTCCTAACAGTGAATTTATTTTATCACACTTTCTGTCCCAGAAAGTGTTCTTAGCTTTCTTTATCTCTTTCTTCAACATATAATTATAGCGCATGTTCAATCGTCTATCTTCAGCATCTTTGGTTGACAGCCACTTTTGGTAAAGTCTTCTCTTTTCTTCCGTTTGTTGTACCAAGCTGTCATTCCACCAATGTGGGTTTTGGAGATTCTTCATATTCCTTCCAGAATCCTCCAAAGCTGCCTGATGCACATAGTTTTTCATCAACATATATCTTTGTTCTGTACTTCCTTCTTATGTGGCGTCCATTTTTTCTGCTAATCTAAGCTTATTCAAGAATACCGTGGAGTCATTTTCAAAGCCCCTCAAGTCATATTTCGGTTCCTGAAGTGTCGGAGATTCTGGGTCAACATTTGATTCACTTGAATTACTCGTAAAATGTATGTAGTTAATATGTAGCTTCACTTTGACTAAAAAATTATTTGAACCGCACTGTGCGCCTCTCTGGACTTTAAGATCTAATACTTTAATGCGTGTATTTTTTTTGAATACGATGTAGCCAATGAAGGACTTGTAGCCTCTGGTGGGCTGGCACCAGGTGAACATCTTTGTGACTGAAAAATCCATTCATAACTCTCAAAGAGAATTAAGAGCAAATCTCAATCAATCTGGTTCCGTTATCATTTACCATATCTTCTCCATATTGCCCTAAGATTTTTTCGTTTTTCCTTTTTCCCACTCTACCATTAAAGTCGCCCATCAAGAATTTCCTTTTGATCCCCAATATTTCCTTACACTTCCGTCAACTTTTCCATAAAATCGTCTTTGACCTGCCGGTCTGCGTCATCATTTGAGGAATAAACGCCTACTATTACTAACCTATGATGCTCAAGTGCTCATATAAGGGTGATCAAACGTTCGTCAACTGTTGTCCAGTTTACAATTCTTTTTTTAAGCTTTTAATGTACTGCAATCGATACTCCGGCCTTTGCCCTTCTATCCTTGTCTACTCCGTTGTAGAAATGGATGTAATCTTGCAATATTTTCCATTACCATTCTTTTTGGTCTCCGATAGCACTGCTACATCGATTTGTAGATTAGCAAGCTCCATTAAAACCTCTGGGTACTTATTGCTAATCCCTTGGACATTCCAGCATCCCATACTCATATTCCGTTTAACTCGCCGAGGTCGATTACCATTTGATCCGTCCGGGTTCCGAGGCAATTTAGGATTCTTGTTTGCAATATTGTTTTTTCCGAGTGATGAGGAGCAGGCCCATCGACTCAACCCCCAGACTTGGAGAACCAGGATTTTATGTCGGGGTTGTCTCCCTTAGCCAAGATGTTTCGGTTTTAAGGCCTGTCACCCTCTTCCGTTAGCTACGTGACGACCATTCATTGGCCGCCACGCATTGCCCGGGAGTCACGCCGTGGACGTGGAAGTAGGATTTGCTATAGCCATTGCTGACTCGTGACCTCGAGCTTGCCTCATAGCAAAATTAGCGGTCATTAACTAGGTTTTAATGAGATACACCCCCTTGTCATAGGTATACCTCCCTTGTACCCATAGCTAGCCTTTGCCCCCCCCCCCCCCCCCCCCCTACTCTAACATCGTGTTTTCTAACAAAATAACGATAAATTCACTGTTGCAAGTGCCGGTCGCAGTACGTACTTTGTTGCATAAATAGCCGTATCTCATCGTACTTTTCTTAGTATGATTGGCTGGCTGTTTGTCAGTCAACTTTAGGTGGTGGTGACCTACCTTTGGCATGCCCTATACCCCTCGTCTCACCCCTCTCTACCTCCCCGCCACAAGTGTTTATACGTCACAGCTCTCTGGATCGATAGAGGCGACACCCCTCACCCCCCTCTCACGGCACCATTACACTTGTTGCCAGCTACAAATGGTCTTGCGTCACAGCTCTCTGGATCAATTCGTCACTAAAAGTATCCAGAGATGGCGCAGACCGGCTTTTCAAAAATTCCAAGATGGCTGCCGGTTGGGGTATAGAAAATCAAAACATTGCATTTAACATGGCGTGTGCTAGTGAACAAGTCATTGGAAACACAAATAAATATTATGTAATTTTTTCAGAAATGTTAAGATTTCTAGATGCAAATATGAATTCTAGGAACCTAAGTGAAGGTGAACAAGTGTTGAACAGCGGTTTGTTAGTGGCTTGTGGCATTACAAAGGGCATCAATAGCGAGACCCATATTCTTGGGTTATGTCTCCAGACATCTGGAATTGCACATGATCCGCATACATTAAATGGTATTTTAAACACAAAAACGATGATGTGGAAGTAAAATCTTTCGAGTGTTCATGTATAGTGGGTGCATCACAGAAATGTAAGCACTTATTGTCTGTGCTGTGGTATTTGAACGGGTGCATTTACTTAGCCCAGCCACAAAATGATATCAAAAAACAAAGAACATAGTCGTTTTTGCTCGATTTGTGCAGAAATGTGCCGTAAAAAATCGTTTTGAGCTGTTACCGTTTTCAGTGAATGTTAATTTTTGAGTGGCTCGGCTAAGATAATGCAAAATCCGTGTTATACCAGCCTATAAAAAAATAGAAGAAATCTAAAAATTCAGCACTAAAAAGTAGTGATATCAAAAAATGGGCCAAGTCAAAACTTAATTTTTAAACCAAAATATACTTGGCGCATCGTGTATAAATATTTTAAATATTTTGTTTTTAAATCATGTTTTGACTTTGCCTATTTTTTGATATCACAACTTTTCAGTGCTGATTTTTTAAGATTTCTTATATTTTTTTTAGAGTTGAAGAGACTTGGCTGGTATTTTTACACGGAGTTTTTTTTATGGAAATATCACTACTTTTTTTAAATTATTCTCACACTTGTAACACAAATCGGAGCAACAATGACTAATTCCTTTAAAAAAATAAGCCATTTCCTATTTGGATACTAAGAAAAGTTGCGTTTGGTACTAAATAATGCTTAAAATGATATTCCACGAAGAATAGCATAAGCTTCTTTCCAATTATTGGTCCAGCCATTTTCAAGATATGGCATCACTTCTGGTTTAAAAATGGCGGCTAAAATAGCTGCCACCAAGAATTTATTTACCTATTGTGTCAGTATAAGCCTTCTGAATATGTAGTTATTGCAGTAAGATTAAAGTCTGATTCTTCGTTTTTATAACGTCATTTCGGTTTCAGTAATAGTACATTACTTTTTTTGACTATTGGTAATTCATATATATGACCGTCCAAATCGATTGGCGCAAATTTCGTTCCGATCGGTCCAGCCGATTTTTATGTATGACGTCACTTCCGGTTTCAAAATGGCGGCACTAAAAATGTGTAAATGCTAGGCATCTACAGGAAGACAATCTGGATACGTCGTGAAAATTTTAGATCAATCGGCCCAGCCGTTTAGGCTGTGGTGGAGACCGCGTAATTTATTGGAAGAAGAGAAATCATATGAAGAAAGCTGTACAATTTCACAGTGTTCACTGTCATCCAGCTTGCAAACGGAATAACTTATTGTTCCCAAATTTGTTATATGTGGTGGGGTGGGCCATTGCTCGAAATTAAGATATTTCGCAATAATGTGAAATTTTCCATTTTTAAGATCGAGTAGGCCAAAAATGCCACTTTGATGCTTACAGTAAAAGTGGGTTGCTTCAGCCTTTAGGATTGAACGGTATGTTGTGTAAGAGTGTGGGCGCCGTACGACTTGGCTGGCGTGAAGCGACCGCTCACTAGATTTTGATAGGATGAAGACAATTGCTACTCAGGCAATTTAACATCAGACGCCGAGCTGTATGGATCGATGCGACCCCGCTCCCCTCCACCAGCCGCCTTGTTGCCTAGCAACAAGCTTTACCCGGGCGCGCATCACGTCAGAACCAACACGATCAATAAAGTAGTCTGGCCTACCTTAACGTGCCAATATATCTACATTCATTGGCTCGAAATCATTTATCAAGTTCCAGATGATCGAAATAATACAAAATTACAATACCCTTACTGAAAAATCCATGGTCACAAAATAGTCGTTTTATAATCACAACGTTTGCAAATTGCAAACAAAATGCAAACAGCAACTAGTCGCAAAATAGTCGAAATATAGTCGTTTTGTTTCATTGAGCGACTATTTTGTGACTAGAAATGATCGTAAACTAATCGTAAAATACAAACATTTACCACATTTGGTTTACATTTTGTTTGCATACGGGAAAATGAATACCATCAATATAGTCGAAATATGCTATGGATATACAAACTTTATGTAAACATTCTAGTCGGAAACTGATCCAAAAATAAAAACATTATGTTCGCAATATAGTATCAAAATGCAAACATTATGGTCGCTAAATGGTCGCGGAATAGTAACAAAATGCAAACATTATGGTCGCTAAATGGTCGCGGAATAGTTACAAAATGCAAACAATATAGTCGTCAAGTGAAAACAAAATGACCGTTACGAACAAATTCAAACGTCCTAACAAATTCAAAACTTTAATTAATTACTATAACTTAATTAACACACATAATCAATTTTAAACCACATATCTGTAGAGAAATGGACAATTGTAATTAGTGTGCGAAGTTAAATTATTTTGCTCCGATGAAGATATGTAGTCGGGTCCTCCACGTGACGATCTGGCAGCGTACGCTCTGAGCCAAGGAGGCAGATGTGTTTTGCCACATTGAAACTGCAATAGGTAGTTCTAAACCGAAGGGAACTAAAAGACTCTACATTTTCCCTTCAGTATGACTGTGTAGCAAGTCTTAGTTTATTTAAGATAAGTTTTCAACAATGTTTTAATTGATTGTGCACCACCGCTTGATTGATCGATCACAAAATCTTGATTTTTTAATGTCGTGAGAATCGTCTACGATTCTCACAATTACCTACAGGTAATTGTTGTTCCTGTAATACTTTCCTAGGTATAGTATATTTACTTATGAAAATTGGAAAAGAATAAAATAACGGTTCAGGTACCGGTTCCATAAGGGTTCCAATCGGTTAAATCAAATTCAAACAATAATCAAATTAGTTTTTTTTTAAATCGACTTAATTGGGAATGCTCTGAATATCTAACATTAATATGATGAATGAATGGTGAATGAATGATAATCTTTATTGCAATGTTCTAATATTTTGATCGCTGAAGAAAATAATACTTTTACTTGTAGTATACCTACTATAGTTTCTTTTGTGAATTTATTCATATCATTTTAACTATGACCATTAATTAACAAATAAAGAAATATTTGCTCATATTATGTTGAGTCATTATAAACACCCAGGAATCCCATAAAGTTTACATTATGTTTATATAAACAAAATGCACACAGAATAGTCGCTAAATGCTCACATGTCTGTACATACTTTTCGACAATTTTGTTTGCAATATGTTTATATGAACAAAATGGAAACAAAATAGTCGCAATACGCACACAATCTTTTCCGACTATTTTGTGTGCATTTTGTGTGAAGGAGATATCTGTTTGCATTTTACGATCATTTTGTTTGCAATTCTCCACTATTATCAAATTTGCTTCTAACAACGAGTTTTGCTCTGTTTGCACCTGTTTACACTTTGTGACTATTTCGCGACTATTGTGACTATTTTAATACTATTTTCCGACTAGTTTGCAACTATATTTTTCAGTAAGGGTAACACTAAGAGTATGGTAATCTGGCAATGGAACTTCATATAAACAAATCTCCGCTTGAAATAATTAAATTAAAACCCAACTCAAAACACCTTTGCTGCAGCTTGGCGCCATTTTTTATTTATTGTGATTCTAACCCTCACTCCTTGTACTCCTTGTAAAAATACCAGCCAAGTCAATTTAACTATAAAAAATAGAAGAAATCTAAAAATTCAGCACTGAAAAGTAGTTATATCAAAAAATAGGCTAAGTCAAAACTTAATTTTAAAAACCAAAATATATTTGGCGCAACGTGCATATAGATTGCTTAGCAGTATAGGCCAGATGTGTAATATACATAAAATATACACCTAGAGATGACCTAAAAACGATGCGCCAAGTATAATGTGGTTTTTAAAATTATATTAATATATTAATATATTTGGCGCAACGTGCATATAGATAGCTTAGCAGTATAGGCCAGATGTGTAATATAAATAAAATATACACCTAGAGATGACCTAAAAACGATGCGCCAAGTATAATTTGGTTTTTAAAATTAAGTTTTGACTTGACCTATTTTTTAATATCATTAATTTTCAGTGCTGAATTTTTAGATTGTTTCTATTTTTTTATAGTTGAAGAGACTCGGTTGGTGTTTATACACCAAAGTCCATTTAAATGATGGCTGGCGTTTAAACATAGGAGCCTTGATCAAACAAACAGTGCATTTAAAGTGAGCGTGTGCACTAGGTAGGTATTAGGTTGAGTTCACTAAAGAGTTCATATCTAGTGTAGCGGTCGCTCCAACCAGCCAAGTCGTACTGTACACTCACAGGCACTCAACATACCGTAAATGTCTAATAAACTGAGTAGCAGACAAAACACTTTTACTGTAAGCAATAACATGGCATCTTCGGCCTACTGGATCTTAAAATGGTAAATCTCACTTTGTTTAAAAATATCTTAATTTCGAGCTATATGGCCCATCTGACAACATACACCAAATTAAGGAACAAAAGGTGATGCTATTTGCGAGCTAGATGGCCGTGAAAAAATTGAAATTTCACCCATTATGAAAGGTCGATGGATTCAGATTCAGATTCAGATTCAGATTCAGATAATATCCAGGAAACATTGCTATCATCCGCCACAGCCAAAACGGCTGATGGATCTGAAATTGTTACCACATGTGCACTTTTGGCGTCTGATGATACATTTCCCTTGCGATTTTTTGTTTCGTTATTTTAAAAACCGGAAGTGACGTCATATCTCAAAAATGGATAGACCGATCGAACCGAAACTAACGCCAAACGATTCGGACCGTCTTTTTTATTAAATATCAATAGTCAAAATAGAAATGTTCTATTACTAAAACCGGAAATGACGTCTTAAAAATGCCAATTCTGACTTAGATCATCCAATGTAGTCAATAACTACATATTCAGAAGGCTTATTTTGTTACATAACATTTATATATACAAATTTAAGCTGGCAGTGACGTCAGCCGCCATTTTTTAAACCGGAAGTGATGCCATATCTTAAGAACGGCTGGACTGATTGGAACAAAACTTCCGCTATACCTCATAGCACACTATTTATAGCAAAGATACTAATATATATTACCTTCGGTAAAGATTGGAAGCTCAATGTTAAAAATATGGTCATGATGTAGACTGGTGGTGCCACCTAGCGAATGCTTACGGTACTAAAAACCGGGACCGGAAATAGTCATGTCATACCGATGCCGCGAATGTTCAAAACGTTTTTATTTAAATATTACCGCATATTACAGCAGAGAGAGGGTATAGAATCCACACAAAGACCCAAATTTCTTGGAATATTTATGTGTATTTACATCTTCTAAGTTGTGAAAAGTTCGATTGCTGGTAAAATAGAACTGACTTATAATGAACCATTCACAACTTAAAAGGAGTAAACACGCAAAAATCTTGCAAGTAATGAACTCTTTAGTGTGGATTCTATTCCCTTCTCTCTCGCAGAACGGACTTGTTTACCAAATATACGTAAATAAAAACCTAATTACTAGCATCATACTGTTCATAGAGTCATTACGAATTTGAGTTTTCAAAATACTACTATGATTTTTTTTAAATTTCATTGAATAACTAGCACTCAAAAGTTAAAAAGTTTAAGCATTGAGTAAATATTTATTATTGTGGTTTTCCACCATAAACTTATAGTATTCATTCCTGTTTTCAACATTTACATGTAATTTTGTGTGTTTTTATTCTCCTGGTCTATAAGATTGTGCAAGGAATTGGGATGCGGATCTGATCTTGACTGAATTAAGAAAAAAGCAGAGCCTGATTAGGTTTTGTAATAATGTGAAGCTGTATTCCATTCTATTCCAACGACATCATTTTCTTTGTGCATAATGCACAATATACATAATGGAAATAAACTTCAAATATAAACAAACTTTTAAAATCACTGAAGCAACAACTGCAACTTATCACCCCAACTGAGGTCACAGAAAAACACTATTCCAAAATAAATTTGAGATTTCATGAAATGCATGTTTACCAAATTATTTGATTATTACTGACTATTGTAGATTTATTACAGGTGTACCCACCCAGAATTCAAAACTTTGTTCAAAACACACGACTTGACTCCCATCCTACTTGTGGAATTTAGTCAACAACTTATGTGTTCTAGAATTTGCGCTTTAAAAACAAACACGAGATAATATCTCAGGTTTTATTTCACATGTTAATTTTAGAAGTGAAATTATCACCCGTATTTTATGTTTTTAAGCTCAGCTTCAAGATACCATAACTTTCGTTCTACTGATTCAAATGTATTGAAATTTGTATACAATGAATAGACATATGATTTGAATAACACTTAAAATGTTCAGCCTGATGTCATAAGTAGCGTTGAAAATAAATGTGTCCATGCCATTGGACTTTTTCTGAAAAAGCGTTCTTTGAGCTCCGTATAATCGATTTTTCGACAACCAAATTCGAACAGCTGTAACTTTTTTCATACATAGGATATGTTTATGAAACTTTCACATATGAAACATTGGTATGTTGTTTATAAAATGTGAAATTTTCGGACTAATATCTGTAGTGGTTTGTTCACAGCGGTGTCTCGCCCATTGGACGTTTTTTTGGCCCCCCCGGTATATCTTATGAGTAGATGAGTATATTTGATTGCCGGCAACTTCTATCTATTTATTCGCACGATGCGCCAAGTATTTTTGAAAAGTTTTGTTTAGGCAAATTTTTTGATATTACTACTTTTTCAGTGTTGGATTTTTAGATTTCCTTAATTTTTTTCTTAGTTGAAGAGACTTAGCTGCCTTTTTTACACGAAGTAATTTTTCTGGGATTATGTCTTACTGGGGTTTATTACACTCACATCTATGTATGCATGTAGTATAATGACATCAAACATTTGTAATAATGTAGTCGCATCTATGTAATCATGTATACATTTGGGAAAAAATTTAAATAACAAAAAAATTCAACCATTCTTCAGCATGTCTATGACAGTGTGGCGGTATAATGAAGTTGAGGAAACACGACTATATTGTATTCAGTATTGTATTGATATTGTATTGTATTGTATTGTCGTATTGATTATTCACCGTGACACCCCTTAGGTGATGAACAGTCCAATCACCAAGGCAACGCGATGCCGACCTATAGATATCTCGCTCTCTCCCAAGTACATCTCGCATCTTCCATCTCTCTCAGCCTTGCAGCAGGGTCTCAATCGATCAGATATGTCTGGGACTGGATCAGACTCATGATCGAGGGGAAGAGGGTATAAGTTCGGTGACAGGCTAAGTTGAACCCTGTTTGGTATTGCCAGGTATAGGGCATCACCAAACGTTCTCCCGCCAGAGTGCTCTGATAATCGTGTGTGGGATTGTGAATATAGTTTCATATGCAATTGGCTATGAAAAAGTAACAAGAATCGATTTAACTACAACCAAGCAATTTATAATAATTATGTTAAGGCTCAGGATGATAAATGTTGAGTAGAGATATCGAAAAGTTACCATCACTGAAATGTTACCAAATATATATTTTTTTTAAATTTACTACATGTAGTTAATACATTTAATATTTTCCTAATTTTGGATTTGTGCATTTCATTCTTTAACCTCTTCCTTCTTATATTTCTACTTATAAGTAAATTTTATTGACCAAAGAACATGTGGCTACTGCTCAAACTTTTACTAATTATTTTGTCAACAGAATATAGTCTTCCAATCAAATGTATGAGTACATACTTAGTGCATTTATACAACTCTATCCCGCCATTAAAATAACATTGAGTACTCGGAAAGTTTGACCTTAATGCCATACCAATCCCACACGCAATCTACAGCGTAGACGGCGGCGGGTTTATCGTCCTATCTTTGAAATGCCCTATAGGTCAGCCCTTGCTAGCGCGGGTTCAACCCACGTCGCACCGCCAATAGTTAGGGCTGTCTAGTCGGGCGCTAGCTCAACGCCGCCAAGCACCGTTTCATAACAAGGTATAATGTTTATAACGCTACGAGCTTATAACGACGACGAGGGACTGTATATAGAGCTAAGTCTTCACTCCCGTTATAGTATCAGTACGCAAATACGCAGTGTAAAATTGAAGTTAAAAATCATGCTTATCGGGTATATTTTGCCACTTGGCACCCCATACGAAATTTTAAAGTGATGCGACCATCCCTGCAGGATGAAAATTGGACCAGAACCATGTTCTATTTCACTTTCAGTTAGCTAGCGCCTACTACTACTACTACTACTACTACTACTACTACTACTACTAGTACTACTATTACTACCACCCACGGTATGATTGCTATCGCATTGCTAGGTCTAGAGAGTTGAAATTTTGCAGAATCATAGACCCTAATTTAGGATGCCCTAAAAATCGATGAAAATTTTGATCTACAGCTTCTTTATTTTCCAGTACTCTCATATTATTCATAAGATTTTTATTATTTTTATGTACTAGGAAAACGCTGAAAGTACCGCGTTGATGAGCGAGCACGGGTACGTTCAAATTTTCTAACCGGAATTCCGTACAGAACTCACAGAATTCATATACCTACATTCATATTGAATTGAAATATGATCCACTCAATCAACTTAAAAATATCTGCTTTTCATTGAAACGTGAAAATAACATCTAAACACTCTGGTACTTAAAGCAAATCAGATTCATGTAGCAGTGGAAAAACAGTCTTTTCGATTCTTCATTTCTGACAGTTAATACAAATGTCAATAAGTGCGTAGATTCTTAACTGATTAAGATGGAAATTCGTAAAAGAAGATACATTGTTGGTCATAGGTCAGGTCTTTCAATACTCTGCTTAAGTCTTAATTAGCTCTTTACAGTAAGTTAGTGGTCATTCCAGGAATGTCATTGGTTGTTGCCATGGCAATTATTTGACTGTATAAAAGTTAGCAATGCATTGAAAGACCGGCCCTTAATGATTATTCAAAATATCGCTGCAAGATGATCGCTCTCTTTGCTCGCTCAATCAAATGACAATTTTGAATATTAAAACATACCTTTAAAATGCAGTGAAAATAATGAACATATTATGTGAATGTTTTAAATGTCAATTTCCTCCGTCGTTTAAACGAGGCTCGCAAACATTAGTTGCAGATATGTGTACTTGTTTGAACAACACCAGTTGCTGAGTGACATCCAGCAAGGAATATCGATCTAATTGTTGCGGATGACTAGAGGAAATTAGAAGAGGTAAACTGACATTTTCTCTATTCGACAAGTTAGTGCGAAACTGCTAGCAAGGAATATAAATACCTATCTTACATATAGATCTAGAAAGAGCCTAAGATACAGTACCCTTGAAAAACCTCTTCCTTGTCTTGAAGAACACAAGTATTGTAGTACCAAGTATATTAACACCACTAAGAGGATGTCATAAACTAAGAAATTGTGGTGAAAAGTGGCAAGGAGTTATCATGCCCAGTTTTAACATCAAATGGATTGGGACAATGATGTTGTCTGTCACCCACACTCTTCAAGGATAACATTAATTAAGAACTGTTGCAATGGAAGAGGAAATGCAGGGGTATGTGCATCGAGGTAAATAGCGACCTTCTACACACTCTCCTGTTTGCAGATGACCAGGTGAAGACTGCAAAGCACCTTCCCCACTAAAATATCCTATCCCATTCTGTTAATGCACAGTTTCAACAATACAATGTAGCTCGGAAGTTGCGTTACGACAGACACACAATGGTTCGAAACAGCTCAAAACGCGCGCAGAATGTGAAAAACATAATTCTAAAGAAACATATTACTATCTTACTATATAGATTCTAGACACTTCAGAGACACAGCAAAACATACATTTGATTCATTTTATAAATTCTGTCTCCTCATCACATCTCTTCATTATTTTGTGGGTGAACATCCCCCTTTCATCCCTTACTGTTGAAGAACGTATTATCCTTAATACATTAACATTAATTTTTAAAATACATAAGGGCAATGCTTCAAATTATCTTTGTAAACTAATCAGCATTATTAAGGATACACATAATTACGACACAAGGTTAAAAAGACAATACAATAATTTAAAAATCTTCTTGTACATTTATAGACAATACACTTTTCATAAAGGTATTAGATTGTATAACCTCATCCCAATAACAGTTAGAAATAGTGAGTCACCACATGAGTTGAGAAAGGGATATTGCAAATTTACCAAAGAAAATAAGCAGTACTAATCATTTCATTTAATTTCACATTTCACACTCACTGCAGTGAAGCAGTGAGCGAAGCAGTATACATTAGTGAATACATACGAATAAGCATACTAATGAAAGAGTGGTTAATTATTAGAAATGATAGTGTAATAATGATAATATTTTGACATATTATAATGACAGCTCACTGAATTATTTTTGTTTCCAGCGTGCTCTTGAACTGACTCACTGCTTAATGGAATTTTGTAACTTCCAATTAAAACAATTGAGAATGTGTCGCTTCAGATTGAAATCTAGTGGAGCGGTCGCTCCACGCCAGCCAAGTCGTACGGTGCGCGCACACTCTCATATTAAGGCTGGAGCATACCCACTATCACTGTAAGCATCAAAGTTGCATTTTCGGCCTACTAGATCTTAAAATTGGGAAATCTCCCATTGTTGCGATATATCTTAGTTTCGAGCTATGGCCCACCCTACAACATATACCAAATTTCGGAACAAAAGGTTACGCCCTTTGCGCGCTAGAGGGCCGTAAAAACAGTATTTTAGGACTGTTTTCACAATAATCTCAGTAGTAGGGTGGAGCTAAAATCCGGTAAACAGGCCACAGCCTAAACGGCTGAACCGATTGATCTGACATTTTTACCACGTGTGTACTTTTGGCGTCTGATTTGCCATCCCCCCTATAATTTTTTGTGCCGCCATTTTGATACCGGAAGTGATGTTATATCTCGTCAACGGCTTAACCGGTTGGAACGAAATTTGCGCTAAACGATTCAATCGGTCATCTATATGCATTATCAGTAGCAAAAGACTAAACATTTTGTTAAAGAAACCGAAATTGACGTCATGAAATTTAAAATACATCGATTGGCATTTCGGCAACATAGGTTGATCCGATTATTTTGATATTTATGTAACTTATGTCCGTTTGATGTCTTTGTGACTTGTTATAAAAAATACGGAAGCCACCATTTTGAAACCGGAAGTGACATCATATCTCAATAACGGCTAAATGGATTTGAAGGAAAGCAGCGCTGAACAATTTAGACCGTCAACTTTATGTATTATCATCAGTAATATTTGCAGTTTCCAAAACCGAAAACGGAAATGACGTCACACATTTTAATAATCTCACAAATTTACATTTTGATGCAATAAATATACTTTTTGAGACAGCTTATAATAAAATGTTATCATGTTTAAATTATAATTCAAGACATCATAGATTGCATCCGCCATTTTGAAACCGGAAGTAATGTCATGTGTCGAAAATTGGTAGACATATCGGTCCGAAACTATTACCAAACGATTCGGAAGGCCATCTCTATGGAATAGGAACAGTCAAACTAGAATTTTCCTCTTTATGAGACCGAAAATTCAATTTTACCCCACCGACGGCTGCCACCTTATCGCGGTAGTGGGGTTTGTGTTGGCCAACGATCCATTGCAGCTACGCCGGCGAGCATATGCTCATGTGTAAGGGCTACCCATGCCGGACAGGTCAGTGGTGAGGTCAGTGGCAGCCAGGGTTGGCTTAACCAAGTCAAGTCCTCTCTTGAATTTGCGGTCCCCATCGGGCCGGCCTTCCCCCTCGAGATGGTGATCCCCCTGAAATCGGGTTCCGCCGGTCCGAATCCTTACACCCCCCGGTCCGTCCCCATTCCGGCCTGGCCTTTCCACCAGTGCTGGACTCCCCCGGATCGGGCCTGTTAGGTCAACCCCCTCCCAATGTCCTCCACTTAATTCAACAAAGTTGAAAGTAAAATAAGTATTTACTGTGCGCAATATAACCTCGTCGTTGACGCGCCGTTAAACCCTATTAATCTAATCTAATCTTACAATTTTATAAATTAATTTTTAATTCCCTCTCTATGCAATGAAAACATATTCAGAAAGCTTAAAATGATACACATCATTTATAGATATACATTCTATGTGGCAGTGGAGTAAGTTCAGCAGGCATTTTAAAAACCAAAGTGTTGCCATTTCTCGGAACTCGATTGACTGATACGATAGGAATGAAACCTTTGCTAATCTTCATGAAAGATCATTTAAAACAAATATATAGTATCATACGCAGATTTTCATTAGTTAACCATAGTGCACTATCTTCATATTTTTACAGATTTTATTATACAAGAGTAAAAAATCTATGTCTCTAGACAGTGAGTACATCTTCTTACTAATGTCAAAATAAAGTTTCGCGAGTTTAAATTTTTAGTGGCACGAACAGCTAACTTCACACTTCTTACAAAACCGATGGCAGCACCCTAGCGGGAGATAGTTTGCATAGTGCCCTATTATCAAAATAGCAAATGTATCATAATTTTTGAACTGTCAGCGCAAAAGAACGAAGTATAAACGCGTCTCATTCAAGATGGCGACATAATTTTGGGATCTAGTGATTTTTTTAGAATAGAGCATAATTGTATTAGTGTATGCAAGAAATTAATAGTCCTTATCTATTATCGTTTATTTTACATATATCGAAACGTTTAGGTCTTCACCCATTATCCCCCAAATGGTGAATATCGTGACCCATCAATATTTAAGATAAAGGTCCATAATATGAACCTACATAAGCAACTGCAACCTTGAAAAACGTATTCCCTGAAAATAGCTGTCATTTAAGAGCCTATCCACCGACATCTTTAATTTCTTGAATATATACAACTTTTGTTAGACTTATAATTTTTTTTTTGTTATCGTACCTTCCTTACACATAGTTTATTATAAAATAACAATAAATTGACAAAATTACAATTTCACTGAAATGCACTCCTTTTGGCACATTGGACAGCCCTAGAGCCCAAATTGGCCACCCCATTTTTTGAGGATATCGTAATTATGAAAGAGCGGAAAATGTCCTATAAGACTACCAAAGGAAACATTAGTATCACATTTTGCACAATTGTTGTGCTTCATCCTTTACTATTTCTCAACCAACACACAAATTAATATCGTTATTGATCCGAGGGCTGCGGTGCCTGGGCGCCTAGCAACAGCTGTTGTTAGGGAACTGGGTTTGACCTGCATTGATCGAGAGCTCAGCATATTGGAGCTAGCAAGTCTGCCGTGATCAGGGATGCCCCCGCCCGGTGAAAGCTACATTTTGCCCAAATTGAGAAAATAGTACAATAAATACATTTTTAGAGTGAACAGAGTTGAGAGTGCGGCCTAATTCCAGGCCACATTTCACAGTTTGGCTAGTGTCCCCCCCCCCCCCCCACACACACATTAAAAAGGGAAACAATGCTCTCATGTCTAGTGCAATTGCCCTGAACTTGCCCAGAAGTGCCCTTTGGATTTTTACTCTTTATGAATTTAGTACGTTAAAAGTGTGCTATTTTCTTTTGAAATCACTGTAACGACGCCGTTATCACAGAAATGCTCTAAATAGGAAGTCTAACTCGCGAGAATGAAGGCGTTAAACGGCCTTACACCCGCAAGGCACTCTTTTAGAATGTAAACACTTTCTGATTACATCTGTGACGAAGAAATAGCGCCTCTTCTCAAGTAATGAATCCAACCACATGCGCAGGGGATGTATTGATCCAGACAGTTGTGACGCAGGCGCCTTCATACACGTGTTGCTATGGCAACCTGGTTGTACTGATCTGCACAGAGTCATGGCGGCTGGTATCGGTCAGATGAGCCAGTCGTCTCTTAGGCGGTCCAACACTTGCATGGGGGGATCTCCATTTACACAATTCTATTCAGAACACTACAGGAATTACTGTCTTCACACAAGTTACTACACAATCATATTGCTTTTATATGAGTGTGTTTTTATTATTGTACATTTTGTATAATAATTTGTCAATTATTATTTGACGCATCAGTCACCTCGTCTGCGCATCACCACATCAAGAAGACAGTTCTGTGACAACAACAAATATCAGAATCTACATAATTTACTAATAATCAGTGTGGTGACTTATTTAGATAAAATATCAAAATAAATCTAGGGGTCGCTCCACGGCAGCCAAGTTGTACGGCGCGCACACTCGCACACAATATACCGTTTAAACCTGCAGGGGGGAACAACGCACTTTTACTAAAAGCATCTAAGTAGGATTTTCGGCCTTCTGGATCTAAATATAGGGAAATCTCACATTATTGTGAAAGATCTTATTTTTAGAGCTATGGCCCACCCTATAACATATACCAAATTTGGGAACAATAGGTTATGCCGCTTGCGAGCTAGAGGGCCGTGAAAACCGTGTTTTAGGTCTGGTTCCATAATAATAATCTTAGTCTCTGGAGATTAATTCCAGTAAACAGGCCACAGCCTAAACGGCTGAACCGATATGGAGCAGAGATAGACAACCGCAGCACAGCTACTTTATTCCACGCTTGTACACTACAGGTGTGCATTGGGTTTAGTGTGGTTTTAATGCACCATTCACAGATATAACTATAAAAGAGATTTGATTTGCATTGATGATCGGTCATTCCATGAGGGTAAAAAAAATTGTCATGAGAGACAATTCTTTGCCAGCATATAAGAGTAGTTAAATTAAATGGTGGTCCATCTTCTGTTATGCATTCACTGTTAAAAATTTCAATGTTATTTTACATATACTGTTTATGGCAGCCAGGTTCTCCAATACAATATATGTAAAATTGACACTTCATTGAATTGTTAAAATTACAAATGCATGTAGTGTTATTTTACTTTGACAGTTCATGAATTTTTAGTCAACCAGGTACATGTATTAAAACAACACTGACCCCTATATTTGTCAAAACATCATTGGAATTATATCACTACATTGTATTGTTAAAATTACAAATGCATGTAGTGTTATGTTAAAACCAAAAAAATTATTTGTATTGATTACTCAACCAGTTTTAATCAGATTTCATTGCTGTAAACGGAATTACATAGACAATTTTAGGTATGATCAGTACAATAATACAAATTATTTCACCCCAACCGGCCTCGAACCTGCGATCTTGTGTGTTGAACCTCATAGCGCTAACCCCGGGGCCACGGCGCCAAGTGAGGAACAGAGCGGTTTAAACTGTTCTCGATCAGTTGAGTTATAAAGTTGTGTTTTTGGGCAAAATTTATTTTCATGAGTTATGAACATAATGATAATAGAGTTTATGAATTTCATAAGTCTGTAAGTTATGTCTCTTTATTACTTACCGTCATTTTAGATGTGCAATAAAATACCATACATCGGACTGTTAAAATTACAGCGGATGTATACCTGTGAAGTTATCTCCTGTCCCTGTCTAATTGCCGGCTCAGCGGAGATGTCAGTTGACATCCGTGATCATTAGTAAGAGGGCTACCGCGTTCAGGTAGAAAAGCGCACATTGTATGATATTTTAGTTGCAACTGGACTATTATCTTTTACTCTTCTCAGCCTGTGTTTATATAACACAACAATTTCGTTTAAAATGAACAACTTTCATGATAATTTAAATGATACTTTGTAGCACTAAACTAAAATTACTTATATTGTCAGTGTAATTTGAAAAAAACATATACATAACTGTATATTAAACGCTACAATGTCTATGCAAAATTACAATATTTTACTACAGTGTTGCCTTGCCCATAAAGAGAGCCCATTGGGTCATGTATTGCATGGCGGGGCTCTCTAGTATATAATATATTATATAATATATCTATGATGATATATCCTGTTCCAAGCCTTATGGTGATATTAAAAAGACACGACAAATAATTTCCAACATTTACACTTTAGTTTTTTTTTATCAATAATTTACTGCAAAATCAACTAAATATTGACTGAAAATGTTGATACACTCCAATAGAGTCGTTCCGTATCAACTCAACCAATGACTTTTCGGCAACTTCTCCGATTGTTTCCAAAATTTGAGACAATACTACCCAGAACAAAGCAACACACAGCTCTCTCAGGATTTTTTCATGTTCGTTATACTTTATCACTTACAGGGCGCCAAAATAGACTTAAAGGCTTACTTTTTGGATAATTTAGCGTTAGACAACATTTAATATCTTTTACTTGTTACACTTAGAATGATGATTTTTTTTTAGTTCATGATTGCGAAAAAAAAACTTTTTTTTTTTTTACAAAATGTTACAAAATGTTCTAAATGTCACAAAAAAGTGCAACATTTTTAATTATCTCCTGACAAAAATTGTTATCGATTATTTGTATTTTTTTCTGTAAGACCCACCCATAAAAACACTCCGTGTAAAAATACCAGCCAAGTCTCTTCAACTATAAAAAAAATAGAATAAATCTAAAAATTCAGCACTGAAAAGTAGTGATATCAAAAAATGAGCCAAGTCAAAACTTAATTTTAAAAACCAAAATATACTTGGCGCATCGTGTATATAAATAGTATAGAAGCATATGCCAAAAATCAAATGTACCTACCTAATTATATATAATATATATATAATATATATATATAATATATATATATATATATATATATATATATAATATATAATATATATATGCCCTTAAAAACGATGCGCCAATTATATTTTGGTTTTTAAAATTAAGTTTTGACTTGGCTCATTTTTTGATATCACTACTTTTCAGTGCTGAATTTTTATATTTATTCTATTTTTTTTATAGTTGAAGAGACTTGGCTGGTATTTTTAAACGGTGTGTTTTTTTATGGGGATATCACTTATTTTTTTAGTTTATTTACACAACTTGTAACACACATCGGAGCAACAATGACTAAATACTTTTAAAAAATACGCCATTTCCGAATTGGTTAATACGAAAAATTGTGTTTGGTGCTCAATATACCTAAGCTTAAAGTGATATTCCATGAAGAATTGCGAAAGCTTCGTTCCAATCAGTCCAGCCGTTTTCGAGATATGGTATCACTTCCGGTTTTCAAAATGGCGACTGAAATAACTGCCACCTAGAATTTATTTCTATAAATGTTATGTATCATTATAAGCCTTCTGAATATGTAGTTATTGTAGTAAGAGGTCATTAAAATCTAGATCTTCATTTTCACGACGTCATTTCCGGTTTCGGTAATATACATCTCTACTTTAACTACTGATATTCCATATAGACGACCGTCTGAATCATTTGGCGCTAGTTTCATTCCGATCGGTTTAGCCGTTTGCGAGATATGACGTCACTTCCGGTTTCAAAATGGCGACTACCGGTTGGTTTTATAAAAAGGCACCTCAGACGCCAAAAGTGCACATGTGGTAAAAATTTCAGATCGATCGGCTAAGCCGTTTAGGCTGTGGCGGTGATAGCGGTGTTTCCTGATATCATCTGAATCATCATCTAAAGATCAAAGTGGTGTAATTTCACTGTTTTCTCGGCCCTCTAGCTCGCAAATGGTATAGCCTATTGTTCCCAAATTTGGTATATGTGGTGGGGTGGGCCATAGCTCAAAATTAAGATATTTTACAACAATGTGAGATTTTCCAATTTTATGATCCAGTAGGCCGAAAATGCCATGTTGTTGCTTACAGTAAAAGTAGTTGGTCTGGCTCCTCATTTTATTAGGCATTTACGGTATGTTGAGTGAGTGTGAGTGTACAGTACGACTTGGCTGGGTGGAGCGACCGCTCCACTAGATTATATGTTTTTGTCATGCTCAGAAAGTTCCAAGATGGATCTGTCGGTGACAGGCAAAGATGAACCCTGTTTAGCATTGCCAGGTAAAGGCCGGCCCATGCTAGCGGGGGTTCATCTTTGCCTGTCACCGACCTAAGAATCAGTCTGGGAAATATAAAAAATGACCCAAAATCTTACTTTTTGGATAATTAAGCTTTAGACAATATTTATTATTTTTTTACTCGTTCCTCTTAGAACGATGTTTTTTTTAACTCTTGAAACAGAATTTTAAAATATTTGTGTCTGGATAAAGAATAAAAAAATGTTAATTTTTTTTTGTAAAAAAATGTAATTACCTCCCGAAAAAAATAGTATTTTTTATTTATTTTATTATTTTTCTGTAATACCTCTGATTTGTTCTTGTTCTGCTCAGAAAGTTTCAGGATGGAACTGGTCACAAGTGGAAGAAAATGGGCATATCAATGTTAAAATGCACGATTAAATAAGAATTTCTGATATGACATTCGTAAATAATTTTTATTTCCCATACCAATACGAGTACCATCCTGAAACATTCTGAGCATAACAAGAACATGTCAGAGGTCTTACATAAAAAAAATAAAAATGCATTAATATTTTTTAAAAAGTCTGTTTTAAGAGCTATCAGCTCTTAAAAAAAAACGTTCTAAGTGAAACGAGTAAAAAAATATTAAATGTTGTCTAACGCTCAATTATCCAAAAAGTAAGATTTTGGTTAATTTTTTGGTTATTTCCCAAACTGATACTAGTACCATGTTGAAACTTTCTGAGCATTACCAAAACATATCAGAGGTCTTACAGAAAAAAAATAAACAATACTAATTTTAGTCAGGAGGTAATTAAAAATTATGTACTTAAAAACTTCGTAAAAAAAAATTTTTTTTTCGTACATAAATATTAATAAAGTCTGTTTAAAGAGCTATCAGCAGTAAAAAAAAATCATCGTTCTAAGTGGAACAAGTAAAAAGATTTTAAATGTTGTCTAACGCTCAATTATCTAAGAAGTAAGCTTTTGGGTCTATTTTGGCGCCCTGTAAGTAAAAAAGTATAACGAAAATGGAAAAATCCTGAAAGAGGTTTGTGTTGCATTGTTTGGGGTAGTATATACACATATTATTAGCAAATTTGGAGTGATAAAATTTAATTTTTCGATTTTTTTGGTTGAGTTGATACAGAACGACTCAATAGGTAGTTAACATGCTTCATATTCGGTCTTAAATAACTGAACATGAACGATGTAAGGAGTTTACCCTCAGGTAACTATTATGTTGATAGGAAGAAGACAATTGCTACTCAGGCATTTTAACACCAGACGCCGAGCTGCATGGATCGATGCGACCCCCCTCCCCACCCCCAGCCACCTTGTTACCTAGCAACAAGCTTTACCCGGGCGCGCATCACGTCAGAACTTACACGATCAATAAAGTAGTCTGGCCTACCTTAACGTGCCAATATATCTACATTCATTGGCTCGTTATTCTTTTATAACATATCACAACACAGTAAGACCCGGCTATTGTGTCGGATACCTCGGTTCTCGTCAGATAATCGAGGTTAAGCAACATTGAGCACGGTCTGAGGTTGGATGGGTGACCATTCAACTTTGCCTTGCCAGTTGCTGCCGTTGGGCCAGAGAGACTGGGACGTTTGGGAGTTAATAATCTTACTTGTAAGTAAGATTGAGTAAGATTAAGTAAGAAGTAAGACCGTTTACGGTCCTTCAAATTTCTAAACTAAAAGAATTAACTAAATTATTTAGTAGACCTTGATCTTACTTGCATTCATCAAGGCTGATCAGAGAGGCAGTGATAAAATATGAATGTTTTGATTGGTACATTTTGACATATATTTTAAATTTAGCATAAAATACAGTAACTTGTCGATTACTCTAGAAAATCATTACAGATTTGTCAAAAAAAAACACAAATAATGCTGGTACCAACGACCATGCAAAATTTGGTGGTGATCGATCAAACGATTCCAGTTTTATTGGCAAACGGAATTAAGTTTCTTTCATATTGCTAAGATAAGTACAAACTGCAAATCAAGTTTCCGATGAAAGAAATATAACGATTTTGCTGGAAATCATTAGACTTCTGCATTGGATAGTAATGAATCTTTTGTGGAAAAATTGACCAGATGCGTTTCTTCGTTTAAAATGTAATGCGAAAAACACAAATAAACAAAAAAATGAAAGAAGAGATTCGACCCATAGTTTTAAGTAGAGTTTCTCGCTCTGCTCGCTTAATAACACCCACTCAGAAGCATTATTATTGTATGTACTGTGGAAAAACAGTCATTTCGATACTTCATTTCTGACAGTTATTAAACTAGGCAATAAGTGCATACGTTGCAAACTGATTAAAGTGGAAATTAGTTAAAGAAGAGCCATTGTTGGTCTTAATGATCATGCCAAATATGAGTTTGATCAGATTTAACGAAGACCATTTTCACTTTACAACCTATCTGGAGATATTTATTGAAATTTAAAAAAATTAACGGATTTTAATAAAATTAGGTGCAAACAGAAACGGTTGTCACCACATTTATTGTAGCGACATTTTTTGCTCCAGTTAGCAGCAAAAAATAAGGTCCGTGTCTAAAGAATCAAAAGGAGTCGCTCTCTTCGCTCGCTCAATCAAATTACAAATTTGACTATTAAAACATACCTTTGAAATGCAGTGTAAATAATGAACATATGTGAATGTTTTACATGACAGTTTCTTCCGTCATTTGAACGAGGCTCGCAAACATAAGTTACAGAGATTTATACTTGTTTATTTGAACAACACGAGTTGCTGAGTGACATCCAGCTAGGAATTACGATCTACTTGTTGCGGATGACTTAATAGACGATGAGGGTGGGGGTGGGTGGGGGTGGGCGGGGGTCGGGCTCGCAGAGAGGTGAGTCGATTACGACGCAGACAGGGGTGTTACGTAGACTTGGAAATTTAAGAAGCTATGTAAACAGGTAGCTATGCAAACTGCTAGCAAGGAACATGAATACTCATTTTATATATAGATCTCGAAAAAGCCTAAGATACTGTACCCTTGAAAAACCTCTTCCTTGTCTTGGAGAACACAAGTATTATAGTACCAAGTATATTAGCACCACTAAGATTCATTACTAACCAAGTTCACTAAGACCAATTTCATTACTAAGAAATTGGGGTGAAAAGTGGCAAGGAGTTATCATGCCCAGTTTCAACATCAAATGGATTGGGACAATGATGTTGTCTGTCACCCACACTCTTCAAGGTTAACATTAATTAAGAACTGTTGCAATGGAAGAGGAAATGCAGGGGTATAAACATCGAGGTAAATAGCGACCTTCACACTGTTTGCAGACGACCAGGTGAAGACTGCAAAGCACCTTCCACACTAAAATATCCTATCCTATAGGAATCCTGCTCGTGACGTCACAGGGGTAGAAAAATGGAGGTTGAGAGGGTAGGGAAAATGCGTCAAAGCTATAAATTATAGATATTAATCATATATATCAGATGAATATTTAACTTGAATATGTGTATGGATAAATATTGCTTATTATTATTAACTTGTACTTACTTAAATATCTTTCTTTCACAAGTAATCACTCTAAATATGAACTTTGGAATGCATCTGTCTGATTTGTTTATTCCCTATACTTTTATGTAGGTCACTATGGCAACCTTTTCTCACGCAGGATGCCAATACTTTTAATGAACAGTTTTAACGATACAATGGATTTTGGAAGTTGCGTTACGACTGACGCACACTTGTTCGAAACAGCTCAAAACGCGCGCAGAATGTGAAAAATAAATTCGAATGAAACATATTACTAAAGGTATTACTATATAGATACTCGACACTTCAGAGGCACAGGAAAACATACATTTGTTGCATTTTTGAGCGAGCGTAGCGAGCGTCTCCATTCTGCACTTTGGACACTTTCTCTGTTTTTTTTTTTTTGTGTTTGTTTGTTTGGCCCGACGGCACAGGCCACAATTTTCTTCCGATCGAGCTGAAATTTTGCACACACACTAATATCATTCTAACTTAATCGTGTATAGTTTTTGAGAGCTGTCATTTGATTGGTTCAAAAATTAAAATATCTCCTGATTGGTCGAAAATCAAAATGTTCCGTTAAAGTTCACATTTTGCATGGACATTAAGACTACCATTTTATCTTATTTTACAAGTTTTCAGCCCAACCATTAGATAACTTATGCATTAATTGACAATTTCCAATGTTTGCAACTGTCAGAATTGATGGTATTGGGAAATTCCATTGCTTTCTGGATTGTTTTATTTATGTACCAAAGTGTATGGATGGCAATTTTCAGTTTCAATGAAGATCATTATTCTTGTTGATTGTGTGGGTTATATTGCAATTCATAAGGGATGTATATTATTATGTACCTATAGGTATTATATATTTTTTTGAATATGGATCGTGTATCACAGTTATGTTAGAAGCAACGTTTCGATTAGATAGCACAATGTAACGTCTCATATTGTACACATTTCCAGCCCAATCGGTCAAGAATTTACAGACTTATTTATATTTGAGCGAGCGAAGCGAGCGTCTCCATTTGGCTCTTTTGGCACGGACCTCTGTTTTTTTTTTTTGTTTGTTTTTTTTTTTTTCTGTTACTGACGATATACAGGTCAGAATTTTTCTTCGATCGAGCTGAAATTTTGCACACATGTACGTAACATTTCTGATTGTTGCAGACCCTAATTTTTTTGAAATCCATTCATTGGTTCAAATTTAAAAAAAATTAACTTTCGATTGGTTGTTTTGATCAAATTGAAATTTTGACAAGTCATTACCCCCAACATTGTACCCAATCAAACAAAGTTTCAGCCAAATCCTCCCATTGGTTAAAATTTAAAACCATCTTTCCTGTGTTTTTAGAAATTTAAACTATAACCGATTGAACGATCAACTTATAACTTCGCATGATGGTTGGGTCCAACATTATCTGCATTTTTGACAATTTTCATACTAATCTGTGTTTAAATCCAAACGTTATTGACATTTTACGGACTATTAGCGTGTTGGCTGTCAAATTCACGGCGACTTCGACTCTTCAGTTCAAGGCAAGGTAGTTAGAGCAGAAACTTTCAAACGCAAATGAAACTGATAATGACCGTTCAACAGTCGATCTGATATTGTGTAGACACACTTATATCATATGAGTGGTCTCAGGTATATTTTTTGAAGGAGATCCTGTGATTTTTGAAAATTAACACGGAACAGTTCAATCATAAAGGTTCATTGATCAACTTAAAGCTTTGCATGGTTATTTGGACCAATATTTTAGGAATGTTTTGAGATTTCTATACAAATCTGTGGCGAAATTTTTGAATTATTGGCTTTTAATGACATTTTCGATAGACAGAATTTCGGTTCGAGGTGTTGCGCGTATCCGTGCTCGCTCATCAACGCGTTACTCAGATTCATTGGTTAAAATTTAAATAAATATCTCCTGATAGGCTGAAAAATGAAAACGGTCTTCGATAATTCTGATCAAACTCATATTTTGCATGATCATTAATACCAATATTGTCTCTTATTTTACAAAATTTCATCCCAATCAGTTAAGAACGTATGAAGTTATTTACATTTTTAATATCTGTCAGTAATGAAGTATCGAAATGAATGTTTTCCAGTGCCAATTGAAAATTGATTCTGATTTGCTTTATGAACCAGGTGCTTAGATGCTATTTTAAAGTTTCGATGAAAAGCATACACTTTTAAGTTGATATCATAATCAATTCCATATGGATGTATATGTTTTCTGTGCGTTGTGTACGCATTTCCGGTTCGAGAATTTGCACGTACCCGTGCTCGCTTATCAACGCGTTACACTGAGCGTTTTCCTAGTTTAATTGTTTTGAATATCTATTCACAGAGATTGATGGAGAAGTACTATTAAATTCATCGTACTACATTGATCTGTTATTAATTTTTTTCCAGAATGTTAAGGGAAAGTTGCGATGAAAACCAGTAATTATATATAGTTAGTTATCTTTGATTAATGGATCGTGCTCGATTGGCGATGTTCGCGTGTCGGTGCTCGCTCATCAACGCGTTACACAGAGCGTTTTCCTAGTATAAATCCTTTCTCCTCTTACAACTCTTCAAAGTCCGACTATTAGCGTACAGCGACATCGAAGTTGGCGCGCTCTAAAAACCATGCTGTTGCATCTGCCCGTTTCGGTCCTCGGCGGTACAATATCGAGACAAATGTTATACCATCCTTTAGAGCACACATTTAACATCAATATTCCTTTTTTGTTTTACTAATTTATATGATTCGGTGCAGCAGAAATCTTGGATAGAAAATGGCTGTAAATTTTTTAATAAAAAATTAAATTCACGACTTTTTTTGTAATCTCCAACTTTTACAGGTCATCGATGGTCACTGCGAAGCTTAATGCATTTGAAAGAACAATTCATTCTCTACAAGACCTTTTTGTCAGATCTCTTGCACCAATTTGCACCGTTCGATTTGACAGCGAGTTTCAGAACAAGCTCTTAGCGCGCCAGATGCCTCCGCAGTCCATCAAATTTCAATTGGCAAAGATGATCGCCATTTACAAAAATGTATTAATTTTAAATATTATGTACATAGGTGATTTATTTTAAATAAATTAATATTAGGAAGCATTAATGATAAAGATAATGTTGTAGGGGCCCTGACTTCCATCTCGGTGACGGGAGCCACGACCTAGTGGATACGAAACAAGAGAGGAAAAGAGAAAGAGATTGTTACACACAGCAGCAAGCAGTTGACAAACATGATCTTCTAATGTTCTATAATTGATTAATAAAATATTCCATTTATTTATGCCACTGTGTTTTATATAATAACTCAAGAGTAACAACATTGGTGACCCCGACGTGATCAGAAGGTTTTTATTTCATTAAATAATTCCAAATTGTAACATGCCTGACGTAGAGCAAAACGAAGACGATCATCATGTCGAAGAACAAACAACTGTGGTAAATCGCGTGGTCATGCGAGCCCCACCTTTCTGGGCGGAGAAACCTGCACTTTGGTTTGCCCAGATAGAGGCACAATTCGTTTTGTCAGGTATAAAGAAAGATGACACAATGTTTCACCATGTTATAGCGCAGCTTGATAGTAAGTACGCAGCGGAAGTCGAGGACATAATCATCTCTCCACCTCTTGAGGGCAAATACCAAACCATCAAGAGTGAGCTTATCTCACGGTTATCAGCGACACCGAACTCACGCATGAGGCAGCTATTAGAACGAGAGGAGCTTGGTGACAGGACGCCGTCACAGTTCTTGCGTCATCTCCGCGGACTTGGACCGACGCTTCCTGACGAGTTCCTCCGGACATTGTGGATCGGTCGCCTGCCGCTGCGCATGCAGGATATTTTGGCAGCGTCGTCAACGATGGATCTAGGAGCTTTGGCCAAAATTGCTGACAAGATACATAACAATTCAGCTGCCCCGCGAGTTGCTGCTGTCGCCGACGCAAACGACGCCAGGATGAACGAGTTGACTCAGCAACTAGCGTCATTGACGTCCAATGTCGCGGCGCTCACCACTGCTCAAGCACGAAGTCATCGATTGCCGTCACGTGAAAAGGGACAGCGTTCAGCAACGCGTACAACCGTCAAGGGCGAATTCTGCTGGTACCACGCCACATTCGGCGACCTCGCCCCCCGTGCAAATACCAGGCGGGAAAAGCTCAGGGCGGTCAGTAATGGCGGCTGACCACGGCTCGACTGCAAATCGTCTTTTTGTAACCGACTGGTCGACGAAGACGAGATTCCTCGTCGATACCGGATCGGATTTGTGTGTTTACCCGAGGGAAAAGGTTCGCGGCCACCTCGGTAAGACTAATTATGTACTTTTTGCCGCTAATGGGTCCCCCATCCATACATACGGCCCAATTAACTTCACTTTAAATTTGGGTTTGCGTCGTGATTTTATTTGGCGTGACTCATAGTGACTCATTGAACTTGATGTTAAGGGTGGTCATGTGAAGGGGTGGGAGGAGGCGTAGTACAATGTTCATTCATGCTCGGTATCGACCGACTGTTTGTCATGGTAGAGACAGGATAGAAATGCAGTATCAATCCTTAAAATAGGCAATATGAAATGCTCAAATAAGCAAAACATGCAATATCAAAGTACCAAAATAGGCAAAACATGCAGAATGAAAAGCCAAAATAGGCAACAAAATATGCAAAAAAAGCGGAAATGTATTAAGTAACCATACACAATTCACCCGCAAATATAACGTAGGTGGTGCTCCACTGGTAACAAAACTTGTTTCTAATGATTCTGAACCCCGTTTGCCAAGCGTTCGGAGAATTTTTAAAATAAGTGCTCTTATTGGATACCAGGTGCACCATCACGGCAACAGTTCGGGGAGTTTCTGGGAAAACCCGATACTATACTTCCTTTTAATTATGGATGAATTATTAAATTTAGAATGTTAGGGGCAGGAAATATAAATGAAATCTACTAAACTAAGAAAAATGCTGTTATATGCAGATATGCACTATGAAATGTCCAAAATAAGCAAAAATATGCAGCATTTAGGCCAAAATAGGCACTATTGGAGCAAAAAGCTCAAAATAAGCAAAACATGCCATATCAAAGTCATATATTTGGAAAGCAGGAGTCATGAAATGGATTTATTACTGATATTGCATGCTCTCCAGGTAGTACTTCAAAAACATGCAATTGCATTACTATCCTGTCTCTAGTCATGCGCTATGAGGCATTGAGTATTGATATGAAGACTTCAAGAGCGATGGACTGATCGGAAACTGATGAACCTGATGAGGAGTCGTATACAATATGTCGGTATCAGGCAACCAGAAGCGCAAGAGGTCAACGAAATGGCAAAACTAATGTATATCTTCTTCTGTGTGCATTATGTGATAGAAACCTTCCTACCTATTGTGGACTTCACTAGTAGCAGCCATGGTGCCCATGAGCACCCATTGGCACGCATTCCCGCAATAAACACAATATGTCATTTGTTTGATTATTACCACAAACCGCACAACATCGATCTGAAATTTGGCACACATACTAGCGTAGTCTATGCGCACTCTGGGATCGTTTTTAAACGGGATCCTGTGATTGGTTAAAATTTTAGGAAAAAAAACTTTCGATTAGTTTGGTCCAATCAATTTAAAATTTAGTAAAGTAATCGCAACCAGCATTTTCCCCAATCGTACAAAGTTTCAGACAAATCCACCTATTGGTTAAAATTTAAACCAATTTTTCTGCGATGTATGAAATTTAAACTAGAACCGATTTGACCGATCAATTTAAAACTTTGCATTGCCATTGGTACCAACATGTTGGGTAATTTTGCCAAATATCAGACTAATCTGTGTTTAAATCCAAAATGTTTTGACATTTTACAGACATTTTGCGTGTTGGCTGTCAAATAACTCGAAAATGTTTGATCACGGCAACTTCGAATCTTCATTCCAAGGTAGTTGGAGCAGAAACTTTAACCGCATAAAACTGATATGACCATTCAAAGATCGATTTGATATTGTGTACATACTTATATCATACGAGTGGTCTCAGGTTTACTTTTTGCACGAGATCGTGTGATTTTTTAAAATTAACCAGGAACCGTTCAATCATATAGATTCAATCGATCAACTCAAAACTTTGCATTGTTAGTTCAAAGTGGTGCGCGTTTCCGTGCTCGCTTATCAACGCGTTACACAGAGCGTTTTCCTTGTAATATGTGTATGTGGGTTAAATATGCACAATCCTAAAGGTACATAATTTCTAACATTATTATTATCAACCGCACTGTGCGCCTCTCTGGACTTTAAGATCTAATACTTTAATGCGTGTATTTTTTTTGAATACGATGTAGCCAATGAAGGACTTGTAGCCTCTGGTGGGCTGGCACCAGGTGAACATCTTTGCGACTGAAAAATCCATTCATAACTCTCAAAGAGAATTAAGAGCAAATCTCAATCAATCTGGTTCCGTTATCATTTACCATATCTTCTCCATATTGCCCTAAGATTTTTTCGTTTTTCCTTTTTCCCACTCTACCATTAAAGTCGCCCATCAAGAATTTCCTTTCGATCCCCAATATTTCCTTACACTTCCGTCAACTTTTCCATAAAATCGTCTTTGACCTGCCGGTCTGCGTCATCATTTGAGGAATAAACGCCTACTATTACTAACCTATGATGCTCAAGTGCTCATATAAGGGTGATCAAACGTTCGTCAACTGTTGTCCAGTTTGCAATTATTTTTTTAAGCTTTTAATGTACTGCAATCGATACTCCGGCCTTTGCCCTTCTATCCTTGTCTACTCCGTTGTAGAAATGGATGTAATCTTGCAATATTTTCCATTACCATTCTTTTTGGTCTCCGATAGCACTGCTACATCGATTTGAAGATTAGAAAGCCCTTTAAAACCTCTGGGTACTTATTGCTAATCCCTTGGACATTCCAGCATCCCATACTCATATTCCGTTTAACTCTCCGAGGTCGATTACCATTTGATCCGTCCGGGTTCCGAGGCAATTTAGGATTCTTGTTTGCAATATTGTTTTTCCGAGTGATGAGGAGCAGGCCCATCGACTCAACCCCCAGACTTGGAGAACCAGGATTTTATGTCGGGGTTGTCTCCCTTTGCCAAGATGTTTCGGTTTTAAGGCCTGTCACCCTCTTCCGTTAGCTACGTGACGACCATTCATTGGCCGCCACGCATTGCCCGGGAGTCACGCCGTGGACGTGGAAGTAGGATTTGCTATAGCCATTGCTGACTCGTGACCTCGAGCTTGCCTCATAGCAAAATTAGCGGTCATTAACTAGGTTTTAATGAGATACAACCCCTTGTCATAGGTATACCTCCCTTGTACCCATAACTAGCCTTTGTCCCCCCCCCCCACCCCCCCTACTCTAACATCGTGTTTTCTAACAAAATAACGATAAATTCACTGTTGCAAGTGCCGGTCGCAGTACGTACTTTGTTGCATAAATAGCCGTATCTCATCGTACTTTTCTTAGTATGATTGGCTGGCTGTTTATCAGTCAACTTTAGGTGGTGGTGACCTACCTTTGGCATGCCCTATACCCCTCGTCTCACCCCTCTCTACCTCCCCGCCACAAGTGTTTATACGTCACAGCTCTCTGGATCGATAGAGGCGACACCCCTCACCCCCCTCTCACGGCACCATTACACTTGTTGCCAGCTACAAATGGTCTTGCGTCACAGCTCTCTGGATCAATTCGTCACTAAAAGTATCCAGAGATGGCGCAGACCGGCTTTTCAAAAATTCCAAGATGGCTGCCGGTTGGGGTATAGAAAATCAAAACATTGCATTTAACATGGCGTGTGCTAGTGAACAAGTCATTGGAAACACAAATAAATATTATGTAATTTTTTCAGAAATGTTAAGATTTCTAGATGCAAATATGAATTCTAGGAACCTAAGTGAAGGTGAACAAGTGTTGAACAGCGGTTTGTTAGTGGCTTGTGGCATTACAAAGGGCATCAATAGCGAGACCCATATTCTTGGGTTATGTCTCCAGACATCTGGAATTGCACATGATCCGCATACATTAAATGGTATTTTAAACACAAAAACGATGATGTGGAAGTAAAATCTTTCGAGTGTTCATGTATAGTGGGTGCATCACAGAAATGTAAGCACTTATTGTCTGTGCTGTGGTATTTGAACGGGTGCATTTACTTAGCCCAGCCACAAAATGATATCAAAAAACAAAGAACATAGTCGTTTTTGCTCGATTTGTGCAGAAATGTGCCGTAAAAAATCGTTTTGAGCTGTTACCGTTTTCAGTGAATGTTAATTTTTGAGTGGCTCGGCTAAGTTAATGCAAAATCCGTGTTATACCAGCCTATAAAAAATAGAAGAAATCTAAAAATTCAGCACTAAAAAGTAGTGATATCAAAAATGGGCCAAGTCAAAACTTAATTTGTAAACCAAAATATACTTGGCGCATCGTGTATAAATATTTTTAATATTTTGTTTTTAAATCATGTTTTGACTTTGCCTATTTTTTGATATCACAACTTTTCAGTGCTGATTTTTTAAGATTTCTTATATTTTTTTTAGAGTTGAAGAGACTTTGCTGGTATTTTTACACGGAGTTTTTTTTATGGAAATATCATTACTTTTTTTAAATTATTCTCACACTTGTAACACAAATCGGAGCAACAATGACTAATTCCTTTAAAAAAATAAGCCATTTCCTATTTGGATACTAAGAAAAGTTGCGTTTGGTACTAAATAATGCTTAAAATGATATTCCACGAAGAATAGCATAAGCTTTTTCCAATTATTGGTCCAGCCGTTTTCAAGATATGGCATCACTTCTGGTTTAAAAATGGCGGCTAAAATAGCTGCCACTAAGAATTTATTTACCTATTGTGTCAGTATAAGCCTTCTGAATATGTAGTTATTGCAGTAAGATTAAAGTCTGATTCTTCGTTTTTATGACGTCATTTCGGTTTCAGTAATAGTACATTACTCTTTTTGACTATTGGTATTTCATATATATGACCGTCCAAATCGATTGGCGCAAATTTCGTTCCGATCGGTCCAGCCGTTTTTTATGTATGACGTCACTTCCGGTTTCAAAATGGCGGCACTAAAAATGTGTAAATGCTAGGCATCTACAGGAAGACAATCTGGATACGTCGTGAAAATTTTAGATCAATCGGCCCAGCCGTTTAGGCTGTGGTGGAGACCGCGTAATTTATTGGAAGAAGAGAAATCATATGAAGAAAGCTGTACAATTTCACAGTGTTCACTGTCATCCAGCTTGCAAACGGAATAACTTATTGTTCCCAAATTTGTTATATGTGGTGGGGTGGGCCATTGCTCGAAATTAAGATATTTCGCAATAATGTGAAATTTTCCATTTTTAAGATCGAGTAGGCCAAAAATGCCACTTTGATGCTTACAGTAAAAGTGGGTTGCTTCAGCCTTTAGGATTGAACGGTATGTTGTGTAAGAGTGTGGGCGCCGTACGACTTGGCTGGCGTGAAGCGACCGCTCACTAGATTTTGATAGGATGAAGACAATTGCTACTCAGGCAATTTAACATCAGACGCCGAGCTGTATGGATCGATGCGACCCCGCTCCCCTCCACCAGCCGCCTTGTTGCCTAGCAACAAGCTTTACCCGGGCGCGCATCACGTCAGAACCAACACGATCAATAAAGTTATCTGGCCTACCTTAACGTGCCAATATATCTACATTCATTGGCTCGAAATCATTTATCAAGTTCCAGATGATCGAAATAATACAAAATTACAATAACACTAAGAGTATGGTAATCTGGCAATGGAACTTCATATAAACTAGGAAAACGCTCTGAGTAACGCGTTGATGAGCGAGCACAGATACGCGCAACACCTCGAACCGAAATCTTTGATCAAAATCTTCAAAATTCCATAAATATAGGTCCCAATAACCATACAAAGTTTTAAGTCGATCGATTGAACCTTTTTGATTGAATGGTTCCTTGTTAATTTTCAAAAATCACAGGATCTTGTTCCAAAAATATACCTGGGACCACTCATATGATATAAGTGTGTGTACACAATATCAGATCAATCTGTTGATTATTATGCGTTTGAAAGTTTCTGTTCTAACTACCTTGGAATATTGGAACTGAGGCGTCAATGTTGCCGTGATCCATAGCAACAAGCAAAATGTCCGTAAAATGTCAATAACTTTTGGATTGTAACACAGATGTGTCTGAAAATTGTCAAAAACACAGATAATGTTGGTCTCAATGACCATGCAAAGTTTTAAGTTGATCGGTCAAACGGTTCTAGTTTAAATTTCAAAAATCACAGTAAAGATGGTTTTAAATTTTAACCAATGGGTGGATTTGGCTGAAACTTTGTTTGATTGGGTAAAATTTTAGTGGCAATGACTTGACAAAATTTCAAATTGATCAAACAAACCAATCGAAAGATAATTTTTTTAAATTTGAACCAATAGGGGGATTTCAAAAAAATTAGGGTCTGCAACGCCCCGAAATGGTCAGTACATGTGTGCAAAATTTAAGCTTGATCAAAGAAAAACTGTGACTTGTATATCGTCAGTAACAGAAAAAAAACACACGCAAAAAAAACAGAGGTCCGTGCCAAAAGAGCCAAAAGGAGACGTTCGCTTCGCTTGCTCAAATTGGCACATAGAGTTATTTATTTAGCTTATGGCAGTACATCAAAGTTAAAATAAAAGAAAGGTTTAACAGTAAAAGCTATTAGTCCAACATAATGAAGATGGTTGTCAAGATATAAATAACATAACTCGTCGTACTGTATAAAGTTACCGTGATTAATTTGGACAACACCTGACCAGTGATGTGTTCAGATATGTCTCGGATGCACGCCCCACCCCCCACTCCCACCCCCCTCCCCCCACAACCACCCCATCTCGACCGACACGAGCCACAAGTCTACAAATCAATATTTCACTACCCACTTGAACGGAGTAAAAAACTAAGTGTAGTTTTATCGCGTTTATTTCGAAAATATTTCGGAATCTACATAAGAGCGTTTGTTGCTTTTGTTAACAATTAAGCACAATTAACTATTAAGCAGTTGATTGTCAATGCATGAATGTAGTAATCCTTCCACAAGAGTGGATGATAATTCTAATGCTTTTTGAATTTACAAGAGGGCTTCGGGTGATTTTAAATTGCGACTTAATTGAATAATAATAATTGAAGTGAGAAATGGAATTAAAGCGAAGAATCTTAGCGGGTTTACTTGTTTCAAATGATGAAAATAGGTACGCGCTTTGTGTAGGATATTACCATATTGCCATCGGTAGAAAATAGAAATGACAACAACAGATAAACAATTTTAATATGTGTTATTTAAAATATAGCAACAGATTAAAAGAGATTATGATGAGAAATTGGATGGTTTCCTTTCTATGAGACAGATTTCCAATTTTAAAATACCTAGGTTATATATTCATAATAAACACAATATGCATTTTTTATTCAAAATGTGTGTCCTACTTTGCAAATGTTGGCAGTACGACATAAAGAAGAAATAAAATTGTATTTATTTTATTTGACATGAAATTATTAATTATCAATTAGCCAAATTATCAATAACCCGGGACCTTGGCCCGGTAATGGATAACTAATATTCAAGTTAACTAGGAAAACGCTCCGTGTAACGCGTTGATGAGCGAGCACCGATTCGCACGACATCGCCAATCGAGCCCGATCCATTTAATCAAAGAAAACTTACTACATTATTACCAAATTTCCTTACAACTTTCCATAAACACTCTGGAACAATTAAACAGACCAATACCATAAATTTGATACTTTTCCATCAATCTCTTTGGACAGATATTCAAAATACTTAAACTAGCAATACGTCTGTAAATTCTTGACCGATTGGGCTGGAATATGTAAAATATTATATGTATCTAGTCGAAACGTTGTTTTTTAAGTGAAACATGATCCATATCCAGAAAACAAGTATTTTAGATACAGATAATACCAACCTAATACCAATGTATATTACATACTATACATATTGCAAACAAACATTATGTATTGCAATATGATCACTCGATCAACATAAAGGAATCTAGAGTGCCAGAGTACTAGAGTGCCACGCCCACTAGGTACTTCCGGAGTCTTTTTCAAAACCCTCTAATGGAAAATAACATGGGGACTTACTTCGATTGCTGGTCATTTATTAACAAAACAGAGTTAAGAAAATCGCAATACACCACCATTAAATTCAATCTTTCATTTATAATATTATGTCAACACATCTCTTCAAATATGTACCAAATTTAAACTGTTCCAAGTTAAACAACACACTACACAGGGTATGACGTCACGAAAGTGTACACCGGTGCAAGATGTAAATTCAATGAACTGTCAGTCTACATTTCAACAGCTCATTACATGATTACATCTCATTTTATGGTATCCTGAAATCAAAATAACTATTATAATGAACTTGATTCAGTGTATAAACTCGAGGAGCACAGAAATACTTCAGTTTTGTTTACTTTTCGTCAACAATCAAAAATTGACGTGCAAGGTCTGGCATCATTGTTGAAAATTGTTTCATTTGTTTTTCATTTTTGTAAAGTCGCAGTTGCCAGCTCGCTACCCAGGACATCGCGCTGCGCCGTGTTACAATTTATTATTGATGTAGATTGCAACGTCGCACTTTGGAGCTGTTTAATAACTTAAACAGATTACCTATGGTATATATTTGAAGAGATGTGTTGACATAATATTATAAATGAAAGATTGAATTTAATGGTGGTGCATTGCGATTATCTTAACTCTGTTTTGTTTATAAATGACCAGCAATCGAAGAAAGTCCCCATGTTATTTTCCATAAGAAGAAATCCAGAAATAATCCGGAAGTGCCTAGTGGGCGTGGCACTCTATACTCTATAGCCATCTATAAACTTTGCTTTGCTATAGCCTACATAGAGCAACCCAGAATGCAGTGGAATTTCTGTTTTGAAATGTCATTTCTGACAGATTCAAAACTTTAAAATTGCCAATAAGTGCATAAGTTCTATACTGATTGGGCTGAAAAGTTGTAAAATAATTGAAAATGGTACTCTCAATGGTCATGCAAAATTTGAGCTCGATCTGACCATTTTGATTTTTGGCCAATCAGACGATATGTTTTTAATTGAACCAATCAGAATACAGATCTCAAAAACAATCCCAGACTGAGTTACAATGATATTAGTATGTGTGCAAAATTTCAGCTCGATCGAAAATAAAATGTGGCCAGCATCGTCGGGAAACACACACACACACACACACACATGCCAATCAGACGATATGTTTTTAATTGAACCAATCAGAATACAGATCTCAAAAACAATCCCAGACTGAGTTACAATGATATTAGTATGTGTGCAAAATTTCAGCTCGATCGAAAATAAAATGTGGCCAGCATCGTCGGGAAACACACACACACACACACACATACGACCGAATCTATCTATGTGAGGTATGTGAATACACACCACCAATGTGAGACATCGCAAACTACACTAGATAGACAATGCTTACCATGACAACTATTGCTACCTTTAGTACCTAGATGGACGTGGTCATAACCGATTTGCTCTAAGACGTCGTTGTGTAAGTATGATATGACATATCTATGTGGACTCTGCGTTTTACTCAATATAATGTGAGATCACGTGAACTGCCAATCCGAGCTCATACACAGTGACCGTTACATTGTCGTATGTGCTCATACAAAGTGAACTCATACACATAACCGTCACTACGCGTACATTTTGCTTATCCGAACTCATACACAGTGACCGTTACAAAGTCGAAAGTGCATATACAGAGTGAAGTCATATGCATAACTTCATTACTTGTCAGGTTATTTGTAGGACGAGTTCCTTACAAATGAATATTATGACAATCCGTAACATAATATACACAGCAATGAACTGCGTAGGTACGTGATTCACGTAAGAACATCTGTTCAAATATCCCATGTATTACTGATTACTGATGGCATTTTTTTCCTGATATTAAATACAGATTATAATCTCAGAAAATCACTTACATCTATATAACATGGATATAATAATTTATGAGAATGGGTCAGACATGACATGTAAAAAGGTGCCATTAAAACAAACTAATTGATAAAAATACGTAGACAATGTTTCATTTAGAACACAAAGTACCTCTCTTCCAATCTGTAGACTTAACTGTGGTTAAATTACACACTTAAAAGCTCGCATTAATGGAAATAAGTTGATATTGTGTTTCAAGGACACAAAGTACCTCGCTTCAAATCTAAAGACTCAACTGTGGTTATATTACACACATGAGAGCTCGCATTGATGGAAATAAGTTGACATTGTGTTTCAAGAACACAAAGTACCTCGCTTCAAATCTATAAATTCAACTGTGGTTATATTACACACATGAGAGCTCGCATTGATGGAAATAAGTTGACATTGTGTATCAAGAACACAAAGTACCTCGCTTCAAATCTATAGACTCAACTGTGGTTATATTACACACTTGAGAGCTCGCATTGATGGAAATAAGTTGACATTGTGTTTCAAGAACACAAAGTACCTCGCTTCAAATCTATAAATTCAACTGTGGTTATATTACACACATGAGAGCTCGCATTGATGGAAATAAGTTGACATTGTGTTTCAAGAACACAAAGTACCTCGCTTCAAATCTATAGACTCAACTGTGGTTATATTACACACTTGAAAGCTCGCATTGATGGAAATAAGTTGACATTGTGTTTCAAGAACACAAAGTACCTCGCTTCAAATCTATAGACTCAACTGTGGTTATATTACACACATGAGAGCTCGCATTGATGGAAATAAGTTGACATTGTGTTTCAAGAACACAAAGTACCTCGCCTCAAATCTATAGACTCAACTGTGGTTATATTACACACTTGAAAGCTCGCATTGATGGAAATAAGTTGACATTGTGTTTCAAGAACACAAAGTACCTCGCTTCAAATCTATAGACTCAACTGTGGTTATATTACACACATGAGAGCTCGCATTGATGGAAATAAGTTGACATTGTGTTTCAAGAACACAAAGTACCTCGCTTCAAATCTATAGACTCAACTGTGGTTATATTACACACATGAGAGCTCGCATTGATGGAAATAAGTTGACATTGTGTTTCAAGAACACAAAGTACCTCGCTTCAAATCTATAGACTTAACTGTGGTTATATTACACACTTGAGAGCTCGCATTGATGGAAATAAGTTGACATTGTGTTTCAAGAACACAAAGTACCTCGCCTCAAATCTATAGACTCAACTGTGGTTATATTACACACTTAAGAGCTCGCATTGATAGAAATATGTTGACATTGTGTATCTATAACTTTTTTAAAATCTTTTCGGCCTAGAATGATTTTAGATCAATCCCAGTAAACATATCAGCTGGCTCGATGAAGGCACGGTGATGGGCTATAGTACCGGCCACTCTGGCAAGGTGCTGGCCACGAACAAGATGGTGCATTCAAAGATCATGCTGGCCAACAGCAATGACGCCGGTACTGGCTCAGTGCTGGCTGGGCTGCACGCGGCCAAATTTCCGGTACTGGGCCAGTACCGGCCAATTGCTATGGCCGGTACCGGCAGGTACTGGGCGGTACTGGGCCGGTACTGATATTATGGAGCTACTCCCCTCTCTCTCTGGCAGTGCATCGTCTTGATCTTCGTAATGTTAACATTTGACAAAATCGTTAAATACCATCGATTTCGTTCAATAACGCAAATGTCTTCGGGATCAGTGTGTATGAGACAAAACCTTACTGACCTCAGATCATACCCACACTTCAACCCTATCTGTATTAAATCATGATTTTATCATTTTTTACGAATATTTCTGTACATAAATGCTCAGTATTAATGAAAAGCCACTTTACTAATATTCGGAGAATATATGAACTGTGAGTGGAGCTTTATGATAAAATAGTCTTAAATTATTTGCGGTGTGTATTGTACAATGCATTGAATTAGTTGTTTAGATCTGCTGTGTGACGTTGAGTACGTACACACCGCATCATCTGAGGTCCTATAATTTTGACCTTGACGTAGAAGTTGCCATTTACTCGCCAGAACTATTGCATCGTATGTCTTCGGCGTTGTCAGGTTTCCTCAGTTTGCTTCGAATGTATGAGTAGAGGTTTATACCACCGGACAAGTGTGTAAGAAGACTTGAGAATCTGTTCAGTCTTTCTGAGGTCTTTCTTTCAGTATCTATTGAATCCTCGAATTTCATAATGAATTGATAATTGGAAATCACTCAACTTATTTATCACAAAATTGTTTTTATTATAAATTGCACAATATTTCGGCCACTGTCTGCGGCCTTCTTCAAGTGTATGTAACAATTATTGAAAAAATTGACAGGTATAAAACATTATGATTAAAAAAGTCTTTGGTTTTTGATAAGCCTAATGGATTGTGATTTGTTTGTCTTTTTTAATCATAATGTTTTATACCTGTCAATTTTTTCAATAATTGTTACATACACTTGAAGAAGGCCGCAGACAGTGGCCGAAATATTGTGCAATTTATAATAAAAAATAAAGTTTGTGTCCTGTCCAAAGGAAAGTAATTCATTTAATATAATACCAAACTTATCAGGAAGAGGAAATTTAATCACAAAATTGTTATTATCAGCGCAGATAATAATTATATTCACACTTATCGTGCATGTGTTTTAGGAAATATTAATAAATTATTTAAATCGTTTCAAAATTATACTTACAAAATATCAACAAATGTTAGTAAAACACACTGTTTTTGTACTCAAAAGTGTGAATATCCATTGATAAATATGACATTTAAATCAAGTGGACAATTTGACGGGAAATGCCATTCCTGTTGAATGATGAATATTTTACTGTTACCATGGTAACGTCATTGATGGTTGATTAAAAAATTACGCCATTTGACAGTATAACCGTTTTCCCTAGAAAATGTCCACTGATTTTAACATTAAATTAATGAATTTAATAATGTGTACACTTTTGAGTATGAAAATTATGATATTTACCGACAAATATGTTTTTATTTTGACGGGAAACCCCGTGGGTGATATAGGACAGCATCATGATTTATAATGTCTAGCCAAGAAACAATTTGTAACGATGGTGAAGACATTGTTGCCATTGCAATGATCTGCGCTATGGCGTTAGTGTATATTTTACTGATTTTAAACAATGGTAATAAAATAAATCATTTTAATATTTCTTAATTTTTTTTAATAGATTCCATGAAAACTAGTCATCCCACAACAAAACTGTAGTAATCTCTGGATTCATGCAAATATAAATTTCGTAACAAAACAAAACTTTAGTTTATTGCAAATTGGCGGTAGCCAATTTCAGATTTGCTTTGAAATCTATGCGAAAACTAGGCCCGATTCTGGTAAATCTAGTTTCTACGGCAAAAATAGATGACGAAAGCAACACTCGAATTTAAGCAAATATTTCGGAGGTGGAGTGTTTGCGATTACATCGCAAAACGACGATATCTACTGGAATTGGCGTTGTGATCAATTGTTTTCATATCGATAGCTGTGAAATAATTGAGCGAGCGAAGCGAGCGTCTCCATTTGGCTCTTTTGGCACGGACCTCTGTTTTTTTTTTTTTTTTGTTTGTTTTTTTTCTGTTACTGACGATATACAGGTCAGAGATTTTCTTCGATTGAGCTGAAATTTTGCACACATGTACGTAACATTTCTGATTGTTGCAGACCCTAATTTTTTTGAAATCCATTGATTGGTTCAAATTTTAAAAAAATTAACTTTCGATTGGTTGTTTTGATCAAATTGAAATTTTGACAAGTCATTACCCCCAACATTGTACCCAATCAAACAAAGTTTCAGCCAAATCCTCCCATTGGTTAAAATTTAAAACCATCTTTCCTGTGTTTTTAGAAATTTAAACTATAACCGATTGAACGATCAACTTATAACTTCGCATGATGGTTGGGACCAACATTATCTGCATTTTTGACAATTTTCATACTAATCTGTGTTTAAATCCAAACGTTGTTGACATTTTACGGACTATTTGCGTGTTGGCTGTCAAATTCACGGCGACTTCGACTCTTCAGTTCAAGGCAAGGTAGTTAGAGCAGAAACTTTCAAACGCAAATGAAACTGATAATGACCGTTTAACAGTCGATCTGATATTGTGTAGACACACTTATATCATATGAGTGGTCTCAGGTATATTTTTTGAAGGAGATCCTGTGATTTTTGAAAATTAACACGGAACCGTTCAATCATAAAGGTTCAATCGATCAACTTAAAGCTTTGCATGGTTATTTGGACCAATATTTTAGGAATGTTTTGAGATTTCTATACAAATCTGTGGCGAAATTTTAGAATTATTGGCTTTTAATGACATTTTCGATAGACAGAATTTCGGTTCGAGGTGTTGCGCGTATCCGTGCTCGCTCATCAACGCGTTACTCAGATTCATTGGTTAAAATTTAAATAAATATCTCCTGATAGGCTGAAAAATGAAAACGGTCTTCGATAATTCTGATCAAACTCATATTTTGCATGATTATAAAGACCAATATTGTCTCTTATTTTACAAAATTTCATCCCAATCAGTTAAGAACGTATGAAGTTATTTACATTTTTAATATCTGTCAGTAATGAAGTATCGAAATGAATGTTTTCCAGTGCCAATTGAAAATTGATTCTGATTTGCTTTATGAACCAGGTGCTTAGATGCTATTTTAAAGTTTCGATGAAAAGCATACACTTTTAAGTTGATATCATAATCAATTCCATATGGATGTATATGTTTTCTGTGCGTTGTGTACGCATTTCCGGTTCGAGAATTTGCACGTACCCGTGCTCGCTCATCAACGCGTTACACTGAGCGTTTTCCTAGTTGTATAAATAATATAACAATTCTTCACTCAATCACGTATTGCTAGACCGAAGGTTCATTATCCCGCACCTTTAACATAGGAATCTCGCCCTTATCAATATAACACATAGAAGCCATTTTAAGTTATTTGAAGTTTTTTCACTTTCCTGACAACATTTTTAAAATCTGAGTTCACATTCGAATTCAGCGTGAAAATTGGAGGTAACCACTCTAAAATTCAACTGTCTACTTGCAAAAATGAGAGAGAAAGACCGATTCTAAAATTCGTGAATTTGTTCAGATTTAATGCCATAGTAACAACGTTAGAGCAACCTCGATCTTGCACATGAAGTCAACGCAGAGAAAATAATTTTATTTGAACGATGATTACCGTTAATCCAAGCATTCTAGAGAAAAGTGTTTCAAACAAAAAACACTCACAATAGGATAATACATCGGTTAAAAGATTGAATTTGACGAATCCTGTTCAAACAGAGGAGAGAAAAATTCTGGGACCTCGTATGTAATGGCATAATTCATATTGATCATCACACATTTGTGAACTCGAATTGATGATACGAGTGAGCCTAGTGTGTATAAGATAGAACCATATAATTCTGAGAAAATATTTATTTTATAGATGATTATCGCAAAAAAAATTGACTAATGATTGAAAAATTACAACCTTGAAACACATTTTCGCAGTCCAAGGTTACGAGGAAAATTAAGTAGGAAGAAAACATTTTAGTCCAACTAGCATTTTAATAGTATGTCAAAATCTGGTTATTGTTCTTGTATAATTACGGAAATGTTATTGTTTGTAATGGGTAGCAGGCTTGATTCTCTTGGTTGTTCTTCCTGACTTAGTTTGTTTCGTGGTATACCTTCGGATTTAAGAAAATGCTATTTATTCTAACAAATTTATTTATAGAAAATATCAACATAATGTTGATAAAACATACTGTTTTATACTCAAAAGTGTAAATATCCATTGATAAATATGACATTTAAATCAAGTGGACAATTTGACGGGAAACGGCATTCCTGTCGAATGATTTAATATTTTATTGTAACCATGTCAACGTCATTAATTGTTAGTTGATTAAGAAATTACGCCATTTGACAGTATAACCGTTTTCCCTAGAAAATGTCCACTGAATAAAACATTATATTTATGAATTAATGTGTACACATTTGAGTATGAAAATAATAATTTTTACCGACAAATACGTTTTTATTTTGACCGGAAACCCCGTGGGTGAGCATCATGATTTATCAATTCTAGCCAAGAAACAATTTGTAACGATGGTGAAGACATTGTTGCCGTATGCAATACTCTGAGCTATGGCGTCAATGTATATTTTACTGATTCTAAACAATGATAATAAAATAAATCATTTCATTTTAATATTTCTTAAATTTTTTTGATGCCTTTAAAACTAGTCATCCCACTACAAAAATATGGTAATCTTGAATTCTAACAATTTTTAAACAAAAATAACATAACATAACAAAACTTTAGGTTATTGCAATTTGGCGGCCGCCAATTTCAGATACGTAATCGCTTAGCTTTGAAATCTATGCGAAAACTAGGACCGATTCTGGTAAATCTAGTTTCTACGGCAAAACTAGATGACGAAAGCACCACTCGAATTTTAGCAAATATTCCGGAACACTCCTCGTAAGTATACCTACCACACTATCGATCACTTCGATCTGTGGTAGTTTTAAAAATTCGTTCAAATATCTCAATTTCGTTCAATTACATCGCAAATAGACGATATCTATTGGAGATGGCGTTAGGATCAATTGTTTTCATATCGATAGCTGTGAAATACATGTATAAATAATATAACAATTCTTCACTCAATCACGTATTGCTAGACCGTAAGGTTAATTATCCCGCACCTTTAACATAGGAATCTCGCCCTTATCAATATAACACACAGAAGCCATTTAAGTTATTTGAAGTTTTTTCACTTTCCTGACAACATTTTTAAAATCTGAGTTCACATTCGAATTCAGCGTGAAAATTGGAGGTAACCAATCTAAAATTCAACTGTCTACTTGCAAAAATGAGAGAGAAAGACCGATTCTAAAATTCGTGAATTTGTTCAGATTTAATGCCATAGTACCAACGTTAGAGCAACCCCGACCTTGCAAGTTAAGTCAACACAGAGAAAATAATTTTATTTGAATGATGATTACCGTTAATCCAAGCATTCTAGAGAAAAGTGTCTCAAACAAAAAAACACTCACAATAGGATAATACATCGGGGAAAATATAAATTTTGACGAATCCTCCTCAAAGCGAGGAGAGAAGAAACCTAGGACCTCGTTTGCAATTGATGAATTCATATTGAGCGTCACACATTTGGGAACTCGAATTGATAATGAATAAGTATACTGTGTGTATGAGATAGAACCAAAGAATGTGAATTTCAGGGGCGTAACAAGGGGTGTGCGGCTGGGTAGTAGTACATTTACACGCTTAGTATGGTACATCTGCCAATGACTGGTGCATTTTCCCTAGTTAATTACTATTATGACTTTTCCACTGAAGCTATGCTTCTTGACTTTGGTGAATAGTTTGTTGAACAATTTTAATAAATGTAATTCATTTATTTGATAACAAATAAATAAAATTCAATAAATGTAAATTATATTCAAAATAAAAATAACTTCAATTTCAATATGAAGGTATGTGCGAAGCAAAACATCTAATGGTAGCCAGGTTGGTAGAACTCTCGCCCGGGAAGTGAGATCTCCCGGGTTCGAGCCCTGGTTCGGCGGTTATTTCCACTTTGCACATTAGTTGAAGCGAAATAAAAAAATTAAAATGAATATAATGTATATTTATGGGCGCTGGAGCGGCGAAGGGGGGGGGGGGGGGGGGGGGGGTAAACGTGCCACCCCCCTAAGAAAACACATGAGGCAGATAAATCAATGTGCCTACCCCCCCCCCCCCCCTTCCCCATAATAAAGATATTCATTCAAATCTACTTAATAAATTGTCCGACTTCGAAATAATCTTCATAAGAAACTATTGAGTAAAGATATTAAAGTTCAAATTTTCAGTTAATCCCTATGTAAGGGGAGCAAATCGCCGAAAAATTATAAGCCAAAGCGCATCGAAATTTGGTCCATATGAACTTCTGAAATTAAAAACAAATCCGACCTGCATGATTTTGGGGGGTTTTGTGCATTGAACTCAAACGTAAACGTGTTTTCCCGAAAAAATGTATTTTCAGCTACTTTTGGGGCATCTGACAACCAGGAGTGCCCCCCCCCCCCTGCAAAAATATACTTCCTACGCATCTGTGTATATTTATTATGAACGTATGCTCCTTTTAGAACAAATTTACAACGATTTCATTTTATCTCAACATTTTCATATTAACAAATTTCCAATCTAGAAAAGAATTCTTAATTTACCATCATATACTACTTATGCCAAATGTCATATTGAAACATCCTACACAAAACTACATCATTGACAAGTGGTAAAATATTACAGCTAATATGATGGAAACATGGTACAAGTTATTTTCGATTTTAGAGAACTCTCACCCAGAATATATTTTCTCAATTATATTCCCTAAAATATCAAAGTATGGTATACTCAAAAAAAAATATTAAAAATGGCTAATTTCTTGTTGTTTTCATGATGAAACTTTATCTAGTTGAATTGAATAATGTGCTTGTCCGGTATAATCTCAGATCTTTCTTCTCCACACAGCCACCGATTCATATGCCATATTAATTTAAAACACTAAATAATAGTGTCTTGTGTAAAACACTTATAATTGTAATTAGGTTTCATTTTAATCACATGTCACAGCCCGTACGATTCATTATTCAGTACCTTTGACATGGGAACCCCGCCCTTATCAATATCACACACAGATGCCATTTCAGTTAATTGATGTTTATTCACTCTACTGACAACATTTTCAAAATCTGAGTTCACATTCGAATTCAGCGGGAAAATTGGAGTAAACCACTCTAAAATTCAACTGTCTACTTGCAAAAATGAGAGAGAAAGACCGATTCTAAAATTCGTGAATTTGTTCAGATTTAATGCCATAGTAACAACGTTAGAGCAACCTCGATCTTGCACGTGAAGTCAACGCAGAGAAAATAATTTTATTTGAACGATGATTACCGTTAATCCAAGCATCCTAGAGATAAGTGTTTCAAACAAAAAACACTCACAATAGGATAATACATCAGGGAATATATTGAATTTGACGAATCTTTTTCAAACAGTGGAGAGAAAAATCCTAGGACCTCGTTTGTAATTGATAAATTCATAATGATCATCACACATTTGTGAACTCGAATTGATACTGTAAATGAGCCTAGAGTGTGTATAAGATAGAACTTCTGCTATTAATTATTTAAATAATTCTTAAACACTGTATGTTATGAAGAAAGTATTTTAATAGGTATTTCATAATAAATTGAATACAGAAAATCATCTGTCTGAGAAATTGAAGCTGTTAATAATGACCGTAAAGATTATTGTATACAAAACTGTGCGTAATGGGAGGGTTGCTAAGGTGTCGAATTCTAGACGCAGAGGGGCGTAAGTCCGTCTTGTTAATACATTCCCTCGAGCTCGTGTGTTGGCGCTTGAGCCAACTTGCTCACATCCCCTGTGAGCGGCAAATGATGGGAGGGTCGCCTAATGAGTCGAGTTCTAGACGCGGTCCTAATAGGTCTGTAGAAGGTAAATCGATGGTCTGCGGGGGCATGTATTTAAAATTTTGGCCCAATTTTGAGTATAAAGTTCGGCGTTACAATTTCAAAAATCGACTAGCTGAGAATTTCTAGTATTTTTTATTTTTCTTCACTCAATATCGAGCTGGGACCTACCCTCTTTTTTAAAAAATGTCTCGTACTTTCGCTCTCAAAAGGACAAAAAAACTAATTTTTATGGCCCATTTCGGCGCCATCTTGAATTAGTGAGTCGGCGTTATGTCCATCGGAATCGACGTGTAAGCATTAGTTAAGTTTTGCATATTCAAGTATTTCCTCCAAAAATTGCAAGCGATGTGCTCAAACTCGATTTTCGATAAATAATCTGGAGCTACCTCCGTCTGGAGCTGCTTTGTCTTGTTCTCGGATCTGTTACATTTTCAAAAAACCTTTCAAAACCCCAAAGTTCGTTCAATTGCATCGCAAATAGACTCTTCTTATCGCAAATGTCTTCATGATTAACAGTTTTCCTATGTGTACCTACCTGTTTAAAACCACGAATTCCCAAGAATTTTGCCGCTTTTGAAAAATATCGACTTTTGACAATGTCGTTGATAATGAGATCACTATCGATTTTTCCTGTTTTAAAATTGCAGTTAATTTGCAGCTTAGAATTCTCATAGACAACGTACCTACATAGCAATATAAAAATATCCGGGACGTGTCATGTGAACATTGCAGGCAAAGCGGTGATATTTAAATTGAAAAAGCAACATGTAAAAACTCTCTTTGTGATCGCATCTTTATTCATTTTACTTTTTAATCATTCGGATATAAGTTAAAAATTAACCCAAAATATAAGTAAGTGTCGTCGCATGACATGAGAAATTAATATTACAATATAAGATACTTCGGAAAGACGGTAAAGGTTGGCAAGTCTCATTACACACTCGTGGAGAGAATCAAACATATTACTCATGTTCGAAGTAAACTGAAACCCCTAACCACGCAGAAAATGGAAACCTTCTTATGGCGATAAACACTCCTACCTTCAGTTCAAGGTCGACGCTCTAGGACCTCAGATAATGCGGTGTGTGCGTATCGGTGATACACAACAGTTCAGTGAAGCAAATCTAATGCATGTGTATAAAACAAGGAAAAACTATCAAGCAATTGTTTAAATAAATCCCAAACTCGTCCATATTTACTCCTAATATTATGAAAGTAGATTTACATAGCATTGGTCATTCGTTTACGGATAATCATTACTAAACAATATCCTCATTTTGAGTTTGAATCAATATATTGAACTTTCTGAATTTCTTCAAGGTCTTTTGGGTAGTTTTATCGCATACACATTGTTGAATTTAAAATAACAATACGAGGTCGTCTGTGTGTTAATACACGCCAATCCCATTTCTCAGTTGTATCTGAAGTCTTCTGGCTATCGCATACACATTGTTGAATTTAAAATAACAATACGAGGTCGTCTGTGTGTTGATACACGCCAATCCGATTTCTCAGTTGTATCTGAAGTCTTCTGGCAATCGCATACACATTGTTGAATTTAAAATAACAATACGAGGTCGTCTGTGTGTTGATACACGCCAATCCGATTTCTCAGTTGTATCTGAAGTCTTCTGGCAATCGCATACACATTGTTGAATTTAAAATAACAATACGAGGTCGTCTGTGTGTTAATACACGCCAATCCCATTTCTCAGTTGTATCTGAAGTCTTCTGGCTATCGCATACACATTGTTGAATTTAAAATAACAATACGAGGTCGTCTGTGTGTTAATACACGCCAATCCCATTTCTCAGTTGTATCTGAAGTCTTCTGGCAATCGCATACACATTGTTGAATTTAAAATAACAATACGAGGTCGTCTGTGTGTTGATACACGCCAATCCCATTTCTCAGTTGTATCTGAAGTCTTCTGGCTATCGCATACACATTGTTGAATTTAAAATAACAATACGAGGTCGTCTGTGTGTTGATACACGCCAATCCGATTTCTCAGTTGTATCTGAAGTCTTCTGGCAATCGCATACACATTGTTGAATTTAAAATAACAATACGAGGTCGTCTGTGTGTTGATACACGCCAATCCGATTTCTCAGTTGTATCTGAAGTCTTCTGGCAATCGCATACACATTGTTGAATTTAAAATAACAATACGAGGTCGTCTGTGTGTTAATACACGCCAATCCCATTTCTCAGTTGTATCTGAAGTCTTCTGGCTATCGCATACACATTGTTGAATTTAAAATAACAATACGAGGTCGTCTGTGTGTTAATACACGCCAATCCCATTTCTCAGTTGTATCTGAAGTCTTCTGGCAATCGCATACACATTGTTGAATTTAAAATAACAATACGAGGTCGTCTGTGTGTTGATACACGCCAATCCCATTTCTCAGTTGTATCTGAAGTCTTCTGGCTATCGCATACACATTGTTGAATTTAAAATAACAATACGAGGTCGTCTGTGTGTTAATACACGCCAATCCCATTTCTCAGTTGTATCTGAAGTCTTCGGGCAATCGCATACACATTGTTGAATTTAAAATAACAATACGAGGTCGTCTGTGTGTTGATACACGCCAATCCCATTTCTCAGTTGTATCTGAAGTCTTCTGGCTATCGCATACACATTGTTGAATTTAAAATAACAATACGAGGTCGTCTGTGTGTTAATACACGCCAATCCCATTTCTCAGTTGTATCTGAAGTCTTCTGGCAATCGCATACACATTGTTGAATTTAAAATAACAATACGAGGTCGTCTGTGTGTTAATACACGCCAATCCGATTTCTCAGTTGTATCTGAAGTCTTCTGGCAATCGCATACACATCGTTGAATTTAAAATAACAATACGAGGTCGTCTGTGTGTTGATACACGCCAATCCCATTTCTCAGTTGTATCTGAAGTCTTCTGGCTATCGCATACACATTGTTGAATTTAAAATAACAATACGAGGTCGTCTGTGTGTTGATACACGCCAATCAGATTTCTCAGTTGTATCTGAAGTCTTCTGGCTATCGCATACACATTGTTGAATTTAAAATAACAATACGAGGTCGTATGTGTGTTAATACACGCCAATCCGATTTCTCAGTTGTATCTGAAGTCTTCTGTAGTTTAGTTCTATCGCATACACATTGTTGAATTTAAAATAACAATACGAGGTCGTCTGTGTGTTAATACACGCCAATCCGATTTCTCAGTTGTATCTGAAGTCTTCTGGCTATCGCATACACATTGTTGAATTTAAAATAACAATACGAGGTCGTCTGTGTGTTGATACACGCCAATCCGATTTCTCAGTTGTATCTGAAGTCTTCTGGCTATCGCATACACATTGTTGAATTTAAAATAACAATACGAGGTCGTATGTGTGTTAATACACGCCAATCCGATTTCTCAGTTGTATCTGAAGTCTTCTGTAGTTTAGTTCTATCGCATACACATTGTTGAATTTAAAATAACAATACGAGGTCGTCTGTGTGTTGATACACGCCAATCCGATTTCTCAGTTGTATCTGAAGTCTTCTGGCTATCGCATACACATTGTTGAATTTAAAATAACAATACGAGGTCTTCTGTGTGTTGATACACGCCAATCCCATTTCTCAGTTGTATCTGAAGTCTTCTGGCAATCGCATACACATTGTTGAATTTAAAATAACAATACGAGGTCGTATGTGTGTTGATACACGCCAATCCGATTTCTCAGTTGTATCTGAAGTCTTCTGGCTATCGCATACACATTGTTGAATTTAAAATAACAATACGAGGTCGTCTGTGTGTTGATACACGCCAATCCCATTTCTCAGTTGTATCTGAAGTCTTCTGGCTATCGCATACACATTGTTGAATTTAAAATAACAATACGAGGTCGTCTGTGTGTTGATACACGCCAATCCGATTTCTCAGTTGTATCTGAAGTTTTCTGGCTATCGCATACACATTGTTGAATTTAAAATAACAATACGAGGTCGTCTGTGTGTTGATACACGCCAATCCCATTTTTCAGTTGTATCTGAAGTCGTCTGTAGTTTAGTTCTATCGCATACACATTGTTGAATTTAAAATAACAATACGAGGTCGTCTGTGTGTTGATACACGCCAATCCGATTTCTCAGTTGTATCTGAAGTCTTCTGGCAATCGCATACACATTGTTGAATTTAAAATAACAATACGAGGTCGTCTGTGTGTTGATACACGCTAATCCGATTTCTCAGTTGTATCTGAAGTCTTCTGGCTATCGCACACACATTGTTGAATTTAAAATAACAATACGAGGTCGTCTGTGTGTTAATACACGCCAATCCGATTTCTCAGTTGTATCTGAAGTCTTCTGGCTATCGCATACACATTGTTGAATTTAAAATAACAATACGAGGTCGTCTGTGTGTTGATACACGCCAATCCGATTTCTCAGTTGTATCTGAAGTCTTCTGGCAATCGCATACACATTGTTGAATTTAAAATAACAATACGAGGTTGTCTGTGTGTTGATACACGCCAATCCGATTTCTCAGTTGTATCTGAAGTCTTCTGGCTATCGCATACACATTGTTGAATTTAAAATAACAATACGAGGTCGTCTGTGTGTTGATACACGCCAATCCCATTTCTCAGTTGTATCTGAAGTCTTCTGGCTATCGCATACACATTGTTGAATTTAAAATAACAATACGAGGTCGTCTGTGTGTTAATACACGCCAATCCGATTTCTCAGTTGTATCTGAAGTCTTCTGGCTATCGCATACACATTGTTGAATTTAAAATAACAATACGAGGTCGTCTGTGTGTTAATACACGCCAATCCGATTTAAATTTAAATTCAACGTTTAAATTACAACATTTTAAGACACAAGACGCAAGTCTGTCAAATATAACAATATAGAATGTTTTTCAAGATGTTACAAGTTATATATAATCCAACAAAAAATATACACATTTGTGAAATTGTATTCAATAACATTTTACGTGGATTTCCCCCCTCTATAAAAATATCAATACGTAGTCAGTTACTGCAGTTAGAAACTTGTCTATTTCGCACGTATGTGACATTTGTTTTATGTAATAGTTACATTGTTTAACGTTATTATTAATATTTTCCGGTAATCATTTGGTACGTACACGATTTTAGCATACGCACGATATTACGTACTTTTTAAAAAAACATACGATTATCTTCAACAGAGTAATACGATATTTAATTGTATTTGTTTGTTTTGTTTGTTTTGTTTTAACATTTTATTTATTATAAACAGGTTAATACATATAGTCAGACTAGGCCACATAGCCATGACTGGCTAGCCTGTGGCAATACATAATTCAATAAACCATAATAAATCATAAAGAAATACAATATCAATATTGCAGACATAATTAATTAATTCAATAAACAATACAAATTCATAAGAAATACAGGATTATATTACAAAGTATTTACCAAACGTAATTGAGTTGTATAGGAAAAATAACATTAATAATAATACTCATCTGAATCATAATAATAATAATAATAATAATAATAATAATAACATATTCAATTAATGATCTCTATTTATCAACCAATCTTTGATTTCCTTTTTAATAATAACATATTTATCTAACTGTTTCAAAACAGGGGGAATGATATTAAAAATAGTAGGGATTGTATATTGAAGCCGCCTTTTGCCATGTTTATTTGTGTAACCTGGCACCTTCAGTGTTCCCTTTTCCTTTGCTCTCGTATTTACTTCATGATCGTATAATATTTTATATTCATCGTCAAAGTAATACCGTATAATTAATTTATACAAGAAAATATCAAAAATGTTAAGGAAATTCAAATATGCAAAAAAACTATCATTTTTATAATTAAATTTAATCTTCACATAATTTGGCGTTATAATATTAATAATTCTTTTCTGAACCATAAAAATCCTCTGTAAATGCACATCAGAAGCATTACCCCATGCCAATACCCCATACGTCATAATTGACTCAACCAGCGCATAATACACTATTTTTATTAATCGCAATGACAAAATATCGTTTAAATTATATAATCTATATGCACATATACGCAATTTATTACAAAGAACATTAATATGAGGGCGCCAAGTAAAATGTCTATCAATAGTCAAACCCAAATAAACATGAGTTTCAGCGGTCTCAATTTTAGTCACACAAAGACAACTACCTTCCAACGTATTATTATGTATACAACTATTGGAATGAAAAGTAATGTCAATCATAGAATTCTTTTCTGTATTAAAAGGAGAACATATATGTAATATTTTTGTTTTGCTAGAATTAATCACCAGACCACTATCATGAGTCCAACAAATTAATTTATTGAAGTTGATCTGAAGTTCCATTTCTGCAATTTCTAAACTTTTATTAGCTACTAAAAGAACGGTATCATCTGCAAACATAAATATCTTTGTGTCATGTAGTAATTTAAATACATAATTTACATAGATTATATACAAAATAGGGCCAAGGTTAGACCCTTGAGGGACTCCCAGTAACACGTCTTTATAATAACTAAAAGAATTTGACACCTTGACTACAATCTTTCGATTATTTAAATAATTCTTAAACCAATTCAATAATGGTCCCCTTATCCCAATATTCTCCAAAATTTGTATTAACTTTTTGTGATTAATGGTATCAAATGCCTTCGAAAAATCAATGAACAACGCAATTATATTGAAATTTTTGTCAAGATTCAAATTAATATATTCGGAAAATAATATCAATAGGTCAGTTGTACTTTTTCCTTTTTGAAAACCAAATTGCATATTATCAATTATATCAAACTTTTTAAGGTAATCCGTTAGCTTTTGGACTAAAATTTTCTCCATTATTTTCTCAACTGTTGGCAACAATGATATTGGCCTGTAATTTGTTAACAATAAATGATCTCCTTTCTTAAATATTGGTCTAACTACTGACAATTTCATTGCATCAGGCACTACACCGGTCTTTAATGATAAGTTTATGAGATGAGTTAACACAGGACTAATTTCAGTACACAAATATTTAATATCGATTGCTCGAATACTATGAATCCCAGGTTGCTTATTTACATTCATTTCTCTTATTATCTTTTCAATTTCAAATCTGTGAATTGCTGGAATATACAATGACTGTGTTGCCTCATCACAATATACACTTTTACTAGAGACAATATTACACTTGTGGCTTATATTCTCAATATCACTTATAAATGAATCAACAAATAAATTGGCAATTTTATCAACTGTATGTCCCTTACCTAAATATCTAGTGATACCATCATCCACAGAACTCTTCTTACTTTTCCCAGAAATAATATTAATTGTTTTCCACATATCTCTCATATTCATTTTTGCACCCTCTATCTCTTTCTTATAATAAGAAATCTTTGCAGACTTTATTTTCTTTGTAACTTCATTTCTAAATTTTTTGTACTCATTCATGTTTATGCATCTCATAGAATTCTCACAATTTTTCCATTTTTTGAATAATTTATCCCTTTTGTTTACATCCATCAACAAATCTTTAGTCATCCAATTTTTACGCAACATATTTTTACAATTCAATTTTTTTGTGTAAGTAGCCTTATCATAACAGTGCTTAAAAGTGTCTACTATTTTAGCATAGAGTTCAACACAATCATTACTCTCCAACAATGTTGACCAATTTACTTCCTTAAACAATTGTTTCAATTTATCTTCGCAAATGAATTCTCTGATTGCATCTTGATTTTTGTCTACATTAACAATTACTTCCATATAAATATCAACCAACACCATGTAATGATCAGTAATTTTTGTAGTAAAAATAGCTGACTTTACTTGTTGATTCTTTATCCTAGCATACACATGATCAATACAACTAACACACAGTTTATCCAAAACAAATTCTTCCCTTGTAACCCCAATGATGCATTTACGCAATCCCCTTGTTGACATAACATTTTCATATGATTGAATACTACCATCATCCTCATTTAGTATATTCATATTTACATCTCCAACATACAAGATATCATTGCCCTCATTTTCCTGGAAATAATCATCCAACTCAACGACATAACTAGTTCTACTTTTATCTGGTGGCCTATAAACCGCTAATAACGTAATTTTCCGGTTATTAGAAAAAGTCAATGTCCCTCCAATACCTTCGAAATTCACAAAATTTATTTTAGTTAACTTAAAATTAATTTCATTCTTTACATATAAGAAAATACCCCCACCTCTTCTATTTCTTCTTACATTTTCATATAAAGTATATCCATTTATGACATATTCAATACTAATGTCAGGCAATGACACCTCCGACAAGACAAGTACATCAAATTTTCCTATATATTCATTCAAAATTAGTAATAGTTCATCCCAGTGCTTCCTAATTGACCTTATATTTATGTGCAGAACAACAAACCCCTTTATAACTGTAAACCATTCATCAATGTTACTCAATACTTGCGATTTTTCCTTTGATTCAAATTCATCTAGCCACTGTTGCATCCGACTACAAATGCTTGAAGATCCCTAATAGAAGTTATTTTATGCACTTTTCTTGAATCTGCGTCTTTTCTCACCAGTATGATACCGTTCCTAAACCAAACAAACTTATGTCTAAGGTCCTTAGCTTCTTGTTTAGTTCTCCAAAACAGTTCTCTATAATATGGGGAAAGATTTTCATTCACGTACACGCGAACCTGACTTGTTCCAGCTGTGACGTCACAACTTCTCAGTAGCTCCTTCCTCTTAGCCACGAATTGGTCCCTCTTCTTTCGTGTAGTAAATTGCACTATTATTTTGGAAACTTTTCTGTTCTCATTCCTTGAAGGTAGACGATGTGCAGCATCAATATCAGCTGGCAAGATTTCAATATCTAATTTCTTTGCAACATTTATCACTATTCCCTCAACATTCTCGTCATCAAGCTGCTCTACGTTTTCAATCTCAATATTGCGATTCCTGTGATACTGATCATTTACATTGACTTGTTGCATCAGATTATAAATCACAACATCCTTCTCCTCAGCTTGCTTTTTCAAAACATCAACAGTGCTCTTCAATTCCTTAAGCTCTCCTGCAAAATCTTGTCTTAATTTCATAACCTCATCCGTTAATGTTTTGAAATTTTCTCTCATTTCATTCTTGAACTCATTTAACGCCTCTCCAAATGATAAAAAAGGATTGTCACCTGTTGGTGTTGCAGCTTTTTTTTCTTTACACTGCCCACACCTCCAGGCAGACTTCTTTTCCTGAGACTTACTTGAGTATGAAGCTTTAAGTAATCCCGCACAGTCTTTTGTAAGATGAAAATGCTTTTCACACACTTGGCATGCGCATGAGTCAGCCTCGTGACTCACGTCCAACCCGCAACTGCCGCACAACATTGATACAACTGTACTCCTCGACGTTCAGTCGACGACTGAACGTCGTTTAATTGTTTAGTCATTGCTCCAATGTAGTTATCTTAATTTATTTGCTGGTTTCTATGCATGTAACATAGGTGTACCTAACAATTGAACGTATTAATAAATAGTTTACAAAACTATACGTTTTTATTTTTTATGACCTCACATTGTATTGGCTTAGGCGGTCGCGCTGTGTGTATTTCAAATATTTGAATGCCGTCATGTCATTGGCTGATTCGAATTTAAAGGGAACTCCACAAAATGCATGTCCGAAAAAGGAGCTCACATGCTGCGGTCACTACGCGTCATGGGTGTGTACGAAGTGTGTGAAAACTATTCGAGCGCCGCCCTGGTGGGAACACACCTCAACTACGAAAACAGACAAATCTATCAATGTGAGCTCATAGCTGAAACTCGGTAGGAAGGCCTTATTTATCATTTAGCATTGATTCCCTATACTAAACAATCCGAGCTCAGGGGGTCTGAGCTCACATTGAAAATGGACCTCACATTCCTGTTGTGTATTCACCCGCCTGAGCTCACATTGATAGCTTTGTCAACACACACACACATACACACAATAAAAACACACACACACACACACACACACACACACACACACACACACACACACACACACACACACACACACACACACAGCTGTGAATATGAACAGGTGTTTTTAAAGATGTGACATAGGACTTGAACTGCAACTAAGTATTGGTGAACTTATATCTTATATAATGCCATGTTTTTGTAAAAGCATTTTGTCTCTTTACTATGATATAACATGTATGTATCCTACTGATCAATAAAATAATAATAATAATAAAAAAACACACATACACACACACACACACACACACACACATACACACACACACACACACACACACACATACGACCGAATCTATCTATGTGAGGTATGTGAATACACACCACCAATGTGAGACATCGCAAACTACACTAGATAGACAATGCTTACCATGACAACTATTGCTACCTTTAGTACCTAGATGGACGTGGTCATAACCGATTTGCTCTAAGACGTCGTTGTGTAAGTATGATATGACATATCTATGTGGACTCTGCGTTTTACTCAATATAATGTGAGATCACGTGAACTGCCAATCCGAGCTCATACACAGTGACCGTTACATTGTCGTATGTGCTCATACAAAGTGAACTCATACACATAACCGTCACTACGCGTACATTTTGCTTATCCGAACTCATACACAGTGACCGTTACAAAGTCGAAAGTGCATATACAGAGTGAAGTCATATGCATAACTTCATTACTTGTCAGGTTATTTGTAGGACGAGTTCCTTACAAATGAATATTATGACAATCCGTAACATAATATACACAGCAATGAACTGCGTAGGTACGTGATTCACGTAAGAACATCTGTTCAAATATCCCATGTATTACTGATTACTGATGGCATTTTTTTCCTGATATTAAATACAGATTATAATCTCAGAAAATCACTTACATCTATATAACATGGATATAATAATTTTTTGAGAATGGGTCAGACATGACATGTAAAAAGGTGCCATTAAAACAAACTAATTGATAAAAATACGTAGACAATGTTTCATTTAGAACACAAAGTACCTCTCTTCCAATCTGTAGACTTAACTGTGGTTATATTACACATGATCGCTGATTACACACTTAAAAGCTCGCATTAATGGAAATAAGTTGACATTGTGTTTCAAGAACACAAAGTACCTCGCTTCAAATCTATAGACTCAACTGGTTATATTACACACATGAGAGCTCGCATTGATGGAAATAAGTTGACATTGTGTTTCAAGAACACAAAGTACCTCGCTTCAAATCTATAGACTCAACTGTGGTTATATTACACACTTGAGAGCTCGCATTGATGGAAATAAGTTGACATTGTGTTTCAAGAACACAAAGTACCTCGCTTCAAATCTATACACTCAACTGTGGTTATATTACACACATGAGAGCTCGCATTGATGGAAATAAGTTGACATTGTGTTTCAAGGACACAAAGTACCTCGCTTCAAATCTATAGACTTAACTGTGGTTATATTACACACTTGAGAGCTCGCATTGATGGAAATAAGTTGACATTGTGTTTCAAGAACACAAAGTACCTCGCTTCAAATCTATAGACTCAACTGTGGTTATATTACACACTTGAGAGCTCGCATTGATAGAAATATGTTGACATTGTGTATCTATAACTTTTTAAAAATCTTTTCGGCCTAGAATGATTTTAGATCAATCCCAGTAAACATATCAGCTGGCTCGATGAAGGCACGGTGATGGGCTATAGTACCGGCCACTCTGACAAGGTGCTGGCCACGAACAAGATGGTGCATTCAAAGATCATGCTGGCCAACAGCAATGACGCCGGTACTGGCTCAGTGCTGGCTGGGCTGCACGCGGCCAAATTTCCGGTACTGGGCCAGTACCGGCCAATTGCTCTGGCCGGTACCGGCAGGTACTGGGCGGTACTGGGCCGGTACTGATATTATGGAGCTACTCCCCTCTCTCTCTGGCAGTGCATCGTCTTGATCTTCGTAATGTTAACATTTGACAAAATCGTTAAATACCATCGATTTCGTTCAATAACGCAAATGTCTTCGGGATCAGTGTGTATGAGACAAAACCTTACTGACCTCAGATCATACCCACACTTCAACCCTATGTGTATTAAATCATGATTTTATCATTTTTTACGAATATTTCTGTACATAAATGCTCAGTATTAGTGAAAAGCCACTTTACTAATATTCGGAGAATATATGAACTGTGAGTGGAGCTTTATGATAAAATAGTCTTAAATTATTTGCGGTGTGTATTGTACAATGGATTGAATTAGTTTCTTAGATCTGCTGTGTGACGTTGAGTACGTACACACCGCATCATCTGAGGTCCTATAATTTTGACCTTGACGTAGAGGTTGCCATTTACTCGCCAGAACTATTGCATCGTATGTCTTCGGCGTTGTCAGGTTTCCTCAGTTTGCTTCGAATGTATGAGTAGAGGTTTAAACCACCGGACAAGTGTGTAAGAAGACTTGAGAATCTGTTCAGTCTTTCTGAGGTCTTTCTTTCAGTATCTATTGAATCCTCGAATTTCATAATGAATTGATAATTGGAAATCACTCAACTTATTTATCACAAAATTGTTATTATCAGCGCAGATAATAATTATATTCACACTTATCATGCATGTGTTTTAGGAAATATTAATAAATTATTTAAATCGTTTCAAAATTATACTTACAAAATATCAACAAATGTTAGTAAAACACACTGTTTTTGTACTCAAAAGTGTGAATATCCATTGATAAATATGACATTTAAATCAAGTGGACAATTTGACGGGAAATGCCATTCCTGTTGAATGATGTAATATTTTACTGTTACCATGGTAACGTCATTGATGGTTGATTAAAAAATTATGACATTTGACAGTATAACCGTTTTCCCTAGAAAATGTCCACTGATTTTAACATTATATTAATGAATTTAATAATGTGTACACTTTTGAGTATGAAAATTATGATATTTACCGACAAATATGTTTTTATTTTGACGGGAAACCCCGTGGGTGATATAGGACAGCATTATGATTTATAATGTCTAGCCAAGAAACAATTTGTAACGATGGTGAAGACATTGTTGCCATTGCAATGATCTGCGCTATGGCGTTAGTGTATATTTTACTGATTTTAAACAATGGTAATAAAATAAATCATTTTAATATTTCTTAATTTTTTTTAATAGATTCCATGAAAACTAGTCATCCCACAACAAAACTGTAGTAATCTCTGAATTCATGCAAATATAAATTTCGTAACAAAACAAAACTTTAGTTTATTGCAAATTGGCGGTAGCCAATTTCAGATTAGCTTTGAAATCTATGCGAAAACTAGGCCCGATTCTGGTAAATCTAGTTTCTACGGCAAAAATAGATGACGAAAGCAACACTTGAATTTAAGCAAATATTTCGGAGGTGGAGTGTTTGCGATTACATCGCAAAACGACGATATCTACTGGAATTGGCGTTGTGATCAATTGTTTTCATATCGATAGCTGTGAAATAATTGTATAAATAATATAACAATTCTTCACTCAATCACGTATTGCTAGACCGTAAGGTTCATTATCCCGCACCTTTAACATAGGAATCTCGCCCTTATCAATATAACACACAGGAGCCATTTAAGTTATTTGAAGTTTTTTCACTTTCCTGACAACATTTTTAAAATCTGATTTCACATTCGAATTCAGCGTGAAAATTGGAGGTAACCACTCTAAAATTCAACTGTCTACTTGCAAAAATGAGAGAGAAAGACCGATTCTAAAATTCGTGAATTTGTTCAGATTTAATGCCATAGTAACAACGTTAGAGCAACCTCGATCTTGCACGTGAAGTCAACGCAGAGAAAATAATTTTATTTGAACGATGATTACCGTTAATCCAAGCATTCTAGAGAAAAGTGTTTCAAACAAAAAACACTCACAATAGGATAATACATCGGTTAAAAGATTGAATTTGACGAATCCTGTTCAAACAGAGGAGAGAAAAATTCTGGGACCTCGTATGTAATGGCATAATTCATATTGATCATCACACATTTGTGAACTCGAATTGATGATACGAGTGAGCCTAGTGTGTATAAGATAGAACCATATAATTCTGAGAAAATATTTATTTTATAGATGATTATCGCAAAAAAAATTGACTAATGATTGAAAAATTACAACCTTGAAACACATTTTCGCAGTCCAAGGTTACGAGGAAAATTAAGTAGGAAGAAAACATTTTAGTCCAACTAGCATTTTAATAGTATGTCAAAAAGTGGTTATTGTTCTTGTATAATTACGGAAGTGTTATTGTTTGTAATGGGTAGCAGGCTTGATTCTCTTGGTTGTTCTTCCTGACTTAGTTTGTTTCGTGGTATACCTTCAGATTTAAGAAAATGCTATTTATTCTAACAAATTTATTTATAGAAAATATCAACATAATGTTGATAAAACATAATGTTTTATACTCAAAAGTGTAAATATCCATTGATAAATATGACATTTAAATCAAGTGGACAATTTGACGGGAAACGGCATTCCTGTCGAATGATTTAATATTTTATTGTAACCATGTCAACGTCATTAATTGTTAGTTGATTAAGAAATTACGCCATTTGACAGTATAACCGTTTTCCCTAGAAAATGTCCACTGAATAAAACATTATATTTATGAATTAATGTGTACACTTTTGAGTATGAAAATAATAATTTTTACCGACAAATACGTTTTTATTTTGACGGGAAACCCCGTGGGTGAGCATCATGATTTATCAATTCTAGCCAAGAAACAATTTGTAACGATGGTGAAGACATTGTTGCCGTATGCAATACTCTGAGCTATGGCGTCAATGTATATTTTACTGATTTTAAACAATGATAATAAAATAAATCATTTTAATATTTCTTAAATTTTTTTGATGCCTTTAAAACTAGTCATCCCACTACAAAAATATGGTAATCTTTGAATTCTAACAATTTTTAAACAAAAATAACATAACATAACAAAACTTTAGGTTATTGCAATTTGGCGGCCACCAATTTCAGATACGTAATCGCTTAGCTTTGAAATCTATGCGAAAACTAGGACCGATTCTGGTAAATCTAGTTTCTACGGCAAAAATAGATGACGAAAGCACCACTCGAATTTTAGCAAATATTCCGGAACACTCCTCGTAAGTATACCTACCACACTATCGATCACTTCGATCTGTGGTAGTTTTAAAAATTCGTTCAAATATCTCAATTTCGTTCAATTACATCGCAAATAGACGATATCTATTGGAGATGGCGTTAGGATCAATTGTTTTCATATCGATAGCTGTGAAATACATGTTTAAATAATATAACAATTCTTCACTCAATCACGTATTGCTAGACCGTAAGGTTCATTATCCCGTACCTTTAACATGGGAATACCGCCCTTATCAAAATCAAACACATAATCCATTTCAGTTATTTGAAGTTTTTTCACTTTCCTGACAACATTTTCAAAATCTGAGTTCACATTCGAATTCAGCGAGAAAATTCGAGGTAACCACTCTAAAATTCACCTGTCTACTTGCAAAAATGGTAGAGAAAGACCTATTTTAGATTCGTGAAATTGTTCAGATTAAAATCCATGCCAACGTTAGAGCAACCCCGACCTTGCAAGTTAAGTCAACACAGAGAAAATAATTTTATTCGAACGATGATTACCGTTAATCCAAGCATTCTAGAGAAAAGTGTCTCAAACAAAAAACACTCACAATAGGATAATACACCGGGGAAAATATTGAATTTGACGAATCCTGTTCAAACAGAGGAGAGAAGAAACCTAGGACCTCGTTTGCAATTGATGAATTCATATTGAGCGTCACACATTTGGGAACTCGAATTGATAATGAATAAGTATACTGTGTGTATGAGATAGAACCAAAGAATGTGAATTTCAGGGGCGTAACAAGGGGTGTGCGGCTGGGTAGTAGTACATTTACACGCTTAGTATGGTACATCTGCCAATGACTGGTGCATTTTCCCTAGTTAATTACTATTATGACTTTTCCACTGATGCTATAGCTTCTTGACTTTGGTGAATAGTTTGTTGAACAATTTTAATAAATGTAAATCATTTATTTGATAACAAATAAAATAAAATTCAATAAATGTAAATTATATTCAATATAAAAATAACTTCAATTTCAATATGAAGGTATGTGTGAAGCAAAACATCTAATGGTAGCCAGGTTGGTAGAACTCTCGCCCGGGAAGTGAGATCTCCCGGGTTCGAGCCCTGGTTCGGCGGTCATTTCCACTTTGCACATTAGTTGAAGCGAAAAAAAAAATTAAAATTAATATAATGTATATTTATGGGCGCTGGAGCGGCGAAGGGGGGGGGGGGGGGTAAACGTGCCACCCCCCTAAGAAAACACATGAGGCAGATAAATCAATGTGCCTACCCCCCCCCCCCCCCTTCCCCATAATATAGATATTCATTCAAATCTACTTAATAAATTGTCCGACTTCGAAATAATCTTCATAAGAAACTATTGAGTAAAGATATTAAAGTTCAAATTTTCAGTTAATCCCTATGTAAGGGGAGCAAATCGCCGAAAAATTATAAGCCAAAGCGCATCGAAATTTGGTCCATATGAACTTCTGAAATTAAAAACAAATCCGACCTGCGTGATTTTGGGGGGCTTTTCCCCCAAAACCCCACATTGAACTCTAACGTAAACGTGTTTTCCCGAAAAAATTTATTTTCAGCTACTTTTGGGGCATCTGACAACCAGGAGTGCCCCCCCCCCCCCCTGCAAAAATATACTTCCGACGCATCTGTGTATATTTATTATGAACGTATGCTCCTTTTAGAACAAATTTACAACGATTTCATTTTATCTCAACATTTTCATATTAACAAATTTCCAATCTAGAAAAGAATTCTTAATTTACCATCATATACTACTTATGCCAAATGTCATATTGAAACATCCTACACAAAACTACATCATTGACAAGTGGTAAAATATTACAGCTAATATGATGGAAACATGGTACAAGTTATTTTCGATTTTAGAGAACTCTCACCCAGAATATATTTTCTCAATTATATTCCCTAAAATATCAAAGTATGGTATACTCAAAAAAAATATTAAAAATGGCTAATTTCTTGTTGTTTTCATGATGAAACTTTATCTAGTTGAATTGAAAAATGTGCTTGTCAGGTATAATCTCAGATCTTTCTTGTCCACACAGCCACCGATTCATATGCCATAATAATAATCATCTTTCCGCTGGTTCCAATTCAATGGGTCAGGGGGTGGGTGTTCCCACCAACACTAGGGCCGCAGGACTACTGGAGACCGGCTGGCCACGCCTGGCGTCTCCTCCTCATCTTCTTTTTCTTCCTCCACTTCCAATTGTTCCACAAACTGCCTCCACATTGTTCTGTCCTCCCACTGTCTCTCAGCCTCCAACTCACTCCAACTTCCTCCTCTCTCCAGCACATCATCCTTGATCAGTCCAATCCACCTGTCTCTTGGTCGCCCCACTCTCCGTGTTCCCACTGTAGCCGCTTCAAACACCCGCCTTGGCACTCTGTCGGTTCCCATCCTCTTCATGTGGCCAAACCACCGAAGCCTCTCTCTGCCCAGCTTGAACCCCAATCTTTCAACCCTCAGCTCTCTTCTTATCTTCATACTTCGAACCCTATCCATTCTTGTCACCCCATTCACGCTCCTCAAAAACTTCATCTCTGCTGCCTGAAGCTGATCCACTTCCTTTCCTCCAGCTGACCATGTCACTGCCCCGTATGTGAGAATTGGCAGGAAATACATTTTAAACATGATCATTTTACACACTTTTGGAAATTTCTCATGCCACAGCAACTTCCTCACTGCCTGATAGAAACCCTCTGCTTTCCTTCTTCTTTCCTGTACTTCTCTATCTACTTTTGCCTTGTTGGTGAGCAGGCTCCCCAGGTACTTAAATTCCTCTACTTCTTTCAGCCATCCATCCCTCATCTTGATTCTGGCATGTCCTTGTCTTATCTTTTTCCGTTCCATTGTCATTACTTCACTCTTCTCTTCGCTTATTCTCAAACCCATCTTCTCTGTCTCTTCACTCCACTTATCAATCTTTAACTGCACTTCCTCCCTAGTTCCTCCCCACACCACCACATCATCCGCATAAATCAACGTTTGAGTATCGATCCCCTTATTAATATGCCATATTAATTTAAAACACTAAATACTAGTGTCTTGTGTAAAACACTTATAATTGTAATTAGGTTTCATTTTAATCACATGTCACAGCCCGTACGATTCATTATTCAGTACCTTTGACATGGGAATCCCGCCCTTATCAATATCACACACAGATGCCATTTCAGTTAATTGATGTTTATTCACTCTACTGACAACATTTTCAAAATCTGAGTTCACATTCGAATTCAGCGGGAAAATTGGAGTATACCACTCTTAAATTCAACTGTCTACTTGCAAAAATGAGAGAGAAAGACCGATTCTAAAATTCGTGAATTTGTACAGATTTAATGCCATAGTAACAACAACCTCGATCTTGCACGTGAAGTCAACGCAGAGAAAATAATTTTATTTGAACGATGATTACCGTTAATCCAAGCATCCTAGAGAAAAGTGTTTCAAACAAAAAACACTCACAATAGGATAATACATCAGGGAATATATTGAATTTGACGAATATTTTTCAAACAGTGGTGAGAAAAATCCTAGGACCTCGTTTGTAATTGATAAATTCATAATGAACATCACACATTTGTGAACTCGAATTGATACTGAAAATGAGCCTAGAGAGTGTATAAGATAGAACTTCTGCTATTAATTATTTAAATAATTCTTAAACACTGTATGTAATGAAGAAAGTATTTTAATAGGTATTTCATAATAAATTGAATACAGAAAAGCATCTGTCTGAGAAATTGAAGCTGTTAATAATGACCGTAAAGATTATTGTATACAAAACTGTGCGTAATGGGAGGGTTGCTAAGGTGTCGAATTCTAGACGCAGAGGGGCGTAAGTCCGTCTTGTTAATACATTGCCTCGAGCTCGTGTGTTGGCGCTTGAGCCAACTTGCTCACATCCCCTGTGAGCGGCAAATGATGGGAGGGTCGCCTAATGAGTCGAGTTCTAGACGCGGTCCTAATAGGTCTGTAGAAGGTAAATCGATGGTCTGCGGGGGCATGTATTTAAAATTTTGGCCCAATTTTGAGTTTAAAGTTCGGCGTTACAATTTCAAAAATCGACTAGCTGAGAATTTCTAGTATTTTTTATTTTTCTTCACTCAATATCGAGCTGGGACCTACCCTCTTTTTTTAAAAATGTCTCGTACTTTCGCTCTCAAAAGGACAAAAAAACTAATTTTTAAGGCCCATTTCGGCGCCATCTTGAATAAGTGAGTCGGCGTTATGTCCATCGGAATCGACGTGTAAGCATTAGTTAAGTTTTGCATATTCAAGTATTTCCTCCAAAAATTGCAAGCGATGTGCTCAAACTCGATTTTTGATAAATAATCTGGAGCTACACTGTAAAAAAAATTCGTAATTTTGCATAGACAATGACGCGTATAAATATACAATCATGTATATGTTTTTTCAAATTACAGTGACAATATTGGTAATTTGAGTTTAGTGCTACATAGTATCATTTAAATTATCATGAAAGTTGTACATTTTAAACGAAATTGTTGTGTTAAATAAACACAGGCTCAGAAGAGTAAAATATAATAGTCCAGTTGCAACTAAAATATCATACAAAGTTTGTTTTTCTACCTGAACGCGGTAGCCTTCTTACTAACAATCACGGATGTCAACTGACATCTCCACTGAGCCGGCAATTAGACAGTGACAGGAGATAACTTCACAGGTATACATCCGCTGTAGTTTTAACATTTCGATGTATGGTATTTTATTTCACGTCTATAATGACGGTAAGTAATATAGAGACATAACTTACAAACTAATGAAATTCATAAACTCTATTATCATTATGCTCATCAATCATGAAAATTAATTTTGCCCACAAACACAACTTTCTAACTCAACTGATCGAGAACAGTTTCAACCGCTCTGTTCCTCACTTGGCGCCGTGGTCCCGGGGTTAGCGCTATGAGGTTCTACACACAAGATCGCAGGTTCGAGGCCGGTTGGGGTGAAATAATTTGTATTAGTGTACTAATCATACTTAAAATTGTCCATGCAATTCCGTTTACAGAAATGAAATCTGATTAAAACTGGTTGAGCAATCAATAAAAATTAAATTTTATTTTTCCAATTATCCGTATCTTCCATGAAAAAATACCATGCATGTTAATGTTATTTTAACAGTTGGTGTATGGGTATAATTAACGGTAAATACCTGGATTTTTTGCATCGACAATGTCTTGCTAAATATTCATATCTGTCTGTGAAAAAATACCATACATGTTTATGTTATTTTAACAGTTCGGTGTATGGTAAATTTTACCTCGAATGAGCGTGAGACTGAAGATGCCATATACATTACATGTAAAATCACACAGAATTTTTTTAGAGTGTACCTCCGTCTGGCGGTGCTTTGTCTTGTTCTCGGATCTGTTACATTTTCAAAAAACCTTTCAAAACCCCAAAGTTCGTTCAATTGCATCGCAAATAGACTCTTCTTATCGCAAATGTCTTCATGATCAACAGTTTTCCTATGTGTACCTACCTGTTGAAAACCACGAATTCCCAAGAATTTTGCCGCTTTTGAAAAATATCGACTTTTGACAATGTCGTTGATAATGAGATCACTATCGATTTTTCCTGTTTTAAAATTGCAGTTAATTTGCAGCTTAGAATTCTCATAGACAACGTACCTACATAGCAATGTAAAAATATCCGGGACGTGTCATGTGAACATTGCAGGCAAAGCGGTGATATTTAAATTGAAAAAGCAACATGTAAAACTCTCTTTGTGATCGCATCTTTATTCATTTTACTTTTTAATCATTCGGATATAAGTTAAAAATTAACCCAAAATATAAGTAAGTGTCGTCGCATGACATGAGAAATTAATATTACAATATAAGATACTTCGGAAAGACGGTGAAGGTTGGCAAGTCTCATTACACACTCGTGGAGAGAATCAAACATATTACTCATGTTCGAAGTAAACTGAAACCCCTAACCACGCAGAAAATGGAAACCTTCTTAAGGCGATAAACACTCCTACCTTCAGTTCAAGGTCGAAGCTCTAGGACCTCAGATAATGCGGTGTGTGCGTATCGGTGATACACAACAGTTCAGTGAAGCAAATCTAATGCATGTGTATAAAACAAGGAAAAACTATCAAGCAATTGCTTAAATAAATCCCAAACTCGTCCATATTTACTCCTAATATTATGAAAGTAGATTTACATAGCATTGGTCATTCGTTTACGGATAATCATTACTAAACAATATCCTCATTTTGAGTTTGAATCAATATATTGAACTTTCTGAATTTCTTCAAGGTCTTTTGGGTAGTTTTATCGCATACACATTGTTGAATTTAAAATAACAATACGAGGTCGTCTGTGTGTTAATACACGCCAATCCCATTTCTCAGTTGTATCTGAAGTCTTCAGGCTATCGCATACACATTGTTGAATTTAAAATAACAATACGAGGTCGTCTGTGTGTTGATACACGCCAATCCCATTTCTCAGTTGTATCTGAAGTCTTCTGGCTATCGCATACACATTGTTGAATTTAAAATAACAATACGAGGTCGTCTGTGTGTTGATACACGCCAATCCGATTTCTCAGTTGTATCTGAAGTCTTCTGGCTATCGCATACACATTGTTGAATTTAAAATAACAATACGAGGTCGTCTGTGTGTTGATACACGCCAATCCGATTTCTCAGTTGTATCTGACGTCTTCTGGCTATCGCATACACATTGTTGAATTTAAAATAACAATACGAGGTCGTCTGTGTGTTGATACACGCCAATCCGATTTCTCAGTTGTATCTGAAGTCTTCTGGCTATCGCATACACATTGTTGAATTTAAAATAACAAAACGAGGTCGTCTGTGTGTTGATACACGCCAATCCGATTTCTCAGTTGTATCTGAAGTCTTCTGGCTATCGCATACACATTGTTGAATTTAAAATAACAATACGAGGTCGTCTGTGTGTTAATACACGCCAATCCGATTTCTCAGTTGTATCTGAAGTCTTCTGTCTATCGCAAACACATTGTTGAATTTAAAATAACAATACGAGGTCGTCTGTGTGTTGATACACGCCAATCCGATTTCTCAGTTGTATCTGAAGTCTTCTGGCTATCGCATACACATTGTTGAATTTAAAATAACAATACGAGGTCGTCTGTGTGTTGATACACGCCAATCCGATTTCTCAGTTGTATCTGAAGTCTTCTGGCTATCGCATACACATTGTTGAATTTAAAATAACAATACGAGGTCGTCTGCGTGTTAATACACGCCAATCCGATTTAAATTTAAATTCAACGTTTAAATTACAACATTTTAAGACACAAGACGCAAGTCTGTCAAATATAACAATATAGAATGTTTTTCAAGATGTTACAAGTTATATATAATCCAACAAAAAATATACATATTTGTGAAATTGTATTCAATAACATTTTACGTGGATTTCCCCCCTCTATAAAAATATCAATAGTTAGTTACTGCAGTTAGAAACTTGTCTTTTCCGCACGTATGTGACATTTGTTTTACGTAATAGTTACATTGTTTAACGTTATTATTATTATTTTCCGGTAATCATTTGGTACGTACACGATTTTAGCATACGCACGATATTACGTACTTTTTAAAAATACATACGATTATCTTCAACAGAGTAATACGATATTTAATTGTATTTAATTGTTTAGTCATTGCTCCAATGTAGTTATCTTAATTTATTTGCTGGTTTCTATGCATGTAACATAGGTGTACCTAACAATTGAACGTATTAATAAATAGTTTACAAAACTATACGTTTTTATTTTTTATGACCTCACATTGTATTGGCTTAGGCGGTCGCGCTGTGTGTATTTCAAATATTTGAATGCCGTCATGTCATTGGCTGATTCGAATTTAAAGGGAACTCCACAAAATGCATGTCCGAAAAAGGAGCTCACATGCTGCGGTCACTACGCGTCATGGGTGTGTACGAAGTGTGTGAAAACTATTCGAGCGCCGCCCTGGTGGGAACACACCTCAACTACGAAAACAGACAAATCTATCAATGTGAGCTCATAGCTGAAACTCGGTAGGAAGGCCTTATTTATCATTTAGCATTGATTCCCTATACTAAACAATCCGAGCTCAGGGGGTCTGAGCTCACATTGAAAATGGACCTCACATTCCTGTTGTGTATTCACCCGCCTGAGCTCACATTGATAGCTTTGTCAACACACACACACACCCACACACCCACACACACACACACACCCACACACACACACACACACACACACACACACACACACACACACACACACACACACACACACACACACACACACACACACACACACACACACACACACACACACACACACACACACACACACACACACACACACACACACACACACACACACACACACACACACACACACACACACACACACACACACACACACACACACACACACACACTAAAAAAAAAAAAAAAGTGATTAAGTGTAAAAATGTACCAGTGCTGTGATCAAGTCTGATCTCAATTATGTGATAAATTTTCTAAGTTTTTTACCTTTTTTTCCAAAATTTGTGTGTACTAATATAAATATGTATTTAATTCCAAAAATATGAATAGGTGTTTTTAAAGATGTGACATAGGACTTGAACTGCAACTAAGTATTGGTGAACTTATATCTTATATAATGCCATGTTTTTGTAAAAGCATTTTGTCTCTTTACTATGATATAACATGTATGTATCCTACTGATCAATAAAATAATAATAATAATAATAATAATAATAATAATAATAATAATAATAAACACACACACACACACACACACACACAAACAGAGAAAGTGTCCAAAAGAGCCGAATGGAGACGCTCGCTACGCTCGCTCAACAAATCTCCGCTTGAAATAATTAAATTAAAACCCAACTCAAAACACCTTTGCTGCAGCTTGGCGCCATTTTTTATTTATTGTGATTCTAACCCTCACTCCTTGTACTCCTTGTAAAAATACCAGCCAAGTCTATTTAACTATAAAAAAAAAAAGAAATCTAAAAATTCAGCACTGAAAAGTAGTTATATCAAAAAATAGGCTAAGTCAAAACTTAATTTTAAAAACCAAAAAATATTTGGCGCAACGTGCATATAGATAGCTTAGCAGTATAGGCCAGATGTGTAATATACATAAAATATACACCTAGAGATGACCTAAAAACGATGCGCCAAGTATAATTTGGTTTTTAAAATTATATTAATATATTAATATATTTGGCGCAACGTGCATATAGATAGCTTAGCAGTATAGGCCAGATGTGTAATACACATAAAATATACACCTAGAGATGACCTAAAAACGATGCGCCAAGTATAATTTGGTTTTTAAAATTAAGTTTTGACTTGACCTATTTTTTAATATCATTAATTTTCAGTGCTGAATTTTTAGATTGTTTCTATTTTTTTATAGTTGAAGAGACTCGGTTGGTGTTTATACACCAAAGTCCATTTAAATGATGGCTGGCGTTTAAACATAGGAGCCTTGATCAAACAAACAGTGCATTAAAATATATAAACTGTCTAATAAACTGAGTCTAATAAACTGAGTAGCAGACAAAACACTTTTACTGTAAGCAATAACATGGCATCTTCGGCCTACGGGATCTTAAAATGGTAAATCTCACTTTGTTTGAAAATATCTTAATTTCGAGCTATATGGCCCATCTGACAACATACACCAAATTAAGGAACAAAAGGTGATGCTATTTGCGAGCTAGATGGCCGTGAAAAAATTGAAATTTCACCCATTATGAAAGGTCGATGGATTCAGATTCAGATTCAGATTCAGATTCAGATAATATCCAGGAAACATTGCTATCATCCGCCACAGCCAAAACGGCTGATGGATCTGAAATTGTTACCACATGTGCACTTTTGGCGTCTGATGATACATTTCCCTTACGATTTTTTGTTTCGCCATTTTAAAAACCGGAAGTGACGTCATATCCCAAAAATGGATAGACCGATCGAACCGAAACTAACGCCAAACGATTCGGACCGTCTTTTTTATTAAATATCAATAGTCAAAATAGAAATGTTCTATTACTAAAACCGGAAATGACGTCATAAAAATGCCAATTCTGACTTAGATCATCCAATGTAGTCAATAACTACATATTCAGAAGGCTTATTTTGTTACATAACATTTATATATACAAATTTAAGCTGGCAGTGACGTCAGCCGCCATTTTTTTTAACCGGAAGTGATGCCATATCTTAAGAACGGCTGGACTGATTGGAACAAAACTTCCGCTATACCTCATAGCACACTATTTATAGCAAAGATACTAATAAATATTACCTTCGGTAAAGATTGGAAGCTCAATGTTAAAAATATGGTCATGATGTAGACTGGTGGTGCCACCTAGCGAATGCTTACGGTACTAAAAACCGGAACCGGAAATAGTCATGTCATACCGATGCCGCGAATGTTCAAAACGTTTTTATTTAAATATTACCGCATATTACAGCAGAGAGAGGGTATAGAATCCACACAAAGACCCAAATTTCTTGGAATATTTATGTGTATTTACATCTTCTAAGTTGTGAAAAGTTCGATTGCTGGTAAAATAGAACTGACTTATAATGAACCATTGACAACTTAAAAGGAGTAAACAACCAAAAATCTTGCAAGTAATGAACTCTTTAGTGTGGATTCTATTCCCTTCTCTCTCGCAGAACGGACTTGTTTACCAAATATACGTAAATAAAAACCTAATTACTAGCATCATACTGTTCATAGAGTCATTACGAATTTGAGTTTTCAAAATACTACTATGATTTTTTTTAAATTTCATTGAATTACTAGCACTCAAAAGTTAAAAAGTTTAAGCATTGAGTAAATATTTATTATTGTGGTTTTCCACCATAAACTTATAGTATTCATTCCTGTTTTCAACATTTACATGTAATTTTGTGTGTTTTTTTCTCCTGGTCTATAAGATTGTGCAAGGAATTGGGATGCGGATCTGATCTTGACTGAATTAAGAAAAAAGCAGAGCCTGATTAGGTTTTGTAATAATGTGAAGCTGTATTCCATTCTATTCCAACGACATCATTTTCTTTGTGCATAATGCACAATATACATAATGGAAATAAACTTCAAATTTAAACAAACTTTTAAAATCACTGAAGCAACAACTGCAACTTATCACCCCAACTGAGGTCACAGAAAAACACTATTCCAAAATAAATTTGAGATTTCATGAAATGCATGTTTACCAAATTATTTGATTATTACTGACTATTGTAGATTTATTACAGGTGTACCCACCCAGAATTCAAAACTTTGTTCAAAACACACGACTTGACTCCCATCCTACTTGTGGAATTTAGTCAACAACTTATAAATACAACACTGAATACCATAATTTAGTTAATGGATTGTATGAAAAATCTATTATTTATAGGGTTGGGATTCGATTTGATTTGCTAAATCGATGTCAAACTGAAGATTTCGACATCAAATCGAAATATTTTCGACATCGAAATAATTTTGACATCGTAATAATGGGCCACATCGAAATAATTACGGCGAAATGTGGCAACACTGCAATTGCGTCTGCCCAAGGCCATGTTCCAGCGCTAGAGATGTCCCTCTCACACCTCCCTCGTGGCAACAAATGACGAGGAAATGATTGAAATAAATAACTTTTTCATTTCAAATAACGTACAAGCATTTATTTATGTAAAAGGGAACAATTAATGAAAAAATGTCGTTGCAAATCCAGTTGCAAATTCATGGTTTTATTAGACTTGTTGCCGGAATATATCCCGTGAAGCATAGGTAACATTGTCTGCATTCAACATCCTTTAGCAATGTTGCCCGTAATGTTCACTTCAAACTCGAAAACTTTTCACAATTCACTTCGTCTCCACGGCGGGATTATTATTTTTTTGCGTGGAAACATTCTTTCACGAGAGAATAAAAACAACACGCGCTGAATGGCAAGAGACAGCTGACCAACCCACCCTCAACTGCACACGCGGTATGCAGGAAGGGCGGAAGCAGGCCACTCAGCTGATCTTGAGAGGCGCGTTGCAATGTTGCCAGCTCTACAATACTGCGCGCTGATTCTCGGAATTTTTTAAACGATGTCAAACGATTATTTGATTGAACAATTCAAATCGATGTCGAATCGAAACTCAAAATATCATTCGACATCAATGTAAAATCGAAAAATCGATGTCAAGTCCAAACCCTAATTATTTATATCTTTCACTATATAAAATGTTAGCTCTACTCTTGTTCACTTTAATTATGCTATTTAAACTGATATAAAACATCAACACCGCAAGGAGAAGAGGTTAGGTTATGAACACGTAACATTGACAGCGGTCATTTCAGTCCAAAGCATTTCATGTTTAGGGGTTTAGGTAATATATCTTTTGTCAAAGCATTTCAAATTCGTTGTAAAAGAGGCACTCCACGCCATCTAGCGAAAGCTTACGGAAGCAATTAACCGTGATTCAGTGACGTATTCTAGCTTCAGGCCCCTGATTTATAGCATGTTTATAGTAACAAGTACAACTTTTCTTTGCATTCATATCACAAAGGCGTATTTTTTTAAAGGAATTATTGTCTTTGGCACCACAATGGGTATAATATGTAACAAGAAAGCATAAACTGAAAAAGAAGTTATATCCCCTTAAAAAAACACTTGTTCTAAAAATATCAGCCAAGCCTCTTCAATTAAAAAAAAGGAATATAAAAATTCTGCACTAAAAAGTAGTGATATCAAGAAATTGGCCTTGTCAAAATATATAAATACCGGGTGGCCCAAAAAAATCGTCCAACGAGCGAGACATTACTGTGACGAAACTACTGAACTGATCGTGCTGAAAATGACACCAATTATAAAAAAACATACTAAGGTCTAATATGTGATTGTTTTAACACCATAACCTTTATAGAAAAAAAGTAACAGCTGTTCGAATATCGTTGTCGAAAAATCGATTATACGGAGCTCAAATTCACGCATCCAGAAAATGGCCAATGGCTGGGACGCTGAATACTCAAAACTACTAACGATATCAAGCTGAAAATTTCATATAATATTCAAAATATATTACTATTGATTGTGTAAAAATTTCGAATAATTTAAATCAATATAACGAAAGTTATGTGATCTAGAATTTGCGCTTGAAAAACAAACACGAGATAATATCTCAGGTTTTATTTCACATGTTAATTTTAGAAGTGAAATTATCACCCGTATTTTATGTTTTTAAGCTCAGCTTCAAGATACCATAACTTTCGTTCTACTGATTCATATGTATTGAAATTTGTATACAATGAATAGACATATGATTTGAATAACATTTGAAATTTTCAGCCTGATGTCATAAGTAGTGTTGAAAATAAATGTGTCCATGCCATTGGACTTTTTCTGAAAAAGCGTTCTTTGAGCTCCGTATAATCGATTTTTCGACAACCAAATTCGAACAGCTGTAACTTTTTTCATACAAAGGATATGTTTATGAAACTTTCAAATATGAAACATTAGTATGTTGTTTATAAAATGTGAAATTTTCGGACTAATATCTGTAGTGGTTTGTTCACAGCGGTGTCTCGCCCATTGGACGTTTTTTTGGCCCCCCCCGGTATATCTTATGAGTAGATGAGTATATTTGATTGCCGGCCTACTTCTATCTATTTATTCGCACGATGCGCCAAGTATTTTTGAAAAGTTTTGTTTAGGCAAATTTTTTGATATTACTACTTTTTCAGTGTTGCATTTTTAGATTTCCTTAATTTTTTTCTTAGTTGAAGAGACTTAGCTGCCTTTTTTACACGAAGTAATTTTTCTGGGATTATGTCTTACTGGGGTTTATTACACTCACATCTATGTATGCATGTAGTATAATGACATCAAACATTTGTAATATTTTAGTCGCATCTATGTAATCATGTATACATTTGGGAAAAAATTTAAATAACAAAAAAATTCAACCATTCTTCAGCATGTCTATGACAGGTGGCGGTATTATGAAGTTGAGGAAACACGACTATATTGTATTCAGTATTGTATTGATATTGTATTGTATTGTATTGTCGTATTGATTATTCACCGTGACACCCCTTAGGTGATGAACTGTCCAATCACCAAGGCAATGCGATGCCGACCTATAGATATCTCGCTCTCTCCCAAGTACATCTCGCATCTTCCATCTCTCTCAGCCTTGCAGCAGGGTCTCAATCGATCAGATATGTCTGGGACTGGATCAGACTCATGATCGAGGGGAAGAGGGTATAAGTTCGGTGACAGGCTAAGTTGAACCCTGTTTGGCATTGCCAGGTATAGGGCATCACCAAACGTTCTCCCGCCAGAGTGCTCTGATAATCGTGTGTGGGATTGTGAATATAGTTTCATATGCAATTGGCTATGAAAAAGTAACAAGAATCGATTTAACTACAACCAAGCAATTTATAATAATTATGTTAAGGCTCAGGATGATAAATGTTGAGTAGAGATATCGAAAAGTTACCATAACTGAAATGTTACCAAATATATATTTTTTTTAAATTTACTACATGTAGTTAATACATTTAATATTTTCCTAATTTTGGATTTGTGCATTTCATTCTTTAACCTCTTCCTTCTTATATTTCTACTTATAAGTAAATTTTATTGACCAAAGAACATGTGGCTACTGCTCAAACTTTTACTAATTATTTTGTCAACAGAATATAGTCTTCCAATCAAATGTATGAGTACATACTTAGTGCATTTATACAACTCTATCCCGCCATTAAAATAACATTGAGTACTCGGAAAGTTTGACCTTAATGCCATACCAATCCCACACGCAATCTACAGCGTAGACGGCGGCGGGTTTATCGTCCTATCTTTGAAATGCCCTATAGGTCAGCCCTTGCTAGCGCGGGTTCAACTTCGCCTGTCACCGACAATAGTTAGGGCTGTCTAGTCGGGCGCTAGCTCAACGCCGCCAAGCACCGTTTCATAACAAGGTATAATGTTTATAACGCTACGAGCTTATAACGACGACGAGGGACTGTATATAGAGCTAAGTCTTCACTCCCGTTATAGTATCAGTACGCAAATACGCAGTGTAAAATTGAAGTTAAAAATCATGCTTATCGGGTATATTTTGCCACTTGACACCCCATACGAAATTTTAAAGTGATGCGACCATCCCTGCAGGATGAAAATTGGACCAGAACCATGTTCTATTTCACTTTCAGTTAGCTAGCGCCTACTACTACTACTACTACTACTACTAGTACTACTATTACTACCACCCACGGTATGATTGCTATCGCATTGCTAGGTCTAGAGAGTTGAAATTTGGCAGAATCATAGACCCTAATTTAGGATGCTCTAAAAATCGATGAAAATTTTCATCTACAGCTTCTTTATTTTCCAGTACTCTCATATTATTTATAAGATTTTTTTATTTTTATGTACTAGGAAAACGCTGAAAGTACCGCGTTGATGAGCGAGCACGGGTACGTGCAAATTCTCTAACCGGAATTCCGTACAGAACTCACAGAATTCATATACCTACATTCATATTGAATTGAAATATGATCCACTCAATCAACTTAAAAATATCTGCTTTTCATTGAAACGTGAAAATAACATCTAAACACTCTGGTACTTAAAGCAAATCAGATTCATGTAGCAGTGGAAAAACAGTCATTTCGATTCTTCATTTCTGACAGTTAATACAAATGTCAATAAGTGCGTAGATTCTTAACTGATAAAGATGGAAATTTGTAAAAGAAGATACATTGTTGGTCATAGGTCAGGTCTTTCAATACTCTGCTTAAGTCTTAATTAGCTCTTTACAGTAAGTTAGTGGTCATTCCAGGAATGTCATTGGTTGTTGCCATGGCAATTATTTGACTGTATAAAAGTTAGCAATGCATTGAAAGACCGGCCCTTAATGATTATTCAAAATATCGCTGCAAGATGATCGCTCTCTTTGCTCGCTCAATCAAATGACAATTTTGAATATTAAAACATACCTTTGAAATGCAGTGAAAATAATGAACATATTATGTGAATGTTTTAAATGTCAATTTCCTCCGTCGTTTAAACGAGGCTCGCAAACATTAGTTGCAGATATGTGTACTTGTTCGAACAACACCAGTTGCTGAGTGACATCCAGCAAGGAATATCGATCTAATTGTTGCGGATGACTAGAGGAAATTAGAAGAGGTAAACTGACATTTTCTCTATTCGACAAGTTAGTGCGAAACTGCTAGCAAGGAATATAAATACCTATCTTACATATAGATCTAGAAAGAGCCTAAGATACAGTACCCTTGAAAAACCTCTTCCTTGTCTTGAAGAACACAAGTATTGTAGTACCAAGTATATTAACACCACTAAGAGGATGTCATAAACTAAGAAATTGTGGTGAAAAGTGGCAAGGAGTTATCATGCCCAGTTTTAACATCAAATGGATTGGGACAATGATGTTGTCTGTCACCCACACTCTTCAAGGTTAACATTAATTAAGAACTGTTGCAATGGAAGAGGAAATGCAGGGGTATGGGCATCGAGGTAAATAGCGACCTTCTACACACTCTCCTGTTTGCAGACGACCAGGTGAAGACTGCAAAGCACCTTCCCCACTAAAATATCCTATCCTATTCTGTTAATGCACAGTTTCAACAATACAATGTAGCTCGGAAGTTGCGTTACGACAGACACACAATGGTTCGAAACAGCTCAAAACGCGCGCAGAATGTGAAAAACATAATTCTAAAGAAACATATCGATGGTTAAGAAGCAATACCTCGTATCTCAATTTTTACCAAAATGACATTTTAATGTTAAAAATTTCAAATAAAAATTACGAATGTCATGGCAAAAGCTCGTAACTCAATTCCGTGAAACTGAACTGCAGCGCCACCTTGTAACTAAAAGATCAATTAAATGAGGCAAAACCTCGTAAGTCAATTTCTATTGAAAATAATTAATGTAAGTCAAAAATTCTCAAATAATTATAATTAACTATACTAACAAATATTATGTAGTATATTTATTTTATTTTTGCACTTAAGCTCAATTTTAAAACTGGTTTGTATCCTCTCCTGAAAAGTAATAATTTTTGACTTAGGAGGTTTTGCTTCATAACCTAAAACTAGTTTTTATCCTCTCCTGAAAAGTAGTCATTTTTTACTTAGGAGGTGTTGCTTCTTAACCATCGATATTACTATTATTGATATTACTATTGATATTACACTTCAGAGACACAGCAAAACATACATTTGATTCATTTTATAAATTCTGTCTCCTCATCACATCTCTTCATTATTTTGTGGGTGAACATCCCCCTTTCATCCCTTACTGTTGAAGAACGTATTATCCTTAATACATTAACATTAATTTTTAAAATACATAAGGGCAATGCTTCAAATTATCTTTGTAAACTAATCAGCATTATTAAGGATACACATAATTACGACACAAGGTTAAAAAGACAATACAATAATTTAAAAATCTTCTTGTACATTTATAGACAATACACTTTTCATAAAGGTATTAGATTGTATAACCTCATCCCAATAACAGTTAGAAAAAGTGAGTCACCACATGAGTTGAGAAAGGGATATTGCAAATTTACCAAAGAAAATAAGCAGTACTAATCATTTCATTTAATTTCACATTTCACACTCACTGCAGTGAAGCAGTGAGCGAAGCAGTATACATTAGTGAATACATACGAATAAGCATACTAATGAAAGAGTAATTAATTATTAGAAATGATAGTGTAATAATGATCCCCATAAAAAACACTTCGTGTAAAAATACCAACCAAATCTCTTCTACAAAAAAAATATATGAAATCTAAAAATTCTGCACTGAAAAGTAATGATATCAAAAAAATTGCCAAGTCAAAACTTTATTTGAAAATCAAAAAATACTTGGCGCATCGTGTATATTAATAGCTTAGAAGTATAGGCCAGATATAAAATATACATAATATATAAACACATATAGTATACCTATAATGCCCTAAAAAATCGATGCGCTTTTCAGTGCAGAATTTTTAGATTTCATATATTTTTTTGTAGAAGAGACTTGGCTGGTATTTTTACACGAAGTGCTTTTTATGGGGATATCACTCCTTTTTTTAGTTTATTCTAACAATTTGTGACACATATGAAATGAACAATTACTAAATTATTTTTAAAAATCATCACCCTTTACAATTTGGTTACTCATAATGAATAGCAGCGTATGGTCCTAAATAATTGCTTTAAATGATCTTTCATGAAGAATAGCAAAGGTTTCAATCCAATCAGTCAACCCAGTTCCGAGATATGGCAACACTTCGGTTTTCAAAATAGCTGCTGAACTTTCTGCAATGCCACATAGAATTTATTTCTATAAATGATGTGTATCATTTTAAGCTTTCTGAATATGTATTTATTGTATAGGAGGGAATTATAATAATTTATACATTTAATTGACGTCATTTCCGGTCTCATAAATAGGAAAATTCTATTTGTACTGTTCATATTCCATAGAGATGGCCTTCCGAATCGTTTGGCGCTAGTTTCATACCGATTTGTCTACCAGTTTTTGAGATATGACGTTACTTCCGGTTTTAAAATGGCGGCTGAAATCTCTGACCCCTTGAAGTATATTTTAAACATGATTACAATTTTATAAGCTGTCTCAAATAGTATATTTATTGCATAAAAATACAAATTTGTGAGTTTATTAAAATGTGTGACGTCATTTCCGGTTTAGGTATGGGAAACTGCAAATATTATTGATGATTGATTGACGAAAGAGGTTCACGGAAGCGGTTCTTCAAGGCACTGTATCATAGGTTTTTCCTATATATATATAAATATAATATGGGTATTCATGTTCCTTACTTGCCGTTTCGCAATATCTTGTCCAATAGAGAAAATGTTGTCCGCTTACATAGCTTCTTAATTTCTATGTCTACGGTACACCCCTCTCTGCGCCGTTATGGACTCAACTGTCTGTGACCCCGATCCCCATCCACCCCCACCCAACCCCTCTAGTCATCCGCAACAAGTAGATCGATAAAGGGAGCCATGATTGTTTCAGAGAGTGCCCAACTGTGCGCATGGACGCCATGTTTTTACCGAGTTGTGTTTACTTTGAATGGTGGGTAGTTAGTGAAATGTGTACAACATGGTAGTTTCTGTCTTGTTATTGAGGATTTATGCAACTTTTGATAGGGCAAACACTAAATAACAGGAATTCCTCATAATGAATACCTATTTAATTAAGGTGGCTGGATCGATCGATTGTCTGAAGTATTGGAGAGCTTTCACTAATTTATTAAGTGTAAAAAATCACGTTTATAAATTCTTTTAGCAAATAATTTACTTGTATTATATACTGGGTAGTTGAAATAGACAACGTTTAAATGGCATTTATACGTTACTAGAGAGCCCCGCCAAGTAATACATGACCCTATTTGCTATCTTTCTGGGCAAGGCAATGCATAACTGAAGATGGACCACCATTAAAATAAAAATACTCTATATGCTGGCAAATAATTGTCTCTCGTCATAATTTTTTTCAACTCACGGAATGACCGATCATAAATGCAAATCAAGGCTTTTTTATAATTATATCTGTGGAAGGTGCATAATAACCCCACACTAACCCCAATGCACACCTGTAGTGTACAACGTAAATTAGAAAAAAAGAAAACATAATATGTTACTATTTTAAAATATTTAAATATATCGTGAATAACTCAATATATAAAAAATATGAACAGATACGACTCAATGTTAAATAAAAACAAAAACTTCAGTTGCATGGTATATAGAATTAAAACGATTTTATTATATTTGAAACACAACAGAATAAAATGTATCTATATGATGATCGAATTCAGGTTCCAAAATTTTATTTAGTCCAATCCTGTTTACAATTTAATTATTGTGTCAGGAGATGTATACATCATAGTCTAGGGTATTCTTCTCCGCAACCGATCAACGCGACTGGCCAAGTCCATCCCGGCGGGGGGGTTCAAAATAAGAATAAATATTTGAAACTGAATTAAAACAAATAGGCGTGATTCATATTAAAATGGAATCTGATTTGATTTACAATTATGATGAACGAATAGCGGTATTGAGATTTAATCAATGTTCGTCACTTTTTATGAAAAAACTTAAAAAATTACGAAATTTACCCAATACAATTGAATGCATGTTTCCACTTTATAACTTATCCTGATTATTTAATCGTTCGCATATTCTCTGCACACATGAAAACATCAACGAACGATACAGTATTAGGTATTTAGGTGTACCAATTAAAATCTTTTGATAAAATGCTAAGTTGTGAAGTAAGCAGAAAATGTATGTTCTTGCTTGCTTGATATTTGTTTATATAGTCATAACAAATGAGAGACGTAATATTGGAAATTAGGTCCAATATCAAAAGGTAACAATAAAATACACTCAGGACAGAAATGTTCCCTTGTGCCCCCCCCCCCCCCCCCCCCCCCACCAAAACCCACTCCAAAAATGTCAGCATTTATTCACATGAAATGTTGGTTTGCCATGATTCTAGTCAAGGTCTCCAGTAGAAATTCCAATATTTTCTTCACTGCTAAATGGATTCACTCCTACATTTGGAAAGTTTCGAAAAAAGTGACTTTTTCAATGACAAGTTTGTTTTTTAAGCGAGCGGAGCGAGCATCTCCACTTGACTCTTGCGGCACTTTCTCTGTGTGTGTGTGTGTTTTTTTTTTTTTTGTTCAACCCACGTCGCACCGACTGAATCGACTGAATAAATAATATAACTCATACACGTCATCTAGTGGAGCCGTCGCTCCACGCCAGCCAAGTCGTACGGCGCGCGCACACTCTCATATAAAGGCTGGAGCAAACCCACTTTTACTGTAGGCATCAAAGTGGCATTTTCGGCCTACTGGATCTAAAAATTGGGGAATCTCACATTGTTGGGAAATATCTCAATTTCGAGCAATGGCCCACCCTACAACATATACCAAATTTGGGAACAATAGGTTACGCCCTTTGCGAGCTAGAGGGCCGTGAAAACCGTGTTTTAGGGCGGTTTTCATAATAATAATAATAATCTTAGTAGTAGTAGTATCCTGGAATTCAAATCCGGTAAACAGGCCACAGCCTAAACGGCTGAACCGATTGATCTCACATTTTTACCACGTGTGCACTTTTGGCGTCTGATTTGCACTTTCCCCCTTGACTTTTTTTGTGCCGCCATTTTAAAACCGGAAGTGACGTCATATCTCAACAACAGTTGGACCGATTGGAACGAAAATAGCGCCAAACGATTCGGACGGTCATCTTTATGGATTATCAATAGCAACAGACTAAAATTTATGTTAACGAAACCGGAAATGACGTCATGAAATTAATTTCATCGATTGGCATTTCGGCAACAAATTTGATCCAATTATTTTGATATTTATGTTACGTATGTTCTTTTGATATCTCATTTGACTTGATATAAAACCAACCGGAAGCCGCCATTTGAAACCAGAAATGACATCATATATTAATAACGTCTTTATAGATTTGAAAGAAACCAGCGCTAAACAATTAAGACGGTAAACTTTATGTATTATCATCAATAATATTTGCAGTTTCCCATACTGAAACCGGAAATGACGTCACACATTTTAAAAATCTCACAAATTTACATTTTGATGCAATAAATATACTATTTGAGACTGCTTATAATAAAATGAAATCATGTTTAAATTAAAATTCAAGGGGTCAGTGATTTCAGCAGCCATTTTGAAACCGGAAGAAACGTAATATCTCGAAAACTGGTTGACAGATCGGTATGAAACTAGTGCCAAACGATTCGGAAGGCCATCTCTATGGAATATGAACAGTCAAACTAGAATTTTACTATTTATGAGGCCGGAAATGACGTCATTAAAATTTATAAATCATTATAATCCCCTCCTATACAATAAATACATATTCAGAAAGCTAAAAATGATACACATAATTCATAGTTATAAATTCTATGTGGCAGTGCAGAAAGTTCAGCGGCCATTTTGAAAACCGAAGTGTTGCCATATCTCGGAACAGGGTTGACCGATTGGAATGAAACCTTTGTTTTTTTCATGAGAATAACCAAATTGTAAAGGGTATTTTTTTTAAAAGGATTTAGTAATTGTTCATTCGATTGTCACAAGTTGTAAGAATAAATTAAAAAAGGAGTGATATCCCCATAAAAAACACTCCGTGTAAAAATACCATCCAAGTCTCTTCAACTTAAAAAAAAATAATGAAATCTTAAAATTCTGCACTGAAAAGTAGTGATATCAAAAAATTAGCCAAGTCAAATCTTTATTTGAAAATCAAAAAATACTTGGCGCATCGTTTTTTTAAGGCATTGTAGGTATACTATAAGTATATGCTTTAAAGTATAAGTATATCCTATACTTCTAAGCTATTTATATACACGATGCGCCAAGTATTTTTTAATTTTCAAATAAAGTTTTGACTTGGCTCATTTTTTGATATCACTACGTTTCAGTGCAGAATTTTTAAATTTCATATTATTATTTAGTTGAAGAGACTTGGCTGTTTTTTTTACACGTTGTGTTTTTTATGGGGTACAAATTACATACAAATAGACTATCTTAACTTCATTTTAATATAAAATAATTTTTGGATTAAATAATTAAAATACATAATAATAAAATAATTTTGGAGTAATTAAATTAAATAGTTTATATTTTCCAAAATGTATTGTAACAATCGTGATATAATCAATACCAATAAAATCCAAATGCACCAACCAACTATATTTGTTTTAACTGAAAGTAAATTATTAGTTCCGATAAAAGAAAGTTGGTTGTTGTTAAGTTATGTTTGTTCGATCGACATAACATTGACTTCCTTATCTGTGTGATCTATCTGGGGCTGATGAACACAACCCAGTAATTCAGTAATTCAATAACTATGGGTTTGCTATAGGCAACTTTACGGGCTTCACTGTACGAGTGGTGGTATCATGATATTCTGTAAGGGTGAAGAATTAACAGGACTTTATGCGTTGGCTAAACATGGTTCCATTCATTCATTGATATATTCATCTATTGAGTAATACGCCTTATGCACTAGAAATGTTTTCAGTATGTACTTAAACTATCAATATCTGTTATTTTTTTATGTTTAGGTAGTTTGTTGTAAAGTTTGCATTTGCAGTTTGCATTTTCAGTTTGAGTTTTTTATGTTTGTTTTGTTCTATAACCCTTTCGTAGGCCTTGGGAAGATGTATTCCCACCCGGTTTTACTGTTGAAATGGGCTAAGGGACGCGCATAACCCGCTATCTTAACGTGCTACCATCTAGTGGAAACATGTGGAAACATGATCATGGCACTGCAAATGATGTATATTGCATCAAGGTCTCTACATTAGAGGTTAGCTCATTGGAAGGTATTGCCAGGATTGGTCAACTCGCCGTGACGTAGCTCGGCTACCAGCAAGAGAGGAAAATTCAACCCTAGCCAAGTCAACGCGCGCTATAGGTTTGTTAACTGCAAATGGAAACCCTGCAAATACATTAAATAACAGTTATAAAATATCTGTTCTAATAAAATATCAGAATAAGTAATTAATTATGACATAGAGAATTTGAATTTGTAACAATATCAACTTATTTATGTTGTTTCTGAACATTCTATTTGATTTGTTGATGGAAATATGGGTTTGGAAGAAGGTTTTATTCTGCATCTATCACAAGATTTTGATACAGTTTCAATCTGCTATAGAAATATAAGCAAAAACATAATGCTGGTACAAATTGTACAGATGAGAATAAGTTGGTATTGATATAAAGTCAAATTCTCTATGTCATAATTAATTACCCATTCTGATATTTTATAAGAATAGTTAAAACTGTTATGTAATGTATTTGCAGGGTTTCCAATTGCAGTTAACAAACCTATAGCGCGCGTTGACTTGGCTAGGCTCAACGAGTGCAGAGTGCAGGCAGGTAGCCGAGCTACGTCACACACTCGAGATCGTCTCAGGCTAAGTCCCGCGCCGCCCGGCAATGAGCTAACCTTGTCCCCCTATATACTTAATCCACCTTGATATTGCATTATATCTCATTTTCTTCAGAAAGTTTTTCGTAATTTTTTCGTTTTGACCCTATATCTTTAGTGTTTGTGAGACAATAAGCACAAAATTAAAATATATGTTACAATAGATCATAATTATAATTAAAAAAAAATATAACGCGATTTTTTTTTTCATTGTTGCAAATTTTAAATAATCAATATATTTTACTATTGTTACAAAATTCTTATACTTGAGCCATCAGTAGATGCTAGGAACATAATTCCATTATTTTAAATTATTTTTAGCATAATCATATAATTATATGGGTCAAATGATGAGATTTTAATTAAAAAAACACCCTCAAATGTATGTTCTCTAAGGGCGTTGGGAAGAAGTATTTCCACTCAAATTTAGGGGTGGTTTCGATATCACAAAAATCAAAAATTGTTCTAGTTGGTCTTACAATGTGCAATAGATGAGGTTTCCACCAAAATGTCGCCCCATTTGCAGCCACCAAAATAGCTGCAAATGTCGTGCCCGTAAAAGGGATCCCCATAAAAAACATTTCGTGTGAAAAAACAGCCAAGTCTGTTCAACTAAAAAAAAAAATTATGAAATCTAAAAAAATCTGCACTGAAAAGTAGTGATATCAAAAAATAGGCCATGTCAAAATTTATTTGAAAATCAAAAAATACTTGGCGCATCGTATACTATATAAATAGTTTAGACGTATAGACCAGATAGAAAATATACATCAAATATACATAATACATATAGTATACCTATAATGCCCTAAAAAAACGATGCGCCAAGTATTTTTTGATTTTCAAATAAAGTTTTGACATGGAATATTTTTTGATATCACTACTTTTCAGTGCAGAATTTTTTAGATTTCATAATTTTTTTTTTAGTTGAAGAGACTTGGCTGTTTTTTTACACGAAGTGTTTTTTATGGGGATATCACTCCTTTTTGTAGTTAACTTTTGACGTCATATCGATTGAACAATTACTAAATCCTTTAAAAAAAGTCGCCATTGACAATTTGGTTAACTAATGAAAATCTGCGTATGGTACTATATATTAATGCTTTAAATGATCTTTCATGAAGAATAGCAAAGGTTTCATTCCTATCAGTCAACCGAGTTCCGAGATATGGCAACACTTCGGTTTTCAAAATGGCTGCTGAACTTACTGCACTGCCACATAGAATGTATATCTATAAATGATGTGTTTCATTTTAAGCTTTCTGAATATGTATTTATTATAAAGGAGGGGATTATAATAATTTTTAAATTTGAATGACGTCATTTCCGGTCTCATAAATAGGAAAATTCTAGTTTGACTCTTCCTATTCCATAGACATGACCTTCCGAATCGCTTGGCGGTAGTTTCATACCGATCAGTCAACCAATTTTCAAGATATGACGTTACTTCCGGTTTCAAAATGGCTGCTGAAATCACTGACCCTCTGAATTATAACTTAAACATGAGAACATTTTATTATAAGCTGTCTCAAATAGTATAATTATTGTATCATAATGTAAATTTGTGAGATTTTTTAAATGTGTGACGTAATTTCCGGTTTCGGTATGGGAAACTGCAAATATTATTAATGATAAAACATAAAGTTGACCGTCTAAATTGTTTAGCGCTGGTTTCGTTCAAATCTATTTAGCCGTTATTGAGATATGATGTCACTTCCGGTTTCAAAATGGCGGCTTCCGGTTAATTTCATAATAAGTCAAATGAGATATCAAAAGTACATACGTTTTAAAAATATCAAAATAATCGGATTAATCTTTGTTGCCGAAATGCCAATCGATGTATTTCAAATTTTATGACGTCATTTCCGGTTTCATTAACATAATGATTATTTTTTTGCTACTGATAATCCATATAGTTGACCGTCTGAATCGTTTGGCGCAAATTTCGTTCCGATCGGTCTAGCTGTTTACGAGATATGTCGTCACTTCCGGTTTCAAAATGGCGGCACAAAAAATTCATGGGGTGAAGGTTAAATCAGACGCCAAAAGTGCACACGTGGTAAAAATGTGAGAGCAATCAGTTCAGCCGTTTATGCTGTGGCCATGTTACTGGATTTGAAATCCAGGAGACTACTACTACTGAGATTAAAACCGCCCTAAAACACGGTTTTCACGGCCCTCTAGCTCGCAAAGGGCGTAACCTATTGTTCCCAAATTTGGATTATGTTGTAGGGTGGGCCATAGCTCGAAATTAAGATATTTCGCAACAATGTGAGATTTCCCAATTTTAAGATCCAGTAGGCCGAAAATGCCACTTTGATGCTTACAGTAAAAGTGGGTTTGCTCCAGCCTTTATATGAGAGTGTGCGCGCGCCGTACGACTTGGCTGGCGTTGAGCGACCGCTCCACTAGATAATTTGTTGTGTGTACGTGTGTTTTTATTCTTGTGTCGTGTGAGTGTATATGTTCGTTGAGTGCGTGTTGTTGGATGTTCTCTTTAGTGTTGAGTGTGCATTCGTATATGTATAGGCTGTGTAGGTTAGGATTTTATGCTTTATGAAATGTTTTTTTTGAAATGGCTTTATGAAAGTACCATATTTACTCTTAAGCATTACGATTGTACTAACTGCTCGTTTTTTAAGTTTAAATATTCTATTGGCTTGACTTTAATTGCCCCAGTGCATATCGCATGTGTGATTCAAAATTTGCGTAGCAGGCAATTTTTAACGTTTTTTATATTTTGTAGTTTGTTTTACAATTATTATTTGAATTTATATTATATTATATTATATTATATATATTATATTATATATTTGTTCTTTCGGGAATAACTTCGTGCTCTTTTTTCTCTTGGACAATTGTAACAAGTTGGCCTATCTAGGTTAGAAAATTAACTTTAAAAATAATAATGTTTGCTTGAAATAGGTTTAAAGAATGAACAAGCTTGTAGCATGGCATTCTTAGAGTCAAGGTTAACTGAACACAAAGTAATTAATTAGAATCATTATGTAAACTTACAATCTTAAAATTCAACAGCAATCAAAATATAGACAAAAATATAACGAGCAATCAAATAAGTTTAACAATGTGCAATTATATCAAGAAAGTGAGTGAATCCATATAAAAAGTATGTGACCTTACCTAAATTGTGATGTCACCACGTAATAACAAGTGAACCAGTCATTGTGATAACGCTACAAAACCAGTCAGCCAGACTAGTTTTCAGTGATTCCAAGAAAAGCATGGGCCTACGTGCAGAAAGAAAGTCGTTTCGCGGGCTTTAGAAATGACAGAATGTCTAAAATTAGCTACCACGTGTACGAAACCAACCAATCAGATTCTTTGGAGGGAAAACGATGTCAGAGGGTATAAAACGTCAAGCTACCAGCCAAACTTCATCAGTCGGAGTTTTCTCAGAGCAGTGAGACCTGCCTCGCAAACCGTGAAGCCTTGTGCACGCAACATAGTATAATTTCAGCGAGACAGTGCCGATGTGATCGAAGGTAAACATTAAAATAACATTTTTGTATAAACGTCAACCCAGTAAATTCAAAACTTCAAGCCTAATGCTGAGGCAAATAATATCGCATTAAGACAATTTCAAGTTACAAGTGATCAACTGAACAGTTTCAACATTAAAGTCAGTAAATGTTAAAGTATAAAAGTTAGTGAATTGCAACTCCGGGAGAAACCGACGAGTCTGCAGCCACGAACGTCATCAGCCTGAGCCAACTTGATCCAACTGCTCGAGGAGGTCACTCCTTGTGCACGGACTGCTGGACGTCCTGGTAACCAAGGGGTTATTAGACAACATCATCGCATCGCAGCTGAAGGAGGTGACATATCCAGTCATTTCATTCTGCTGGTGGACTGGAGTTCACGGGACACACTACGCAAGAGTCAACGCCATCCACTTGTTTACGCGGAAGTAAACAAACCAGACGACATCATCACTACTGCCGACGTATCGAACGTAATATTGTTTCATAATTTTTGATTGCTCTTTTCACATCAATGAACATTTATTTTCTTTGTAATAAACAAATTATAATATTGCTGATTCTTTGTGTTCTACCCTCTGAGCCAAATCCCGCAGGTTTCACAATCTTTATTGAACCAACGTTTCGGTAGAATAACATCTACCGTCTTCAGGGATGCATACAAAGTGAAAATAAATTACTAGATAACTCATATGTTCGTGAAAATACGAAATTAAACATATTATATATTTGTATTTTTATATATTATTATTTGTATTATTGTGTATTTGTTATTAATTATTTGTAGTTTGTTTGTTTGTTTGAGCTTAATTTATTTTTTAGTATTTCACAATGGCGATTCCAGATAAGTTTTCTGTCGATGGTGATGGCAAGAAATTTTGTGTCATCTAATTTCTATTTCTGAAGTGTCTACTTTGCTGCTAATTGTTTCAAAATTGTGGGTGTCATAGTGTTTATTGTTAAAAAGCATGAAGTCAGTTTTGGTTGAATTAGTTTATTATCTTGGAACCATTTTGTGATATCTTCCATGACCTTTTCTGCATTTAATTTAAGGATCTCTTTGCTGGCTGCTCTTACTATAATTATACTAGTGTCATCTGCAAATAGTTCTGCATTCTCTAGTGTGTTTGGTAGGTCATTAATAAAAATTATGAAGAGAAGTGGACCCAGGAATGATCCTTGAGGTACACCAGTGGTTACTAGAAGTGGCTCCAATAGACATTTTGATTCTTTATTGTGTGCGTCAATTGCAGTTATTTCGATATATTGAATTCTGTTTGATAAATGAGATTCAAGAAGTTTATGAGCTATATCTCTTATGCTATAATAAACCATAAAAAACACTCCGTGTAAAAATACAAGCCAAGTCTCTTCAACTAAAAAAATTATGAAATCTAAAAAATTCTGCACTGAAAAGTAGTGATATCAAAAAATGGGCCAAGTCAAAACTTTATTTGAAAATCAAAAAATACTTGGCGCATCGTGTATACATAGTTTAGAAGTATAGACCAGATAGAAAATATACATCAAATATACATAATACATATAGTATACCTATTATGCCCTAAAAAAACGATGCGCCAAGTATTTTTTGATTTTCAAATAAAGTTTTGACTTGGCCCATTTTTTGATATCACTACTTTTCAGTGCAGAATTTTTTAGATTTCATAATTTTTTTAGTTGAAGAGACTTGGCTGGTATTTTTACACGGAGTGTTTTTTATGGGGATATCACTCCTTTTTTTAGTTTATTCTTAGAACTTGTGACGTCATATCGATTGAATTCAATTACTAAATCCATTAAAAAAAGTCGCCATTGACAATTTGGTTTACTAATGAAAATCTGCGAATGGTACTATATATTTGCTTTAAATGATCTTTCATGAAGAATAGCATAGGTTTCATTCTTATCAGTCAACCGAGTTCCGAGATATGGCAACACTTCGGTTTTCAAAATGGCTGCTGAACTTACTGCACTGCCACAAATAATGTATATCTATAAATTATGTGTATCATTTTAAGTTTTCTGAATATGTATTCATTATATAGGAGGGGATTATAATAATTTTTAAATTTGAATGACGTCATTTCCGGTCTCATAAATAGGAAATTTCTAGTGTGACTGTTCCTATTTCATAGAGATGACCTTCCGAATCGTTTGGCGGTAGTTTATACCGATCAGTCAACCAATTTTCAAGATATGACGTTACTTCCGGTTTCAAAATGGCTGCTGAAATCACTGACCCCTTGAATTATAATTTAAACATGATTACATTTTATTATAAGCTGTCTCAAATAGTATATTTATTGTATCAAAATGTAAATTTGTGAGATTTTTAAAATGTGTAACGTCATTTCCGGTTTCGGTATGGGACACTACAAATATTATTGATGATAATACATAAAGTTGACTGTCTAAATTGTTTAGCGCTGGTTTCGTTCAAATCTATTTAGCCGTTATTGACATATGATGTCACTTCCGGTTTCAAAATGGCGGCTTCCGGTAGGTTTTATAATAAGTCAAATGAGATATCAAAAGTACATACGTTACATAAATAACAAAATAATCGGATCAAATTTGTTGCCGAAATGCCAATCGATGTATTTCAAATTTCATGACGTCATTTCCGGTTTCGTTAACATAAATTTTAGTCCGTTGCTATTGATAATCCATATATTTGACCGTCTGAATCGTTTGGCGCAAATTTCGTTCCGATCGGTCTAGCCGTTGACGAGATATGACGTCACTTCCGGTTTCAAAATGGCGGCACTAAAAATTAATGGAGTGAAGGTTAAATCAGACGCCAAAAGTGCACACGTGGTAAAAATGTGAGATCAATCGGTTCAGCCGTTTAGGCTGTGGCCTGTTTACCGGATTTGAATTCCAGGAGACTACTACTACTACTACTACTGAGATTATTATTATTATGAAAACCGCCCTAAAACACTGTTTTCACGGCCCTCTAGCGCGCAAAGGGCGTAACCTATTGTTCCCAAATTTGGTATATGTTGTAGGGTGGGCCATAGCTCGAAATTAAGATATATCGCAACAATGTGAGATTTTCCAATTTTAAGATCCAGTAGGCCGAAAATGCCACTTTGATGCTTACAGTAAAAGTGGGTTTGCTCCAGCCTTTATATGAGAGTGTGCGCGCGCCGTACGACTTGGCTGGCGTGGAGCGACCGCTCCACTAGATAATTTGTTTTTCTTTGTTAATCAGGTTATTATGTATTTTCTCTCTTTTCTCGTAAATTGTTTAAACATTTTTTGTATCCACTAATTTTCTTTAATTTATAAATCCACAGAAAAACCGTTTGGCTTTGCTGAAAACGGAATGTATGTATTTTTGTGTGTTTATGATGATAAATAAATAAATAAAAAAATGCTGTATCTTTCTAGCTTTTTCAGTAGTGTTTTGTGATGAATGCAGTCAAATGCCTTTGTGAGGTCACTGAATATTCCAATCACATGGTCTTTGTTATTTATTCCTTTGATTACATTATCCAAGAAGTTACCTATTGTATTATTTGTTGATTTCCCCTTTCTAAATACATATTTTTTTTACATTTCTTACATTTTTTTACATTCTAAGAACGATGTGAGCCTGTAATGTATTAATTTTTCTAGAATTTATGATATTGCTGGTAGAAGGGATAGTGGTCGATAGTTCCCTTATTAATTTTTTTCTCCTTTTTTGTGTATTAGTATGATTTTCGATACTTTTAATTTTGCTGGGAAAACTCGGTGTTCTATGCTAGAGTTAAATATGTCATTCAGTGATAGCTAATGTGTACAGTGGCGGCAAAAATGATCGTTGCATTCTGCCTCTCTCTGACCCATATCATAAACATGTTTTGATATGGAGCAGAGAGAGATAGAGTGCAAACAACTTTGTGCCGCCAGTGTACATTACATTTCTTAATGAGTGATACTGGTATGCCATCTATACCGATAGAGTGTTTATTTTTAGGGTGTAGGTGATATTCACAATTTCCGTTGGGCAAGTTGAATGGATAATGATTGAATTTGTTGATGTGTTTCCTAAAGCTGGCATATGTTCCAAGAATGCATTATTGTCTACAAGAGGGCTGTCTGTTAGCTTCCTAGCAGCAGTAGCATTCTTTATTGAAAGCATTTGGTATTTCGTGTGATCCAATATTTCTATTTTGTCATCATTTAAGATCTTAATGTTTTCTGTTGTACGCATTTTAAAATTGTTTGTTTAGGAATTGTTTTAAATTATTAAGATTAAGATTATTAAGCTTTAAGCCACAAAGCTTGACAAATTATCTGAAATTATAATTAATTATATAATTCTGACAAATAAAATGCTGTGAACACCTAAAACACCGAGTAATGGAACCTTTTGTGTGGTGTCTAGTTAAGTGACTAAGCCACCAAAATAAAATTCTATTAAATAGCATGACCACGAATTGTGTTATTGCACAAATTTTCGTTGTTTACGTACACTCGGCACATTTAAATATGATCGTCGATTTTTCTTCAGAGTCCCACGTTGTATACCCCTAATACCTACCGACCGGTTAGATCACGTGACTTCCTTATCAGTTCTCTCGCGGAACAAAACAAGGGGAAGGGGTAGTTCGTCGTCAATAGGAAACAAGTAATATTCTCTTTCATTATCTGAATCTTATCGACATTGCATTACGAGGTCTTCATTCGAATCCCACTTCAGTGTGTCAGATCGTGGTTTCACGTGATTTTGACGCAAAGTTTCCCATTAACTCCCCAGTTCTGGGGACATTATTCGATAAGTTTACTCAATGATGCCAGATGAATGATTTGAAAAGTCTATATTACTTTTCAATTTCATATTTTTTTTTAAATTGAAAAGCTTTGCTTTTCTAACTAGGAAAACGCTCTGTGTAACGCGTTGATGAGCGAGCACGGATATGCGCAACACATCGAACCGAAATTATGTCTATTGAAAATGTCATTAAAAGCCAATAATTCTGTAATTTCGTCACAGACTGGTATGAAAATCTCCAAATATTCCTGTAGTATTAGTCCCAATAACAATGCAAATTGAACCTTTATGTTATTAGAAACAAGAAGAGATTATATACCAGTTAGTATACTAATTATTACATGCAACTAATGGAAACCCGGTATTCAATTTAAAAGCCACACATTAAAACAATATTTCGATGATTATTCTATCATCTTCATCAGTCAACTGACGACATTCGCCAGCTTTCCCCCCTTTCATCAAAAAACCGCTACACCATGACTCACCTCGGTCAAAAACTAAAAGTACATTACGTCCTAATAACTAAAGGTAATGAGTCAGGTACACATTATATCACATATTAATTAATTACGAAGCAGTTTATTGATGTCAGGAGTCAACAAAGACCTCCATGACTCATCGAACATAAAATTACTCGGGCTAGTAATTAGACGATATGTGTGGCTTTTAAATTGAATACCAGGTTTCCAATAGTTGGTTGTAATAATTGGAACCTTTATGATTAAAATGTTTCTTGTTAATATTCAAAAATCATAGGATCTATTTAAAAAAAATATACCTGGGACCAGTCATATCCCGCAGAATCGGGAATGCTAATGTTATAGAATAGGACCCCGGGAAAATTACTGAAAATTACTGAAGTGTGTGTACTTACACAATAATAGACGATCTGTTGAACGGTCATATTATCAGTTTCATACGTTTGAAAGTTTCTGCTCTACCTTGGAACTATAAAGAGTCGAAGTAGCCGTGATCAACATTTTCGAGTAATTTCACAGCAAACACGCAAAATGTCCGTAAAATGTCAATAACTTTTGAATTTAAGCACAAATAAGTCTGAAAATTGTCAAAAATACAGATAATGTTGGTCCCAATGACCATGCAAAGTTTTAAGTTGATCGGTCATACGGTTCTAGTTTAAATTTCAAAAATCATATGAAAGATTTTTTAAAATTTTTACCCATGGGAGGATTTGGCTGAAACTTTGTATGATTGGGTACAATGTTGGTCGTAATGACTTGTCAAAATTTCAAATTGATCGCAACAACCAATCGAAAGATAATTTTTTTTAAATTTGAACCAATCACATGAGCCCATTCAAAAACGATCCCAGGGACCGCATAGATTACGTTAGCATATGTGCAAAATTTCAGATCGATTGATTGTGCCGTTTGACCTGGGCTGTGAACACAAAAAAACAAAAACAAAAACAAAAAAAAACAAAAAAAAACAAAAAAAAAAAAAACACACAGAGAAAGTGCCGTAAGAGTACCGTGGTGACGCTCGCTACTCTCGCTCAATGAGCTTTGCTTTTTTTGCTTTTTTCTAATGATCACCAAGGTAACCCCCAATATTCAACCTTTTTATTTCTAAAGTCCAGTCAGTGATCCTCCCCTATTCGCGTAAATGACAGAAGAGCTCTGACCTTGTAGAAAACAACTTGGGGTTGCTTAGTGGGAGGGGCAGTGACCTCGCATTATCACGTGAAAATAAAGTTGACATAATGTCTTTTACAGTCGCAATACATAAACAAACAGCAGGAAACAACTTTTAATTGAGCGAGCGAAGCGAGCGTCTCCTTTTGACTCTTTTGACACGGACCTCTGTTTTTTTTTGTTTTTTTTTGTATATTTTTGGCTGCTATGTGGATCAATAGAAGTCGCACCGTTTCACCGATCGATCTGAAATTTTGCACACATGTAGAGACAATCTTTTCTGTTTGCTGACCTTAATTTTTTTTGAAATCCATTGATTGGTTAAAATTTAAACTAGGAAAACGCTCTGTGAAATGCGTTGATGAGCGAGCACGGATACGCGCAACACCTCGAACCGAAATTCTGCGTCTATCAAAAATATCATTAAAAGCCAATAATTCTTGAATTTTTCACATACTTGTTTAAAAATCTCCAAATATCACTCAAATATTGGTCCCAATAACCATGTAAAGTTTTATGTTGATCGATTGAACCTTTATAATTGAACTACGTTCCCAGTAAATATTCAAAAATCACAGAATCTCTTTCACAAAATATACCTGGGACCACTCATACGATATTAGTGTGTGTAAACAATATCAGATCGATCTGTTGAACGGTAATTATTAGTTTCATATGCGTTTAAAAGTTTTTGCCCAACTACCTTGGATTAGAACTGAAGAGTCAAAGTAGCCGTGATCAACATTTTCGAGAAATTTGACAGCCAACACGCAAAATGTCCGTAAAATTTCAATTACTTTTGGATTTAAACACATAATAGTCTGAACGTAGTCAAAAATACAGATTATGTTGGTCCCAATGACCATGCAAAGTTTTAAGTTGATCGGTCATACGGTTCTAGTTTAAATTTCAAAAAACACATGAAATATTTTTTTAAATTTTAACCAATGGGAGGATTTGGATGAAATTTTGTTTGATTGGGCAAAATGTTGGTCGTAATGACTTATCAAAATTTAAAATTGAACGTGCCAACCAATCGAAAGATAATTTTTTTAAAATTTGAACCAATCACAGGATCCCTTTCAAAAACGATCCCAGAGACCGCATAGATTACGTTAGTACGTGTGCAAAATTTCAGATCGATTGGTTGTGCGGTTTGACCTGGGCAGTGAACACAAAAAAAAAAAAAAAAAAAAAAAAAAAACACACAGAGAAAGTGCCGTAAGAGTACCGTGGTGACGCTCGCTACGCTCGCTCAATAAACATCTCCTGATAGGCTGAAAAATGAAAATGGTCTTCGACAAATGTAATCAACCTTATATTTTGCATGATCATTAAGACCAACATTGTCTCTTATTTTACAAATTTTCAGCCAAATCCTCTCATTAGTTAAAATTTAAAAAAATATTGCATGTGCTTTTTGAAATTTAAACCAGAACCGTTTGATCGATCAACTTTAAAATTTGCATGGTCATCTGGTCCAACATTATTTTGTATTTTTGACAATTTTCAGAATAAACTGTGTATAAATTCTAAAGTTATTGACAGTTTACGGATATTTTGCGTGTTGGCTGTCATAGTTCTCGAATTTCACATTTCACGGCATCTTTGAATCTTCACTTCAAGGTTGTTAGAGCAGAAACTTTCAAACGAATATTACGAAACTGATATGACCGTTTAAATATTTTTTGAACGAGATCCTGTGATTTTTGGAAATTAACAAGGAATCGTTCAATCATAAAGGTTCAATCGATCAACTTAAAACTTTCCGTGGTTATTGGGACCAATATTTTGAGAATTGTTGGAGATTTTCATACAAGTATGTGGCGAAATTCAAGAATGATTGGCTTGTCTTCATTATTGGCTCAGGACATTTTCGATGAACAGAATTTCGGTTCGAGGTGTTGCGCGTATCCATGCTCGCTCATCAACGCGTTACTCAGAGCGTTTTCCTAGTTTTATTATTGATTTTGCATTGTGAAAAACTAAGGTGGACAGTCACATGCTGCACTGGGCTTACTAGGGTTTAAATTTTTGAATAATATAATTGACCCTCCCTCTTCATTCACAACGCGAAATTTCCAATTCAAAAAACGAAATTGTCAAGTTTTTAAAACCACATAATCGGATCTCTAGAATGTAAATTTCTTTCTTTTGTGGATGGCGTTAGCACCTCTAAATTAATTGAGTAAAAGTTTGAAACAAATTTTTCATCTGGCATATGACATTGAGTAAACTTATCGAGAATTATCAACAGAACTAGTAAGTTAATGGGCAACTTTGCGTCAAAATCACGTGAAACCACGATCCGACACACTGAAGTGGGATTCGAATGAAGACCTCGTTATGCAATGTCGATCAGATTCAGATATTGAAAGAGAATATTACTTGTTTCCTATTGACGACGAACTACCCCTTCCCCTTGTTTTGTTCCGCGAGAGAACTGATAAGGAAGTCACATGATCTAACCGGTCGGTAGGTATTAGTGGTATACAACGTGGGACTCTGAAGAAAAATCGACGAACATATTTAAATGTGCCGAGTGTACAACTAGAACAGATATTGACAAATCATTATAAGAGTTAATAAGTATAATATTAAAACGAGTATCTATGTAATCGTTGAATGTATATCGGATTATAATTTTGAATATATATTCATGAAGGTTAAACATTTTTTAATTAAATAAAAAATACATTTTTGTAATGGGGATCGAACCCATCAACGCCGTGTTTGAAGTCACTTGCCTCATGTGACTATGCTAATACGTCACACAGAAATTATAGCAGCTGTGTAATATATCAAGGGCGGAATGTAAAAACCGATAATTTCTCTACTTCCGGTTTGACATTTTTGTTTTTTCTTGAAATGGTGTTTCTAGCATTATATTGTCTTTAAGTTTGTCAAATTTTAAAACTCTCTGTAGACCCGTTTGACTTTTAAAACTATAAAACTTAAAATTGTGATAACTTCACTTCCGGTTAAAATTGTTAATCGATTTTTACAAAAGGGAGCATCCGGAAATATGGTCTATAATTCTGCAAAATTTCAACTCGCAAGACCGAACGATGCGATCTGTAGAGAGGAGCAATCATACCGTGCGCAGTAGCCAGAAGTAGCTGAAAAGAAGTCACTCATGATTCAGGCCCAATTTTTAACGTAAAGGGATAATAGCAGCTCTTTGAAATTTGGTAGGTGTTATCACGTGGCTAAATATACCCGATAACCATGGGTTTCGACATCCATTTCAAACTGCGTGAATGCGAACTGACACCCCGAAAACGGGAGTGTAGTGTTTGTAGTAAGTAGTCGCTGGTAGTAAGCTAGTACCGTTATTAAAATTAGACCTCGGATTGAAACGGTGCTTGACAGCGTCGAGCTAACGCCCGACGTATATTCCGCAGCCCAGCCCAAGACAATGTTGTTATCCACGATGGCTCTTCACGGAGGTAGGAAAAATTATATTGGCCAAATGATTGATATAATGAGCCAATAGTATACTCTAATACCAGTTTCAATTTTTTACCATGGATGAAGTCACGTTACATACTACGGACTTTTCTATCAAATATCTTATTTTATGAATAGCTGCCAAGTTTAAATAATTTCCGCTACGGGTGACCAGTAAGTAAATCAAAAATTTTGATGACATATTTGAGTTCCCCATGACCAATTAAATAGGTTAATTTGTGTCGCATGCCAATTTTATATTTATATGTTTTTTTATGTGGTGCAATTTTTTTTAAATGACTGCCACGGGTTACCAGTAAGCAAATTGAGTATTTTGATGTCATATTCGAGTTTTCCATGGTCGAATTAGTTGGAAAGATGGTGTCGCATGACATTTTTAGGTTCATGTGACATTTTTAAGTGGGCGCCATTTCTTAAAATGGCTGCCACGGGTGATCAGTAAACAAATCGAATATTTTTATGTCAATTTCGAATTCTCAATGGTCGATTTAGTGGGAAAGATGGTGTCGTTTGTCATGTTGCCCACATCGCTAGGCCGTCATATCAAATATGGTCGCCACTGTTAAAAATGGCCGCCACGGGTACGCGTTGAGCAAATGGAGAATTCTGATGTTATATTCAAGTTCCCCATGATCGAATTAGTAGGAAAGATGCATTTGCATGCCATATTCCCGTCGAATTTAGCACAATACATCAAATATTCGCCATTTTTTAAAATGGCTGCCACGGGAGACATGAAAAAAAGGAGACATGAAAAATTGTTTGCTTTTATACAAAAATGCACAATCATTTCACATCCCGCCCGGACTATAAGCAATATCTAGTGGAGTGGTCGCTCCACGCCAGCCAAGTCGTACAGCGCGCGCACACTCTCATTTAAAAAGGCTGGAGCAACCCACTTTTACTGTAAGCATCAAAGTGGCATATTCGGCCTACTGGATCTCAAAATTGGAAAATCTCACATTGTTGCGAAATATCTTAATTTCGAGCTATGGCCCACCCCACCACATATACCAAATTTGGGAACAATAGGTTATGCCGTTTGCGAGCTAGAAGGCCGTGAAAACAGTGAAATTGTACGGCTTTCTTCAGATGATTATTATTAATCATCTTCCAATTAATTCCGCAGTCTCCGCCACAGCCTAAACGGCTGGGTTGATTGACCCGAAATTTTCACCACATATACAGCTCGTCTGCCTGATGATACCTTGCCCTTATGAATTTTTTGTGCCGCCATTTTGAAACCGGAAGTGACGTCATATCTCAAAAACGGCTAAACCGATCGGAACGAAATTTGCGCCAATCGATTCAGACGGTCGTCTATACGAAAAACCCATAGTGAAATTAAAGTTTTCTTATTACTGAAACCGGAAATGACGTCATAGTTTAGCGAAATCTGCCTAAATTTACTTCCACTTTATATAAAAACCAACTACATATTCAGAAGGCTTATAATGAAATATTAGTATTTATATACATATTAATACAATGTGTAAGAGCTTTTAGCCGCCATTTTGAAAACCGGAAGTGATGCCATATCTCGAAAACGACTGGACCTATTGGAACGATGCTTTCGCAATTCTTCATGGCATATCACTTTAAGTTTATATTTAGCTCCAAACAATATTTTTCTTAGAACTAATTCGGAAATAGCGTATTTTTTTAAAGGAATTAGTCATTTTTGCCCCAATAAGTTTTACAATTTGTGTAAATAAACTAAAAAAAATAAGTGATATCCCCATAAAAAACACTCCGTGTAAAAAAAACACCCAAGTCTCTTCAAATAAAAAAAAATTATGAAATCTAAAAATTCTGCACTGAAACGTAGTAATAATAATAATAGCGGGTTGTCTACAGCTCTAAGCCGGCCGTTTCCCGCACTCCAGACGCCACCTCTCTCTGTCCGTCCAGTCATCACCACCAATTCCTCTTCTTGACATGTCCAGCAGCACCTGTTTCTTCCAATCCTCTTCTGGTCGCCCTCGTCTTCTTCTACCAGGAGGTAACCAAGACTCTAATCTTTTTGGCCACCTCTAAGGTTCCGTGCGCTGAACATGCCCATACCAAACAAGTCTATTTGTTTCTATACAATTAACCACCGTCTTTTCTACTCCCATCCGTCTTCTTATCTCCTCATTCCTCATGTGCTCTAATCTTGAGACTCCACAACTCCTTCTTAAGAAATCCATTTCCACTGCAAGCAGCCTTTCTCTATTCCTCTGCGTCATCTCCCACGTTTCTGCAGCATACAGAAGTATGCTTTGAACTATCGTCTGGTATATTCTTTTTTTTGTGGTTTTACCTACACTCCCGGACCAGAGTAACGAATTGAGCTTCTGTATTGCCTGTCTCGCCTGACCAATACGACAGGATATCTCTCTCCTACTGTTTCCTTCTTTATCAATTACAGTTCCCAAGTACTTATATACTGAAACGTAGTGATATCAAAAAATGAGCCAAGTCAAAACTTTATTTGAAAATTAAAAAATACTTGGCGCATCGTTTTTTTAGGGCATTGTAGGTATACTATAAGTATATGTATTTATATCTAGCCTATACTTCTTATCAATTTATATACACGATGCGCCAAGTATTATTTTAATTTTCAAATAAAGTTTTAACTTGGCTCATTTTATGATATCACTACGTTTCAGTGTAGAATTTATAGATTTCATAATTTTTTTTTAGTTGAAGAGACTTGGCTGTTTTTTTTGCACGGACTGTTTTTTATGGGGTAATATATAACCTTAAATTATAACCTATAATATATAATGTTGATATTTGGTTATTTGCCGAAAGAGTGGATAATTATTAGAAATGATTGTGTAATAATGATATTTTGACAATAATGAAAGCTCACATAATTATTTTTGTTTCCAGCGCGCTCTTGAACTGTCTAACTGCTTAATGGAATTTTGTAACTTCCAATTAAAACAATTGAGAATGTGTCGCTTCAGATTGAAATAAAATTTGCTTGACATATTGCACTGTTTTCTTATCAAGCGAGCGTAGCGAGCGTCTCTGTTTTTTTTTTGTTTTTTTGTGTGTGTGTATTTGTGCATTTGGCGTCTCCTGCCAAACGAAGTAATGGATCAGGCCAATTTTTTCACACAACTTAAATTACTATTCTCGTTATGGTCAAAATGATTTTCAGCAAGTTCGCTCCATTGGTTCACGGAAACTTGATGTGTAGTTATAGTTATCTTGGCAATGGGGATGAAGGAAACTCTGTGTATATAACTGCAATAGTTTGACCGTTCATCACCAAATTTTGTAAGGTTATGTGTACCAGCATTATAAGTGATTTTTTACAAATCTGTAATGAGCTTCAAGAGTAATAGAGACCCATAAAAAACACTTCGTGTAAAAATACCAGCCAAGTCTCTTCTACTAAAAAAAAATATATGAAATCTAAAAATTCTGCACTGAAAAGTAATGATATCAAAAAGTTTGCCAAGTCAAAACTTTATTTGAAAATCAAAAAATACTTGGCGCATCGTGTATATTAATAGCTTAGAAGTATAGGCCAGATTTAAAATAAACATAAAATATACAAACATATAGTATACCCTAATTATTTTTTATAATGCCCTAAAAAATCGATGCGCCAAGTATTTTTTGATTTTCAAATAAAGTTTTGACTTGGCAAATTTTTTGATATCATTACTTTTCAGTGCAGAATTTTTAGATTTCATATTTTTTTTTTTAGTAGAAGAGACTTGGCTGGTATTTTTACACGAAGTGTTTTTTATGGGGATATCACTCCTTTTTTTAGTTTATTCTAACAACTTGTGACACATATGAAATGAACAATTACTAAATTCTTTTAAAAAATCATCACCCTTTACAATTTCGTTACCACTAATGAATAGCAGCGTATGGTCCTAAATAATTGCTTTAAATGATCTTTCACGAAGAATAGCAAAGGTTTCATTCCAATCAGTCAACCCAGTTCCGAGATATGGAAACACTTCGGTTTTCAAAATGGCTGCTGAACTTTCTGCAATGCCACATAGAATTTATTTCTATAAATGATGTGTATCATTTTAAGCTTTCTGAATATGTATTTATTGTATAGGAGGGAATTATAATAATTTATACATTTGAATGACGTCATTTCCGGTCTCATAAATAGGAAAATTCTATTTGTACTGTTCATATTCCATAGAGATGGCCTTCCGAATCGTTTGGCGCTAGTTTCATACCGATTTGTCTACCAGTTTTTAAGATATGACGTTACTTCCGGTTTAAAAATGGCTGCTGAAATCTCTGACCCCTTGAAGTATATTTGAAACATGATTACAATTTTATAAGCTGTCTCAAATAGTATATTTATTGCATCAAAATAAAAATTTGTAAGATCATTAAAATGTGTGACGTCATTTCCGGTTTAGGTATGGGAAACTGCAAATATTATTGATGATAATACATAAAGTTGACAGTCTAAATTGTTTTGCGCTGGTTTCGTTAAAATCTATTTAGCCGTTATTGAGATATGATGTCACTTCCGGTTTCAAAATGGCGGCTTCCGGTTGGTTTTATAACAAGTCACATTAGACGTCAAAAGTACATACGTTACATAAATATCAAAATAATCGGATCAACCTTTGTTGCCAAAAAGCCAATCGATGTATTTCAAATTTCATTACGTCATTTCCGGTTTCTTTAACATAATGTTTAGTCTTTTGCTACTGATCATGCATATAGATGACCGTCTGGATCGTTTGGCCCAATTTTCGTTCCAATCAGTCCAGCTGTTGACGAGATATGACGTCACTTCCGGTTTCAAAATGGCGGCACAAAAAATTCATGGGGTGAAGGTTAATTCAGACGCCAAAAGTGCACACGTGGTAAAAATGTGGGATCAATCGGTTCAGCCGTTTAGGCTGTGGCCTGTTTACCGGATTTAAATTCCAGGAGACTACTACTACTACTACTACTGAGATTATTATTATTATGAAAACCGCCCTAAAACACTGTTTTCACGGTCCTCTAGCGCGCAAAGGGCGTAACCTATTGTTCCCAAATTTGGTATATGTTGTAGGGTGGGCCATAGCTCGAAATTAAGATATATCGCAACAATGTGAGATTTTCCAATTTTAAGATCCAGTAGGCCGAAAATGCCACTTTGATGCTTACAGTAAAAGTGGGTTTGCTTCAGCCTTTTTAAATGAGTGTGTGCGCGCGCCGTACGACTTGGCTGGCGTGGAGCGACCGCTCCACTTTTACTGACATTTGTATACTTAATTTAAAACGGCCTATAGCCACACCAACATTTGACCTATCAAATGGTCTTCGATTAATCTGATCAATCAAACTCATATTTTGCATGGTCGTTCAGACCAACATTGTCTCTTATTTTACAAATTTTCAGCCCTACCAGTCCAGAACATAGATGCACTTATTGACAGTTTTAATAACTGTCAGAAATGACATTTCAAAACAGAAATTCCACTGCATTCTGGGTTGCTCTATGTAGCAAAGCAAAGTCTATAGATGGCTATTCTCAATATCAATGTAAGACAGATTCTTTTCTTAGTGGATCATATTGCAATACATAATGTAGTCAAAATGTAATGTAGGTATTACATATACATAGGTATAGGTATACCTTATCTAAAATAATTTATTTTACGATATGGATTGTGTTTCACAGTTATGAAAACAACGTTTTGACTAGATAGCATCATATTTTACACATTTTCAGCCCAATCGGTCAAGAATTTACAGACTTATTGCTGTTTTAAGTGTTTGAATATCTGTCCAAAGAGATTGATGGAAAAATATCAGTCCAATAATCTGTTATTTAATTAATCCAGAGTGTTTATAAAAAGTTGCAAGGAAAATTGGTAATAAATAATGTATAGTTAGTTATCTTTGATTGAATGGATCGTGATATGATTGGCGATGTCGTGCGTGTCGGTGCTCGCTCATCAACGCGTTACACCGAGCGTTTTCCTAGTATTATACTAGAGTAAAAAATCTATGTCTCTAGACAGTGAGTACATCTTCTTACTAATGTCAAAATAAAGTTTCGCGGGTTTTAATTTTGAGTGGCACGAACAGCTTACTTCACACTTCTCACAATACCGATGGCAGCACCCTAGCGGGAGATATTTTGGCTAGTGCCCTAAGATGGCAAATTTATCATGATATTTGAACTGTAAACGCAAAAGAACGAAGAATAAATGCGTCTCATTCTAGATGGCGACATAGATTTTGGATCTTGAGGTTTTTTCGAACAGAGCATAATTGTATTAGTGTATGCAAGAAATTCTTAATTCGTATCTATTATCGTTTATTTTACATATATCGAAACGTTAAGGTCTCCACCCCTCACCCCCCAAAGGGTGAATTTCGTGATCCATCAATATTTAAGATAAATGTCCATAATATGAACCTAAATAAAGCAACTGCAACCTTGAAAAACGAATTCCCTGAAAATTGCTATCATTTTAGAGCCTATCCGCCGAGATCTTTTATTTCTTGAAAATATACAACTTTTGTTAGACTTAGAATTTTCAATTATTTATCGTACCTTCCTCATACATAGTTTATTATACAAGAACAATAAATTGACAAAATTACAATTTCAGTGAAATACACTCCTTTTGGCACTTTGGACAGCCCTGGAGTCCAAAATGACCACCCGATTTCTTAAAGGATATCGAAATTATGAAAGAGCGGAAAATTACCTATAAAACTACCAAAGGAAACATTAGTATCACATTTTGCACTATTTTTGTGCTTCATCCTTCACTATTTCTCAACCAACACACAAATTAATATCGTTATTGATCCGAGGGCTGCGGTGCCTGGGCGCCTAGCAACAGCTGTTGTTAGGGAACTGGGTTTGACCTGCATTGATCGAGAGCTCAGCATATTGGAGCTAGCAAGTCTGCCGTGATCAGGGATGCCCCCGCCCGGTGAAAGCTACATTTTGCCCAAATTGAGAAAATAGTACAATAAATACATTTTTAGAGTGAACAGAGTTTAGAAACGGCCTAATTCCAGGCCACATTTCACAGTTTGGCTAGTGTCCCCCCCCCCCCCCCCACACACATTAAAAAGGGAAACAATGCTCTCATGTCTAGTGCAATTGCCCTGAACTTGCCCCGAAGTGCCCTTTGGATTTTTACTCTTTATGAATTTCGTACGTTAAAAGTGTCCTATTTTCTTTTGAAATCACTGTAACGACGCCGTTATCACAGAAATGCTCTAAATAGGAAGTCTAACTCGCGAGAATGAAGGCGTTAAACGGCCTTACACCCGCAAGGCACTCTTTTAGAATGTATACACTTTCTGATTACATCTGTGACGAAGAAATAGCGCCACTTCTCAAGTAATGAATCTTTCCACATGCGCAGGGGATGTATTGATCCAGACAGTTGTGACGCAGGCGCCTTCATACACGTGTTGCTATGGCAACCAGGTTGTATTGATCTGCACAGAGTCATGGCGGCTGGTATCGGTCAGATGAGCCAGTCGTCTCTTAGGCGGTCCAACACTAGCATGGGGGGATCTCCATTTACACAATTCTATTCAGAACACTACAGGAATTACTGTCTTCACACAAGTTACTACACAATCATATTGCTTTTATATGAGAGTGTTTTTATGATTGTACATTTTGAATATTAATTTGTCAATTATTATTTGACGCATCAGTCACCTCGTCTGCGCATCACCACATCAAGAAGACAGTTCTGTGACAACAGCAAATATCAGAATATACATAATTTACAAATAATCATTGTTGTGACTTATTTAGATAAAATATCAAAATAAATCTATGGGTCGCTCCACGGCAGCTAAGTTGTACGGCGCGCACACTCGCACACAATATACCGTTTAAACCTGCAGGGGGGAGCAACGCACTTTTACTAAAAGCAATGAAGTGGAATTTTCGGCCCTCTGGATCTAAAAATTGGGAAATCTCACATTATTGTGAAAGACCTTATTTTTAGAGCTATGGCCCACCCTACAACATATACCAATTTGGGAACAATAGGTTATGCCGCTTGCGAGCTAGAGGGCCGTGAAAACCATGTTTTAGGTCGGGTTCCATGATATTAATCTTAGTCTCTGGAGGTTAATTCCAGTAAACAGGCCACAGCCTAAACGGCTGAACCGATTGATATGAAGTGTTTACCACGTGTCCACTCTTGGCGTCAGATTTAACCTCTACCACATGAATTTTTTGTGCCGACATTTTGAAACCGGAAGTGACGTCCTTTCTCAAAAACGGTTGAAATGATCGGAACAAAAGTTGCAAAACCGGAAATGACATCATAAATATGCCCAATATAACTAAATTCATCTCTTATTACAATTAACTAATTATTCAGAAGGCTACATAACATGTAAATAGGACATAGAACATATAGATTATGTGTGGACATATGCACATAGGATACATAACTTTTATGGATGTAGATTCTAGATAAATGTGATTTTAGCCGCCATTTTAAAAACAGGAAGTGATGTTGTATCTCGAAAATGGCTTGAAGATTTGGACAATTCTTTCGCAGTTCATCATGGAACAACATTTTATGCAAATCTTTAGCATCAAGCGTAACTTTTATTTGTTACTAAATGGGAAATGGTATATTTTTTAAAGGATAATCATTGATGTCGTGGACGTTTTCGGAACCATTAGGTAATTGCAAGGCAGTGCTGACGGTTTGTTCCGATGAAAGTGCTGTTGGCCCTAATAAAGGCCGTTCGCGACGTTTTGAAGGTGTTACTACCTTCATCTTCTGGCGGCGACTGCGAAGATGTAGCTGGCAGCGCGGTCTTCATGCCCTACGTCAAGGGCACCACCGATTGGATCGGCCGACTCCTGGCATAGCACGACATCAAGTCGGTCTTCAACACTGACTAGAAGATTTCTGAGGTCCTGGGCAGCGCCAAAGACAAGATCCACCTCAAGCAGATAGGCGTCTACGAGATCCTCTGCTTAGACTGGAGCCGCACTTACATCGGCCAGACCAAGCGGCAGATGTTAAAGCGTCGGAAGGAGCACCAGCGAGCCGTCAGGAAGATGGACCAGCACATCGTCGCTCGCCCAGCACGTTGAGGAAACCGGACACTCCATCGATTTCGAGGCAATGAAGCCACTCGCCTACATCGCGCACTACGCCGTCCGCACCATCCGAGAGGCAGTCGAAATCGAGAGACTTCCCGGGAACCTTAACAAGCGCGACGACAGTATCCGCCTTCCACACGCGTGGAAGCCTGTCATGGCCAGGATACTTGTGCCGTCGACCGAGCCGCCAGTCAAGCACGCACCACCTCCGCAGAGAACATCTCGCCGAGTTCACTGACGGGGCCGTGCACGAGAAGCCGAGCGCGCTGTATGCAGTCACCATCCCACAATCAACCGTCAGCTTCTACGCGTAGTCGACAAGATTAGCCACAGCTTCAACCACGGAAAGTCAACATGAGTTGTCTTCCTAGACGTGGCTAAGGCTTTCGACAGAGTGTGGTACACGGGACTGCTGTGCAAGATGATTGCGCAGGGCTTCTTTAACTACCTGGTGAACTTCATCGCCAGGTACTTGACGAGAAGATCGTTTCACGTCAGTCTCCGAGAATAGAGATCCACCACAAGGCCTGTGACCGAAGGAGTGCCCCAGGGGTCCATCCTCGAGCCGTTCCTCTTCAACACCTACCTGAACGACGTGCTGACTAACGTCAAGGACATCGATCTAGCGTTCTACGCCGACGACAGAGCCATCATCGCGCAGTCCGGCAAAGGAGAGTTCCTCAAGAGGAGGCTTGAGAACACCCTTGACGTGCTGTCCAAATGAACTCGGCTTGAAGGATTGAGTTGAACGCGAGTAAGACCAAGATATCATCTGGCAGCCGAACAGCCTTTACCTTAAGGTGAAGCTAGACAGCAAGCTGAACTGGCGAGCCCACGTCGAGTTCGTTCAGCAGAAAGCTGCGCGCAAGATGGCCGGCCTCTACCCTCTCCTTCGCTTGAAGTCGACGAGTGTCGCTGTGAAGACGCAAGTCTACTCGGCAATCATCCGTCCGACGATCTAGTACGCCTGCCCCATCTAGAGCGGATGTGCGAAACTACTTCGGGACAAACTTCAACGGGTCCAGAACAAGGCATTCCGTCTGGCTTTGGGATTGCCGATGTACGTACGAACCGCAGACCTACACCGCCAAGTTGAGGTAGAACTACTCACACAACACATGTTGAGACTGAACATCACGTTCTACGTTCAACTCGACGACCACGACAACCCACTGATTGCCGCACTCAGTAATATAACAACCAACCCCTGGGACAAGTAACCCAGGCCGATAGATGCGCTGACGATCTAGCGCTCCAATCTGCAGCCGGCAGATTCACGAAGAACACCATGCCGAATAAACTCATCAGCCGTTGAGAAATAGGCGCAACACCAAGTATCATCCAACGTGGCACACAAGTGCCACCAGCCTGACGATCTTGTTGTCACCATCCATGCAGCCGCCGCCGAGCAGCGGAGCGATCCTCGCGGGAAGACAGAAGAACTCCGAGTTGCCGCCGCGAGCACTGACAGGAGCGCTCTCGCTTGCACGACTTACTCGCTGCCAGGCGAGCCGCCAACTGACGACGTGAGCAACACAAACCATCGCCAATTACACCTCTACGATTGGTAGTAAAACATTACACCAATGAAATACAAGATCAACCCTAAAACGAATATAAGACTGCGTTGCCAGCTACATCTTCACAGGAGCTGGTAACAGCGCCTCCATTGTTAGCTGGCCTCGATGACTGCTCCGTTATTTCAATTTAATTGTGAGTAAAAAATCGTGTGACAGTGAGTTATTTTTTGTGTGTTTTAAACTTGTGGCATTAAATGGTTGACAGACGTCAGGGTGTGGCACTGCGTGCGCGCGCAGCCATGTCGTCATCATCCTCCACTCCAATGGACAATGAAGTACTCCGCTCAAAGCGCCGCCACGGCAACAAGTCGGACTCCAATGAGTACGACTCCGCTATCTCGGTCAAGAGGCTGAAGATCTGAGTTAAACGGAAACTCAATAGATCGCGCCAGGGGGTTCAATCGTCCCAGCAGCCCATCCAGACATCAAGCACCTTCGATGTTCTAGACACCTCACCCGCAGAAAACAGTCTGTGTTCCAGACACATCACCAGCTTCTACACGGAAGGTTCGAATTCCTCCCGTGATCTTCCGCGATTTCGTAGGAAATCAACGACATCTCTGCGACTCGATCGCCGCGGTGGCCAAAGGCCACTTCAAGATCACGCCGAAGTTTAATGCAACTAAACGCTATCTGTCCTGCGAACAGGATTTCAAATTGGTAACAACCATGTTTAATTCAGTGAGCCAACAATACCATTCATTTGCACTGGATACGAACCTGCGTCATCAGAGGTTTGTTATCCGCAGTCTGCCGACCAACACCCCCGTGGATTACATCCACGATTACAAACGGCACCTCTATCTCGCCATCATTCGTCCGACAACGTTCATCGCAGGATCGAGATCATCCAGAACCGCGCCCTGCGTCTTGTCCTCGGAGCTCCGCGCTGCGTCAGCGCGACCGACATCCGCGAGCTCCTCAAGATCACCATCACCACAGAGTTCCTCGAGCAGCTGGCAGCAGACTTCTACATCAGTCTGAAATCTGCACCCAACCCTCTAGCACGCCGACAGCTAGAATACAACATTTCAACATGGGATCGGTACAGACGACCGATCGTAGCTCTCGGACAGTGAATCATGTGAAACCCGTGCCGACCAATCTAACACGAGCTGTAAACACCTAGACGGCTGGACATGCGTCGAAAGACGCGACACCAGATATTCCGGAGAAATAGGTTTCTCCACGACAGAATAACGACTACATCTTCGCAGTCGCCGCCAGAAGATGAATGTAGTAACATCTTCGAAACGTCGCGAACGGCCCTTATCAGGGTAACCAGCACTTTTATCGGAATAAACCGTAACCACTGCCATGAAATAATTATTGTCGCACCGATATGTGTTTCAAGTTGAATGAATAAGCTTAAACATGAAGTGATATCCTAGAAAAAAAAAACTCACCGTATAAAAAAGGTAGCCAAATCTCAAAAGTAGTGATACCAAAAATTAGTCTAGTCAAAACTATTTTAAAAATCAAAAATATACTTGGCACATCGTTTTGTGTGTATTATAGATAGGTACAGTATATTCCATATCAAAAGGGGAATGGAAGTTTCAAGAAGTTCGCAATTCTCCCACAGATGGCATAGTTTGCAGTACCACTACTATAAAAATTTTGCTTTGTTGATTATCACTCAAGTGTTTGAACGACCACTAGATCTTTAAGGCTGCATTTCACCAAGATTCTAAACCCGGTTTAGAGTCGGTAAACCTGGTTTAGGGTCCTCTAAACCAGGTTTACCGCCTCTAACCCGCCTCTAACCCGTTTCTCAATTCGATTGAAACGATTTTCTCTCGAGAGTGGCACATTTTGGATTTATGTAATCAAGCTCTATCAATTGCCTTTTTTAGACTGATGTCAACAAATTCGGGTGAAAGTAGTTGCCCCCCCCCCCCCGTTTTGGAAATTTGCTCAAAAACTATGGTTTGTGAAATCAAAAGTTTTGTTTTTACAGCACTAAAAGTTCCTCCTTCCCTTTTTGGATTTGTGCTCTTTGCCCGATTGCAATCGTTTGTACTCCGTTTGTGCTGGTTTGTGCAATCAAAAGTTCCGGTGCAACACTGAAAGTATTTTTTTTGGGGGGGGGGGGGGGGGGGGGGGGGTATCAGAATTTTCAAACCAGCCCCCCTTTTCGGATTTGTGCTCCTTTTCCAATTGCAATCGTTTGTGCTCCGTTTGTGCTGGTTTGTGCAATTAAAAGTTTCACTTTGTGCCACTGGAAATACCTTTTTCTTTGGGGGGGGTGTCAAAATATTAGCACCAGCCCCCCCCCCCCCCCCTCCCCCCTCCCCCACCCCGTTTTGCATTTTGTGTTCTTTTTACAGTTTGCAATCTGTTTATGCTACGTTTGTGCTGGTTTATGCGATCAACATTTTTGTTTGTGCAAGTCTCCTTATGTTCAAAAGCAATAATCAAATTCCCCCCCCCCCCCCCCCCCAAGGAAATTTGTCCAAAAACTACACACAGTTTGTACACACAAACTGTGTTTGTCTACACACACAACATTTGTGTGAGTCTCCTTCGTCTATAAAGAATAAACAACATTTTTATAGCGCCCCCCCCCCCCCCCCCCCCCCCCCCCCCCGAGGCCTTCGTTAGTGAGTATAACAAGCCAAAATATTGCATCGTTTGTACTACGTTTTTGTAATCAAAATTTTCATTTGAGCAAGTCTCCTTCATGTCAAAACACAAGCAACAACATTTTGCACCCCCCCCCCCCCCCCCCTTTTGGAAATTTGTCCCAAAAACTATTTTAATATATTGTGCTGGTTTGTGCAATAAAAAATTTCGTTTGCGCAAGTCTAGCTCCAAAATAGCCAAAAACAATAGTCAAATCTTGCATCCCCCCCCCCACAAATTTGGAAACTTGCCCCAAAAACTATCGCAATCGTTAGTGCTACGTTTGTGCTGGTTTGTGCAATTAAAATTTTTGTTTGTTCAATTCTCCTTCATGTGAAAAATTATAATCAACATTTTGTACTAGCCCCCCCCCCCCCCCCCCGCCCTTTTTTGGAATATTGTTCAAAAACTATTACATTGTTCCCGTTGTTTCCGTGCAAGTCTCCTCTCAAACACACATCAGCTCTGAGATGCTACGGTATCAACAAGTCATTCTTGAGATTCAGCTACTGAGAAATGTAAACCAATACATTCCAGGCATAAACAGTTTTATGTTCGCTACGTGACCAGAGCAAGACAAAACAGATGTCCCCCTCCCCCGCGCACGCATGCAAAACTCAGTACTTGGGAATAACTCCGCTAGGAGCGCGTTTCTACAGAAGCATGAATTGCATATACTGGTCCAGAAAATCTACAGCCCGCGCGGCGTCACTTTTTCCCCCAGAATAACGTTAATATAAGTCCAATCAATGTGAATCTTTCACCATTAAATTCAGGGATGTTTCACGAGTGTGATGAATTAGTTTGCATTACATTTGAAATACCCGTCTTAAAGATACAGGCATCAGAAGATGACGATAATTTATGTGATATTTAATGGGATTAAATTTTTTATTTTTTTTTCTCTTCTGGGGAATGCATATGTGTTACAAAACAACCCACAACAAAATATACAGTTCAAAGGGTATTATAACAAAATCTTAGCGTATTCCAAAATGTGATTTCAAAGTTCTGGGGGCAAAAATTAGCCTAATTTAAAATTCGATTTTCCAACGATTTTCCGGAAAATTGTCGACCTAGAATTTTTTAATTAATTTTATGTTACATTTTAAGTACATATATACTAAGATCAATACAAATTTCAACACATTTTGAAAGGTAAGATCCACCTTAATGATTTCTAGAATATTAGTATTAGTTTTAAATACCTCTTGAGTGATTATCGTTTAAAGTGGAAATTCATTTCCATGCAGTCATTCTGACTCAAGCAACTCGTTCAGTCGAGTAAAAGAGGGTTGCGCACGCAGGTGCAAAGAGACAGGGTAACAGCATCGTCACCGGTGGTATGACAGTTCGTAGTTAGCATTCTCTACCTTCATTCCATTCTCCTCGGAGATCTCTAACTCTCATTAGCGCGTTGTGTCTAATGTCCGTCCGTCCGTCCGTCCGGATAGCTCATTTAGTAGAGCTCTCGCCCGGCTATTGAGAGGTCCCGGTCCGATAGGATATTTTTACAACGCACATCCCTTCATAACAATCTGAATATAGGATAACGTTTATTTGTCGTTCGTGTTATGCTTTTTATAATCTGTCTTATCTGTAAAGGGAATTTCAGTTCGACTTCGAGGTGTTGCCCGTTTCGGTGCTCGATCATCAACGCGTTACACTGGGCGTTTTCCTAGTTATTAGCATGAAAATCATAGCATTGACTCTCGACTGAGGAACACCCACGACGAACTCAGTCAAGTAGTCGGTTGCGGGAATCGAAGTAAGGACTTCCGGGATACAAGTTTAGGGCGTTACTGCTTGAGCCAACTTGCTCCAGTAATATTAAACTTGATGCATAAATTAGGCTTGGCGCTTAAAATGCATCAGTTGGAATATAATTATTCAAAACCACAAGATGAATTTTATTAGGATCTTTAACAGAAAAAAATGTCCTTTAAATATGACATTTTACGGGACAAAGACATGAACGTCATGTTCTGTCATTATTTTATTGTTGCTATGGCAACTTCTTTATTGTTTGATAAATATTACATCACAATGATATCCAACATACTGTTAAAGTCCCTCAAAGATATTTACGTAATTTAAAATTAATAGTTATTCTTGAAAATGTTTATATTTTGAGTTATGAGTAAAGTAATTTATTATAGTCGGTTTCGAAATCAATTCCAATGAAAAGACGTAACTGTCCTAATATTGGCAGTTGTTTTTTATTTTTTGTATAGACCAAAAGAAAAACTATAATGTAAGTGATATTATGAAATTATGGTTCTCTCATCAAATTAATTTAAAGTCAATGTGTAAGACCAATCATTTATATAGACGTATTCTTTGTGCTATGAATTGATTAACTGCACGTAAACCGGATTGTTGCAAATGAAATAATACCTACATTAACAAAAGTATTATATTATCAAATTCATTCTTTTCACATTATGAATCTGTAACACAATATAGATTGAACATATTGAGAAAATGAGTCGAAATCTCGCTAGAACTCGGTCACCTTAGCCTGAGCGAGATTCGAACGAAGGTCTACAGGGTTGCTTCGACAGTTAGAGAAAATACCAGTTTCCCTGAAATCAGTAGATATCTCTCCCATCCCTTGTTTCACTCGAGCACAGAGAGAGAGAGAGCACTAGAGTAAGAGGTCTGACCGGTTTGTACAGGCAATCGGAAAATTAATAGACAAGAGATGATACTCTAACTTTTCATCACGATCAATTTATGTTTGGCCGAGTGTACATAATTTCAAGCGAACTGCAATGCAAAAAGATTCGTTTGAATCCGATAAGTAATTAGAGATCCCCATGAAAAACACTCCGTGTAAAAATACCGGCCAAGTCACTTCAACTAAAAAAATTATGAAATCTAAAAAATTCTGCACTGAAAAGTAGTGATATCAAAAAATGGGCCAAGTCAAAACTTTATTTGAACATCAAAAAATACTTGGCGCATCGTGTATACATAGTTTAGAAGTATAGACCAGATAGAAAATATACATCAAATATACATAATACATATAGTATACCTATTATGCCCTAAAAAAACGATGCGCCAAGTATTTTTTGATTTTCAAATAAAGTTTTGACTTGGCCCATTTTTTGATATCACTACTTTTCAGTGCAGAATTTTTTAGATTTCATAATTTTTTTAGTTGAAGAGACTTGGCTGGTATTTTTACACGGAGTGTTTTTTATGGGGATATCACTCCTTTTTTTAGTTTATTCTTAGAACTTGTGACGTCATATCGATTGAATTCAATTACTAAATCCATTAAAAAAAGTCGCCATTGACAATTTGGTTTACTAATGAAAATCTGCGTATGGTACTATATATTTGCTTTAAATGATCTTTCATGAAGAAAAGCATAGGTTTCATTCTTATCAGTCAACCGAGTTCCGAGATATGGCAACACTTCGGTTTTCAAAATGGCTGCTAAACTTACTGCACTGCCACAAATAATGTATATCTTTAAATTATGTGTATCATTTTAAGTTTTCTGAATATGTATTCATTATATAGGAGGGGATTATAATAATTTTTAAATTTGAATGACGTCATTTCCGGTCTCATAAATAGGAAATTTCTAGTGTGACTGTTCCTATTTCATAGAGATGACCTTCCGAATCGTTTGGCGGTAGTTTCATACCGATCAGTCAACCAATTTTCAAGATATGACGTTACTTCCGGTTTTAAAATGGCTGCTGAAATCACTGACCCCTTGAATTATAATTTAAACATGATTACATTTTATTATAAGCTGTCTCAAATAGTATATTTATTGTATCAAAATGTAAATTTGTGAGATTTTTAAAATGTGTAACGTCATTTCCGGTTTCGGTATGGGACACTACAAATATTATTGATGATAATACATAAAGTTGACTGTCTAAATTGTTTAGCGCTGGTTTCGTTCAAATCTATTTAGCCGTTATTGACATATGATGTCACTTCCGGTTTCAAAATGGCGGCTTCCGGTAGGTTTTATAATAAGTCAAATGAGATATCAAAAGTACATACGTTACATAAATAACAAAATAATCGGATCAAATTTGTTGCCGAAATGCCAATCGATGTATTTCAAATTTCATGACGTCATTTCCGGTTTCGTTAACATAAATTTTAGTCCGTTGCTATTGATAATCCATATATTTGACCGTCTGAATCGTTTGGCGCAAATTTCGTTCCGATCGGTCTAGCCGTTGACGAGATATGACGTCACTTCCGGTTTCAAAATGGCGGCACTAAAAATTAATGGGATGAAGGTTAAATCAGACGCCAAAAGTGCACACGTGGTAAAAATGTGAGATCAATCGGTTCAGCCGTTTAGGCTGTGGCCTGTTTACCGGATTTGAATTCCAGGAGACTACTACTACTACTACTACTGAGATTATTATTATTATGAAAACCGCCCTAAAACACTGTTTTCACGGCCCTCTAGCGCGCAAAGGGCGTAACCTATTGTTTCCAAATTTGGTATATGTTGTAGGGTGGGCCATAGCTCGAAATTAAGATATATCGCAACAATGTGAGATTTTCCAATTTTAAGATCCAGTAGGCCGAAAATGCCACTTTGATGCTTACAGTAAAAGTGGGTTTGCTCCAGCCTTTATATGAGAGTGTGCGCGCGCCGTACGACTTGGCTGGCGTGGAGCGACCGCTCCACTAGATTTATTAAATAGAAACCAAATTGTCATTGAAATAGTCACTTTCTTCAAAACTTTCCATATGCAGGAAGCCGTGAATCTATTTGGCAGTGAAGAAAATATTGGAATTTCTACTGGAGACCTTGACAAGAATCACGGGCAAAGCAACATTTCATGTGAATAAATGCTGAAATTTTTGGGGTGGGTTATGGGGGGGGGGGGGAGGGGGCACAAGGGAACATTTCTGTCCATATTGAAATATATTTACCTTTTGATATTTGACCTAATCTCCGATATACCTCTCTTATTTGATATGACTATAAAACTAGATCAATCAAGCAAGAACATATATTTTCTGCTGACTTCACAACTTAGCATTTTATTAAAAGATTTTAGTTGGTACACCTACATAATACTGTATCGTTCGTTGATGTTTTGATGTGTGCAGAGAATATGCGAACGATTTAATAATTAGGATAAGTTCTAAAGTGGAAACATGCATACAATTTTGAGATTTTGTAATTTTTTAAGTTAATACATAAAAAGTGACCAACTTCGATTTAATCTCGAAATCACTTTCGTTCATCATCATTGTAAATCAAATCATATAACATTTTATAATCAATCACGTCTATTTGTTTATATTCAGTTTCAAATATGTATTTTAAATTTGGAACCTGAATTCAATCATCATGTTGATACATTTTATTCTGTTGTATTTCAAATATTACAAAATTTATTTTAATTTTAAATACCACGCAACTCCCGTTTCTGTTTTTATTCTTCACTGAGTCGTATCTGTTAATTTTTTTTATCGTGCTTAATTTTTATATTAATATTAAATTATTCACTATTTTTTTTAATATTTTCAAAATAGTTACACATGTTTTCTTTGTTTCTAATTTACGTATGTACAACTACAGGTGTGCTTTGGGGTGAGTGTAGTTTTAATGCACCATTCACAGATATTAAGTTATATAAAAGAAAGTTATAAAAAAAAGAGTTATAAAAAATAAAGTTATAAAGTTTAAAGTTATATAAAAGAGTTTTGATTTGCATTTATGATCGGTCATTCCGTAAGGGTGAAAAAAAATTGTCACGAGAAACACTTCTTTGAGTAGTTAAATTTAATGGTGGTCCATCTTCTGTTATGCATAGCCTTGCCCAGAAAGAGGGCCCATTGGGTCATGTACTACATAGCGGGGCTCTCTAGTATGTAATATATTATTATATAATATATATATGATGATATATCCTGTTCCAAGCCTTATGGTGATATTAAAAAGACACGACAAATAATTTCCAACATATACACTTTAGTTTTTCTAATCAATAAATTACTGCGAAATCAACTCAATATTGACTGAAAATTTTGTTGAGCGAGCGTAGCGAGCGTCACCACGGTACTTTAATGGCACTTTCTCTGTGTGTGTGTTTTTCTTTGTGGTCACACCCCAGGTCAAACCGCTATCGAGAGAGCTATCAGCACTAAAAAAAATCATCGTTTTAAGTGGAACAAGTAAAAGATATTAAATTTTGTCTTACGCTCATTTATCCAAAAAGTAAGCTTTTGGGTCTATTTGGGCGCCATGTAAGTAAAAAAGTATAACAAAAATGGAAAAATCCTGAAAGAGGTTTGTGTTGCTTTGTTCTGGGTAGTATATAGAGAAATTATTAACAAAATTAGAGTAATGAAATTTTATTTTTCGATTCTTTTGGTTGAGTTGATACGAAACGACTCAATAGCAGCCCAGCAAACACGGGACATGGCAGGGACGTCCCTGCCATGTCCCCAAAATCCCAAAAGGGATATCCCTTTTGGAACCTCCCTGCCATGTCCCAGGGAGGTCCCATTTGGGATATCCCTTTTGGGACGTCCCCGCCATGTCCCAGGGAGGTCCCATTTGGGAGATCTTTTTTTTGAAAGTTCTCCCTTTTGGGACCTCCCCGCCATGTCCCTGGGAGGTCCCATTTGGGATATCCCTTTTAGGACGTCCCCGCCATGTCCCAGGGAGGTCCCTTTTGGGAGCTCTTTTTATGCTTAAGAAAATGTGTTGAACTTGTGACTTATCAAGTTTTAGATTCCGTTTGCAGCAAGCCGATTTGAATAAAGTAATTGAATCAAATGTCTTTAAAATGAACATATAAATATTTCCGTTTTTGTAGAATTATCATCTCTTTTCGATAACGACACCAAGGTACTATAGCTTTTTGTATCCAAAATCAATTTACTTTAGGTAATTATTAAATAAGGTAACAGTAATTAAGATGTTGATTAGTATCATAAACTATGCCAGAAATCTCAATAGGTACATTTAAACAGATTTCTTTTATCCGTTTCAATGTTTCAAAAATCTACTCAAAGCATGTCTAAAGCGACCTCTTTCTCACTTCGCGCCGTGGTCCCGTGGTTAGCCCGTCAGCCTTCTAATCACAAGATTGTGTGTTCAAATCATGTTGGGGTACAATAATTTGTATTAGTGTACTAATCATAATTGTAATTGTCTCTGTAATTTCGTTCACAGAATTGAAATCCGATCAAAACTGACTGGGAAATCAATTATTTATTACAATTTTATTTTGTTGTCCAAGGCATGTAACAGCCAAAGGCTGTTATTTAGTTACTTAGTTCTCTAACAGAGGGCACCAGTAACACGATTTCTTTGGGACATGGCGGGGACCTCTCTGGGACCTCCATGGGACATGGCGGGGACCTCCCTGGGACCTCTCTGGGACATGGCGGGGACCTTCCTGGGAGCAGTTTGGGGGGGTTATTGGACCTGGCCGCCATGTCCCTGGGATGTAACGGGGACCTCCCTGGGACCTCTTTGGGACCTCTTTGGGACGTGGCGGGGACGTCCCCGCCATGTCCCAGTGTTTGCTGGGAGTTAACATGCTTCATATTCCGTCTTGAATAACTACACATGAACGATGTAAGGAGTTTACCCTCAGGTAACTATAATGTTGATAGGATGAAGACAATTGCTACTTAGGCATTTTAACACCAGACGCCGAGCTGCATGGATCGATGCGACCCCCCTCCCCACCCCCAGCCACCTTGTTACCTAGCAACAAGCTTTACCCGGGCGCGCATCACGTCAGAACCAACACGATCAATAAAGTAGTCTGGCTTACCTTAACGTGCCAATATATCTACATTCATTGGCTCGTTATTCTTTCCAATCGTAACAAAACACAATTAGACACGGCTGATGTGTCGGATACCTCGGATCTCGTCAAATAATCGAGGTTAAAAGCAACATTAAGCACGGTCAGAGGTTAGATAATTATGTGACCATTCATCTCTGACTTGCCAGTTGCTGACGTTGGGCCAGAGAGACTGGGACGTTTGGGCGTTAATAATCTTACGCACGGTCCTTCAAATTTCTAAACTAAAAGATTTAACTCAATTATTTAGTGGACCTTGATCTTACTTGCATTCATCAAGGCTGATCAGAGAGGCAGTGATAAAAAAATGAATGTTTTGCTTTGGTAAATTTTGACATAGATTTCAAATTAAGCATAAAATACAGTAACTTGCCTATTACTCTTGAAGTTCATAACAGATTTGTCAAAAAACACACATAATACTGGTACCAATGACCATGCAAAATTTTGTGGTGATCGATCACACGATTCCAGTTTTATTGGCAAACGGAATTAAGTTTCTTTCATATTGCTAAGATAAGTACAAACAAGTTTCAAGTTTCCGATGCAAGAAATATAACGATTTTGCTGGAAATCATTAGACTTCTGCATTGGATAGTAACGAATCTTTTGTGGAAAAATTGGCCAGATGCGTTACTTCGTTTAAAATGTAATGCGAAAAACACAAATAAACAAAAAAATGAAAGAAGAGATTCGACCCTTAGTTTAAGTAGACTTGCTCGCTCCGCTCGCTTAATAACACCCACTCAGAAGCATTATTATCTAGTGGAGCGGTCGCTCCACGCCAGCCAAGTCGTACGGCGCGCGCACACTCTCATATAAAGGCTGGAGCAAACCCACTTTTACTGTAAGCATCAAAGTGGCATTTTCGGCCTACTGGATCTCAAAATTGAGAAATCTCACATTGTTGCGACGTATCTTAATTTCGAGCTATGGCCCACCCTACAACATGTACTAAATTTGGGAACAATAGGTTACGGCCTTTGCGAGCTAGAGGGCCGTGAAAACCGTGTTTTAGGGCGGTTTTAATCTTAGTAGTAGTAGTCTCCTGGAATTCAAATCCGGTAACAAGGCCACAGCCTTAACGGCTGAACCGATTAATCTGAAATTTTTACCACGTGTGCACTTTTGGCGTCTGAGGTGCCTTTTTATAAAACCAACCGGAAGCTGCTATTTTGAAACCGGAAGTGACGTCATATCTCAAAAATGGCTAAACCGATTGGAATAAAACTAGCACCAAACGATTCAGACGGCCATCTTTATAAAATATCAATAGTAAAACTAAAGTTTTCTAGTTACTGAAACCGGAAATAACGTCATATTTATGCGAAATCTGCCTAAATTCACTTCCCCTTTATATAAAAACCTATAAATATCTATTCAGAAGGCTTATAATGATACATAACATTTATAGAAATAAATTATTCTAGGTGGCAGTAATATCAGCCGCCATTTTGAAAACCGGAAGTGATGCCATAGCTCGAAAACGGCTGGACCGATTGGAACGAAGCTTTCGCTATTCTTCATGGAATATCATTTAAAGCTTATACTTAGAACCAAACAACATTTTTCTTAGTAACCAATTCGTAAATGGCATATTTTTTTAAAGGAATTGGTTATTCTCAATGTTGCTCAACTATGTCTTACAAGGTGTGTAAATAAACTAAAAAAATAGTGATATCCCTATAAAAAACACTCCGTGTAAAAATACCAGCCAAGTCTCTTCAACTATAAAAAAATATAAGAAATCTCAAAATTCAGCACTGAAAAGTAGTGATATCAAAAAATGGGCCAGGTCAAAACTTAATTTTAAAAACCAATATATACTTGGCGCATCGTTTTTTACGGCATTATAGAGTAGGTAGATTTTATGTATTACACATCTGGCCTATACTTCTAAACTATCTATATGCACGATGCGCCAAGTATATTTTGGTTTTTAAAATTAAGTTTTGACTTTGCCCATTTTTTGATATCACTACTTTTCAGTGCTGAATTTTTAGATTTCTTATATTTTTTTATAGTTGAAGAGACTTGGCTGGTATTTTTACACGGAGTGTTTTTTATGGGGATCTTTCAATTACTCGACGCAAAACTGAACATATTGTATTTGGCCGCCAATTACCTGGTAAATCTGAGTCCCCGGATTTATGTATAAATACAGTTCGTGCGACTTCAAAGCACGCAGGAACCCAACCAGTATTTAGCATAGCCGAACCAATCAATGACAATATTTTTTAGTGATGTGAGTCGGTAAATTTACGGTCAGGTAAATTTACCGGTCAGGTAAATTTACCGTAAATTTACCAAATAAATTTTACCATGGTAAAATTTTCAAAATTATCATCATTATATTCTGTGGAATCAGCCTAGTGCATAGGTCAAGAAAACAGTGAAATATACACTTTAAATGAGAAGTGGAGGGATCTAGTGAATATCATTAAAATGTTGCATTATACAATGTACCTATTGCACACATTCTCCGATGTGAAACCAAGGACATAGTATAGGGAAATACTTTCAGGGATATCAAGCCGTCTCACAGTAAAGTGAAATGTAGTCCATTTTGATTTGTAGGTGTTCATACATACGTTTTATGAATTTGAAATTATAATGTTTTTTTAATTACCTATACCAAAGTGAAATGTTGACCAATGTCGATTTTGTAGGTAGAAATATGCAGAAAATGTTCACTTTATTTCATGAATACTAACTTAATTTTATCCGAGATTTTATCTATTATTTTATTTCATTTATCTTCATTTACTGTAGTTAGAGTACTTGTTAAATTGTACTTGATTTCCCTAGAAGTGTTTCTTCATATATTTTCTTTGGTTTCATAGCAGAAAAGTGTGCAAATATTCCAAGTATAAACAAAAATGCAAATTTTTTATGATTTGTTTTAAATGAAGGTATTATTTAAATTGCAACTTGGAAATGACTGTAAGAGACCTGGGGAAGATAAGGGGAAGCAAATGGTTCTTCAAAGTGTATTGTTGGATATGTCTACACCCATATAATTTATGTGGAAACAAAACTTGCAGATAATATTATAGCTTATGACTTGATGTAGGTACATTGTACATCTTCGAAACGTTAAATTCGATAGGTAAATAAATATTGTTAATTATAATAATAAACAACGTTTTAAGAGTGTAACAGGGGCAGTAACGTTCTCCATTGTGGCATTATTTAATTTATTGAGCTTTTATTATGTGCAATTATTACATTTTATTACATTTTGGAGTGTGAAGACCAAACGATGCAAAAAGAAATCACTTGGAAGAACCACGGCATCCCTTTCATTTCCTGATCACTTAATACACATTTGGCACACCCAAAACACTTTTAAAACAATTATTTCAAGAGCCAATAGCACGATTTTTTAATTAGACAAAAATAAAAAAAATTTACCGCCCGACGGTAAATTTACCGGTAAATTTACCGAGAAAAAAATTTACGGTAAAATCCACATCACTTATATTTTTATGACTCGTTCAGACTTCCCAATCCGCATAATAACCCTATCCGGGCCGGGAGATGTATCTATACGAATCGATCGAACAGAAGATGTTATTTGGTCTACACTAATTATTGTGGGGCAACTGTCATTAACTTCGTCCCTCTCAGAGTCGGTAAGAGTTGATGTGTAATTGTCACGGACATTGGTGTTTGGTACTGAGTACCTACCTTCGAACTCAGTGGACAGGGCGCCGCTGCTTATCCGGCATTGAGGCTTCTTATTGTTGATCACCAAGTGCAGTGCTTTCCTTCGTTGATTGCAATAAAGGAACTGCGTTTTCTGATATAAGTAAGCCTCTTTCCTCTTGGCCTTTTCTCTCTTGGACTTTCGTTCAGGGTTCGAAGTTTCTTTGTAAGTCCTGTCGTTATTCTCGAAGACACCTTTCTTCCACGCATTGTAGTACCGCGTGGCAGGATTCTTAGGTCCTGGAAGCAACTGAACAGCTTGTGAAAGGTATTCTGAAAATTCGTGAACTCTGACACTAAACTGTTCTTCGTTGTCACAATTCTTCTCAAAATTACAATCCATTGATCGAGGTACGAATGGAGCTGCAGCGTGTCACGATCTTCTGATGTTGTCTCTTCAGGTTCATCAGCTTCTGCTTCAACATTTGTGTTAGAGTTAGTAGTTGGTGCCTTCTGGTGTCGTAACGATATCTTTTCCCTATGCTGTTCGGGATGAGCACGAGTAATATGCGCTGGTAGACCTTTATAAAGTTTGATGCAGAACGGGCAGGGCTTGCGGGTGTCAATGATACCATCTTGAGATGATTGTTCTGTCTGGCTGACTGCAGAACATGCAGGAGATGATGATGATGATGAGGTTTCAATATCAGTTTGATCGATAGAATTCTGGGATGGATGTTGAAAGTGCATATTCTTGGCATGAATATTAAGGCCACGTGTAGTTCGAAAGAGCTTGTCACATACCTGGCATTGTATTTTTGTAGAACTTTGAGGTATTGCTTCTTCATCCATTACAAAAGCTCAAAATATTAGCTAGAATGATTTTTTCTATACACCGTGATTTGAGACCTTAATGCAAAGTATCTCTTTGGCTCTTCTTAATGAATTTTACGTTGATTTTGGTAGGCTGTGCTGCTCCAAGTATCTTATGTTTTCCTCTAAATTTACTTCAAAGATGTAAAAACTAAATTTTTGATAAGTGTTTTCAATACTCCAGAATAAAAATTAACACACAATTGTTATCCAAATCCCTATACAAATCCTTCGTACTCACATAGATACCACTCAGAGATCAATTTTCTACAAAATACAGGTAAAATACAATTAAAAATGTAGAGCTCAAAATCAGATGACTTCCCTCATGCCATGTTTTTATTTAAAGTAATATAAGTTATATAATATAGTTATATATTTTAATATATAATAATATTAATTATAATAATATAATATAGTAATTAATATAGAGACATAACTTCCAGACTAATGAACTTCATAAACTCTATTATCATTATGTTCATAACTCATGAAAATTAATTTTGCCCACAAACACAACTTTCTAACTCAACTGATCGAGATCAGTTTCAACCATGTTCCTCACTTGGCGCCGTGGTCCCGGGGTTAGCGCTATGAGGTTCTACACACAAGATCGCGGGTTCGAGGCCGGTTGGGGTGAACTTAGATTAAGAAATTACAAAAGAGTGTACAGAACGGTAATTAGGAAGACAAAAGCGAATGAAATACGAGACTATATAAAAAAATCGGAAAATAGATCGAAAACAGTTTGGGTAAGTGATAAATAATGAAAGAGGAAGCAAAAAAGGGTGTGGGAAGAATAATGAAAATATTGTATTAGAAAAGGATGGGAGTGTGTACAGGGAGCCGACACAAGTCGCTGAAGTATTTAAAAGCTACTTTTTAAATGAAGCACAAAACATCGTAAATAAGGAGCAGAGGTCAGAGAACGAGAAAATAGAGGTTATGCCAAACCACATTGACGACCAAATGTTGCTATATATAACGCAACACGAGCGGAGATCATTTCAATTATTAGAAAAATGAAGAATAAGAAATCAACAGGGTATGACAATATTTCTCCTTTCCTACTTAAAAAGTGCGCATCGGCTATAAGCTGGCCTCTGACATTCCTAGTTAACTATTCGTTCATGGAAGGTAAATTTCCCCAGTCGCTAAAAACAGCAAGGGTAATCCCCATTTACAAGAAGGGCTGTCGAAAGGTAGTTGGTAACTATAGACCCGTGTCCATCCTACCGGCAATATCAAAAGTATTTGAAAAAGCATTTGAAAAACGATTAAAAACCTTTCTCGAGTCTCGCCGCCTAATTGCAAGAGAACAGCATGGATTTAGAGCTGAGAGATCAACTAACACAGCAATCGCAAGCCACGTCGACTGGGTAGTAAAAGAGTTAGACAAGGGAAACATGGTACTTACGGTTTTTATGGACCTCTCGAAGGCTTTTGACTGCATAAGTCACAGTGTACTGCTTAAGAAGTTATATATGTATGGCATGAGAGACAAAGCGATTGACTGGTTGACTTCATATTTACAGAATAGGAAACAATTTGTAGAACTAAGGGGGCAGGATGACAAGGGGCCTGACAGGATCTCTAGATCAAAGAACGACACCATTGTGTGTGGCGTCCCGCAAGGTTCAGTGCTTGGACCCCTGCTTTTTAACGTGTACATTAATGGAGTAATGGCTGTCATCACTGAGGGCAACATGATATTGTTTGCGGACGATTCTACCCTAAACATCTCCCATAAGGACAGGGCAACTTTAGAAATAAATACTTTCATTCAGGCAAATAGAGTAATACAATGGTTCAAGCAAAATAGTCTAATCGTAAATGAAAGCAAAACAAAATATATGGTGTACAACCTGGGCCATAAGCCACGAGATGATATTAACGTACTACTGAATTGTACCCAACTTGAACAAGTGAGTAATTTCCCCTTTCTAGGCACAATTATCGACCAACATTTAAACTGGAATTCTCATATTGATAGTATTGCAAAAAGGATGTCGTCAGGTCTATATGTATTGAGGAAGCTAGCACTACATCGAAACAAAGAACTATTAATGTTAGCGTACTTTGCAATTATTGAATCACACGTAAGGTATGGCATTTGTGTATGGGGGGGGGGGGGGGGGGGCAGTTCAAAGAAAAATTTAGATAGAATATTGATATTACAAAAAAGGGCAGTAAGGATAATTATTTTAGAACTCAAAAGTATGGAGTCGTGTAAAACAAAATTTAAGGAATTAGGAATAATGACCGTCCCAGGTATTTATATCCACACAACAATAATGCTGGCAGTTAAAAATGGGTCCTTGATAAAAACAAATGAATATGTACATAATTATGAAACAAGAAACAGAAATGATGTCCATGTAGAAGCAGGTAGATTACAAACTTCAAGTAAAGCTCCAAGTGCGGCTGCTATAAAACTTTTTAATAGACTGCCAAAAAGCATCAAAGAAATGAAGGATTCGAGTATATTTTATAACATACTCAAAGATTACCTAATTAACATGTCAATATATACAGTACATGAATACATGGTTGAATAGATTAATAAAGCCTAGCAGAGGATATTAGTAATTATTTTATTCCCTGTTGTCTAATTGAGCATGATTATTGGTTAGAAAAATATTGTTCTTTAAATAATATACATTATTCTATTATTACTATATGTCTACAAAATATAACATATAAAATTAAGTTGGGATTTGTTTGATAAAGTGGTAAATAATAAGTATGTACCTGTTGTTTAAGATAAGATTTGATTGAATAATTTGTAGTTTTGATAAAGTAAGAGACATTTAAGAATCATTCACTGACTGTATTGTTAAAACAAAGTATTTTTGTAATTGACAATTAAATAAATAAATGAAATGAAATGGTTATGTAATTGTTCACAAAACAGCGAATACGTTATTTTAGACATGAATTTTGTGATGAGAAGTTTAGAAGGAGCGACAACCGAAGTGAAGGAAAAAGCGTACTTGACACTAATAAGTATTCATTTGTGAGAAGAACGATATGTGACTGGAATACTTTGAGTGGGGATGTTATTACGCCGTTACCAGAGACAGTACAGGAATAAAAAAAAAAATGGTAAAGCACAAATCAAAATGAGTGACTTAAGGTGGCTGTATATCACGTGACTTTATTTCTCTACATCCGATCAGAAGAAATAGTTACTTATGAGTACATACCTTTCATCGTTCATGTTGAGTAATCCAAGGTGATTTATGAAGGAAATTCACTGCATACTGGAGCTAATCAATATTTGCAGTCAATATTATTTATTTTTGCAGTTGTTTTATAATAAAAACAAAACAAATATCGTGTATAAGTACCCACGCGTGTGAAGACTGTCAAAACCAAGTGCTGTTCGTTTAAACATTACATTCATAATAGTGGATATAATTAATATCTCAACATTTCGTTGGAAAGAGGAAGAAAGAGTGCATGTTATACATTCTGACATTGCGTTAGGTTTGTGATAAATATGTGCCTTTTTATTAGAGTAATGTTTGCTGTTCTTGGCAACTCGAAGAATTTCGGGATGATATGAAGGGATGTGTGTTGTGAAAAATATCCGACCGAACCGGGGCTCGAACCCGGGACCTCTCACTTGCCGGGCGAGAGCTCTACCAACTGAGCTACCCGATCGGACGGACGGACACTAGACACAACACACTGATGAGGGTTAGAGATCTCCGAAGAGAATGGAATGAAGGTAGAGAATGCTTCTACGAACTGTCATACCACCGGTGACGATGCTGTCACCATGTCTCATTGCACTTGCGTGCGCAACCCTCTTTTTACTCGACTGAACGAGTTGCTTTACAGCTCGATTGATGAGAATGTAGGTTTCTTTGGAAAACTTCCATGGAGTCAGGATGATATGAAGGGATGATAATATAATAATAGATAATATTATTAATGATAATAGTATCATTACTATGATAATAGGGATGATGATATTTTTTTCACAACACACATCCCTTCATATCATCCTGACTCCATGGAAGTTTTCCAAAGAAACCTACATTCTCATCAATCGAGCTGTAAAGCAACTCGTTCAGTCGAGTAAAAAGAGGGTTGCGCACGCAAGTGCAATGAGACATGGTGACAGCATCGTCACCGGTGGTATGACAGTTCGTAGAAGCATTCTCTACCTTCATTCCATTCTCTTCGGAGATCTCTAACCCTCATAAGTGTGTTGTGTCTAGTGTCCGTCCGTCCGATCGGGTAGCTCAGTTGGTAGAGCTCTCGCCCGGCAAGTGAGAGGTCCCGGGTTCGAGCCCCGGTTCGGTCGGATATTTTTCACAACACACATCCCTTCATATCATCCTGACTCCATGGAAGTTTTCCAAAGAAACCTACATTCTCATCAATCGAGCTGTAAAGCAACTCGTTCAGTCGAGTAAAAAGAGGGTTGCGCACGCAAGTGCAATGAGACATGGTGACAGCATCGTCACCGGTGGTATGACAGTTCGTAGAAGCATTCTCTACCTTCATTCCATTCTCCTCGGAGATCTCTAACCCTCATCAGTGTGTTGTGTCTAGTGTCCGTCCGTCCGATCGGGTAGCTCAGTTGGTAGAGCTCTCGCCCGGCAAGTGAGAGGTCCCGGGTTCGAGCCCCGGTTCGGTCGGATATTTTTCACAACACACATCCCTTCATATCATCCTGACTCCATGGAAGTTTTCCAAAGAAACCTACATTCTCATCGAAGAATTTCCTTCAACTTCAGGTCTTGATTTGAGAATATTTAGGTGCAAGGAAGTTAAATCATCTAATATGTTATTTTCGCAGTTCTTTTCTGCGTAGATTAGTTCCAACAGATGTGTCCTAACGTATCTGATGAGTGAGAAGTATTTGCTAAACTTAACCCTTCCAATAGAAAATGTGTATAGCTTTTTGGTTAAAAAGTCACGTGATATACAGCCACCTTAAGAACATTAGCATAGTAAAGACTAGGACAACCATAGTTTCTTAAATAATATTCCTTTAAATTAACTAGACCTAGGTTTTTTTTTTTTTTTTTTTTTTTAAATTTCACAAAAATAACACATACAAATACAATTAATCACAAAAATTGGTCGCGGCCACAAAGCACCATTGGGGCTTGAATGTGGCAAATAATACATATATAATTAACACATTGAATACATTTTAGGTACATAAATACATAAATACTACAACAAATATAAATAATATGCACAAAGAGAGAAGGTCACAGAAGGCAACAAAGTAGTGCAACAACAACAAAAAACGACTATAATTTTTTTTTTTTTTTTTTTTTTTTTTTTTTTACTATATGCGACTATATGAGAGGACTCAACTTCGCCGTCGCTCCGTCCCGCCTGCCCATCGAGCGCATCGTCTGCGGCGTGGAAGCGGCCATCCGGACTCTACCCTCCGCCGAGGCAGAGCAGCTCCGCCAGGACACCGCCGCTGTACTACGTCGAGCCAAGCCTCCAGCCAGCAACGTACCTACTGCAGAGATGCGGGCGGTACGTGAGCTGAGAAAGAACAAAGCAGTCACGATCTTGCCCGCCGACAAAGGCAACAGCACGGTGGTCCTCGACACGACAGACTACCACGCCAAGCTGAGAGCTCTCCTGGACGACCCGACATACGCCATCATCAAACGAGACCCGACGCTCGCCTTGGAGAAGGAGACCAGGGACCTGATCAGGGCCTCCTCACTGGACGACAGCGACAAGCGCCGCCTGATGCCCGGCGACAACTCGTCCAGAGTGCCGAGGTTCTACGGCCTTCCGAAGACTCACAAGCCAGGCCTGCCTCTCCGCCCCATCGTCAGCGCGGTACGCTCTCCGACGCAAGCTCTAGCAAAACACTTTGCTAAGCGTCTACAGCCCGACTCCGAGACAGCTCCATCCTACATCAAGAACGCGGCCCACTTCGTCAGCCTCCTGCACGACCTCCGGCTCGACCCGGGCGATCTACTGGTCAGCTTTGACATCGTCTCGCTGTTCACGAACATCCCGATCGACGAGGCAGTAGACATCGCAGGCAACAAGTGCAGACATCCGCCCTCCGTCCTCGAGCTGGTCCGTCACTGCATGAAGTCCACATACTTCATGTTCGACGGCCAGTTCTACGAGCAAGTCTCCGGAGCACCGATGGGATCGCCGCTGTCCCCTGTGTTGGCCAACCTCTACCTCGAGGACTTCGAGACCAGAGCCATCGACTCGGCGCCACTGAAGCCCCGCTGCTGGTACCGCTACGTCGACGACACTTTCGTCGTCTGGCAGCATGGAGCGGACAGGATCCCCGAGTTCTTGGCACATCTCAACTCCGTGCACCCGAACATCCAGTTCACCCACGAGATGGAGTCCGGTGCACAACTGCCCTTCCTCGACTGCCTCGTCATCAAGAACCAGGACGGCAGCCTTGGACACACCGTCTACAGGAAGCCGACCAACACCAACCGGTACCTGAACGCGGCATCTCACCACCACCCGTCTCAGCTCCGCGCAGTCGCCAACACTCTGGCCACCCGCTCCCAGCGCATCGCCGACGCGGACCACATCGACGCCGAGGCCAGGACTCTCCGGGAGTCTCTTTTGGACAACGGCTACCCCAACCGAGTCTTCGAGAAGGCTTGGAACCGGGTCCCGAAGCCAACGGAGGTCGCGTCCCAGGAGGCCGCCACCCAGGAGGCCGGGGGAGAGGAAGAGAACGAGCAGCCCCCGAGGCTGGCCTTCCTGCCCTACGTCAAGGGTACAACCGACTGGATCGGCCGACTCCTGGCAGAGCACGACATCAAAACGGTCTTCAACACCGACCAGAAGATCTCCGAGCTACTGGGCAGCGCCAAAGACAAGATCCATCTCGAGCAGAGAGGCGTCTACGAGATCCCCTGCTCGGACTGCAGCCGCACCTACATCGGCCAGACCAAGCGGCAGATGTCAACGCGTCGGAAGGAGCACCAGCGAGCCGTCAGGAAGATGGACAGCACATCGTCGCTCGCCCAGCACGTTGAGGAAACCGGACACTCTATCGATTTCGAGGCAATGAAGCCACTCGCCTCCATCGAGCATTACGTCGTCCGCACCATCCGAGAGGCAGTCGAAATCGAGAGGCGTCCCGGCAACCTCAACAAGCGCGACGACAGCATCCGCCTTCCACACGCGTGGAAGCCCGTCATGTCCAGGATACTCGTGCCGCCGACCGAGCCACCAGCCAAGCCAGCCGCGGAGAACATCTCGCAGAGTTCACTGTTGGGGCCATGCACGAGAAGTCGAGCCCGCCTCCAGTCGGCACCGAGCATCAGCGGAACGAGCCTCGCGGGAAGGCCGAGGAACACCGAGCGGCCGCCGCGGGCACCGACAGGAGCGCTCCAGCCGGCACGTCTTACCCGCAGCAGAGCGCGCGCTCAACTGAAGAAATGAAGGATGAAAATCATCGCGAATCCAACCTCTGCGATTGGTCGTCCACTCTCCACCAACGGGAAACCAGACCAACCCGAAAACGAATAAGAGACCGCGCTGCCAGCAACATCTTCGCAGTCAACCGCCAGAAGATGAAGGAAGTACATCCTTCGAAACGTCGCGAACGGCCCTTATCAGGGCCACCAGCACCTCCAACGGAACAAACCGTCACCACTGCCATGTCAATCATATTATGGTTAATATATTATATTCAATTATATTATTTTAATTATATTATAATATAACATTGTTACTAGGTATGTTTACATTGTCCTTTGTTGTATTCTTATAGGTAACTAATATTATTATTAACATTAATTTTAAATTAAATCTTAAAAATGTTAACACCTGCATTCCATACAATTTGTAACTAATACATCAAACATCAAACATCAAACAATGTTACTCCGGCCATTGAAAATAAAGATGCGTGCGCAAGTGTTCCGCACAGAAGGAAGGATGGAAGGAGGGACGGACAGAACTAGGTAACTATAAGAATAATGATGATATGGGTAGACTGCTCAAGGCGGGGTGGTGGGAATTTTCCCCCACCGCCGTCTTCCTACGCGCCTGGCTCAACCATATGTACAAAAACAAAAACTTGTATATAGACTGCCAAGCACCTTTCCCCCTAAAAGGATTGCGATCTTAAAGAAGGTCCCAGCAATAATATATTGTTGAAACATTTTTGCACTTAAAATTCGTGAAATCATTTCGCCCAGTTACTGCCGCCAAGCACGACATTATAAACCAAACATTATGCCCAAATTTAAGATTGAGTATAAACTTTAAGACCTCCGTTCACCGAGAGACCAACTCAAAATTTTAGATATCAGTGTAATATGAGCTCTTTACGAACATTCGTCATCTTGACAGTTTCGTGATAACATCGAGCCCAGCTCGAGATCGAGGCTAGTCATGGAGGGGATCATGTTACCAGTTACGCTCATAAAATTGCCAGTGGAATGTCAACAACCTGTCATCGTAACACAGATAAATAATTCATTCATTCCCTAGCAAGAACAGAGATAATTTTCTACTACAAACCATTCTTACCCAATGTAATTTCAACTTGTTAAGGGGGAGCAATCGATCGACATATACAAAAAAAAAATATTCTTGAAATTACAAGTTCAAAAAACGTTTTCCTACATTTCAACTATATTTAAGTACAACAGACTCATTCAATGTTCTGTAATTTGCAACTCCAGTCCAACAATGAGTTTTCAATTTTATGTTATCAGAGGATGAACAAAACTTTAACATGGGAGGTATAGGAAAATCATTTCGAATTTGGTATATAACTTTTAAAATAGCACACGTTGGTATTGTTTTCAATTTTTTTTCCTGATAGAATGTCCATATGTCTACCATAAAAAAAGTTTTTTGCTCAAATCTATCGAGACAATAAAAATAGATCTTCATTTTAGCCTAAAAATGACCGATTTTCTTATTCCGCCATAAGATAAACTGGGGGAGACAAATCAATTTATCTCAGAAACTGGACACGAGAAGTGTTTCATTTTTTCATGGATTGTGTATTGCATGATTATCAATAAGTCACCAAAATTTCAAGTAAATCGGAAACATTGAGATTATGGTGGTTCTACCTTAAAATTAGGTATATTGGAAAGTTTACTTATAGGGAATTATACTAAAAGTAAAATTGATCTATAAAAGAAATAAGTATAGGTAAATATATTTACATATTGCATCATAATTTATTACACCATATAAATAAATTTATTATGCAAGAAAACATTAATTATAAGCACATTAAAAATACAACTGAAAATGGTTTTATTCAAGGAACATTTATAATATTGTAAAACGGCTAATCATTTTGACCATTTGACCATCGACTAACAAATTATCGTAACAGACGACAAGGAATAAGTATTTTGTACTTGAGTAATAATTAAAACTAGGAAAACGCTCCGTGAAACGCGTTGATGAGCGAGCACCGGACACGTGCGCAAACATAGAACCAAAGATGCGTGTACATAAAGAAAACATTAATAAACGTTTTAATGTTATTAAACCTAGATTAAACGTTAAACAGTTCTACCTAGTTATAAACGGAATGAATCCAACGTTCCACAATTACAATAAGACAATGTAATGTTTGAACTAAATGAATCAAACCTTTAAAAAAATAGCAACCTTAAAGGAAATGTCAGGCTAGACAGAAGCTCAGAAACGGAATGAATCCAACGATTCCACAATAAAGAGGTAGAAAAAGACAATTATGAAATATCAATGTTCGGACAAAAACTCTCGATAAATAATGTCACCAGCTATAAAAGTGGGGAACTTTACTAAAACCTTCACAAAGCACACCAAATTGTCAAACTATTTCATCGAAAATAAGCAAAATGCTGGAGAGATTTGAAATGACGTGTGATCACAAGAAGAGAACAAACGCCACTCTCTGAAAGTGAAACACACAGGAAGCACGGCCATCAGAACTACGAATTACCAAAAGTCAATCAAGGTCCTTAGTTTTGCGAAAAATCGAAATCATTCGTTTGGAACTAAGTTCCACATTGAATTATTAAAATATGATCAACTCAGTCAACTAAAAGTATCTGATTTTCACTGAAAATTGAAAATAGCATCTTAACACTCTGGTACCTAAAGCAAATCAGATTCAGTTGCATTGGAAAAACATTCATTTTCAATACTTCATTTCTGACAGCTTTAAAAAATGTCAATATGTTCATACATTCTTAATTGATTGGGATGAAAATTTGTAAAATAAGAGACAATGTTGGTCTTAATGACCATGCAAAATAT